>OY728138.1:862186179-862728276 GCA_963277665.1 Viscum album
TCAGCATTGTATGCCCCTCAGACGTAACCCAGTGAGGGTGAACCATGTAAAATTGCTATTTCTGGTGTATGATTTAAATTCTATTTATGAATTTCAATGTAAAAGAGAGATAAGTGTGTTTTTTTAAACATAGAAATAAGATATGAAGTTATAGTTATTTTAATCTATCATACCCTAATTTACCCCCCTCTTAGAGTATTTAACCTAATTAGGCTAACAACCATACCTTTAACATTTCTTGTGCTACCAGTGCTTCTTTAGTGCTGATAAAACTCTTTTTTAGTGCTGTTAAATGGAAAATATGTAGTAGTAGATCAAATACCAATTGAAGATGCTGGTAATTTCCAAACCATAAATATAAGACCGATCATGGGTGAAGCACATCATTTACTAAATGAAATGTTGAATATTCAAATGGTGATGACGATGAAAATGAAAATAAAAATATAAGAGAAAAAAATAAGTATAGATAATACAATATAGATCCCAAAAGGTTCAAAAATTTCATTAAAACATAGCCATATATATAGAGCACATGTGATATGATACTATAATTAAGATTAATCACTAGTGTAGAAATTTTTTTTACGTCAGTTATTTTTTACTTTTTACATCATTTTTTAGCCAAAGTTATTAATGGAGATGTTATAAATATTATTTTTTACATCGGTTATTTTAAAACTGACATAAAAATCATAATTCTAAAGTGTTTTTCACATCGGTTCTTAAATAACTGACGTGAAAAACACTTTAGAGGATCAATTTATTACGTCAGTTATTAAATAACCGATATGGTATATATTTTATGTAACATCCCGGTTCCGGAAGCCACCCAGAGGCGCCCCATACCCAGTTGGTCACATGGCCTCAGGCGCATTTTCCCAAATGCTAGAGGCTGCCGACTAGCAGCAAGGGTCTTGGGTGTGATAGTGGGGAAACTATGCCCTCATTGGAAGAGTACACAGTAGAAGTAAACAACATAAAACAGCGGAAGTAATAATAATCCATACAGAAATAGACAACAGAATATTGAAAGAAGAAAACAGGATCACACAAATATAATAATGACACATGATACATATTTCTAGGAAAGCAGCCAAACAAGTCACAATGATGAATACAATACTAAAAAAAGTTCAAAAGAAAACAGGTAAACTCCTCAGCATCGCAAGCCATAGCTTGGTACCATTTCCTCCAGCTCCACAGCTAGTCAAGTACCTGAAGTAGAAGGGCACTTGCCCTTATATAGTCTATATGGGCACAAAAGCATGGCCCAAATAGGGTGTGAGACAAGGTCCCAATAGGCAACCACCCAATGATCTGTGCCTAACAATCAGTGAATACATGGAAAGTAAAAGTACATGAAGCAGTAAATAAGAAAGCACACAACAGCTACAATCAACAATGTCTACCATATAAAGTACACAAGTAACATCCAATCAAAAATTAGAACAACAGGTATCCCCCTGGGTAGTTCTCACTGCCTAACCCCTATGGTTCAACCGACAAGTACTAGCAGCCCTCTAGGAGGCACACATAGTCTCGCCCCTCTGGTTCAGCTGAAGAATGGACTCTCTGAGGAAGCACTCACCGTCAATTACCCCTATAGTCTCTTAACATACTAAAGGCTCTTTGGGGAAGCACTCAATGTCTCATTCCCCCTCTGTCCCGCGTCAAGGAACTACAGACTCTCTAATGAAGCACTCAACGTCAATTCCCCCTATGGTCTCGCATCGTAACTTAAAGACACTCTAAAGAAGCCCTTACGTCCATTCTCTATATGGTCTACTACACTAGGTTCTCACAGCCCTGTGTAAAACAAACATGCATAGCGCACGTATGGCCCCAAGTAAACCTCAAGAACTACTTGGCTATCATTTTAAGGCACAACAGTATGACAGAACAATAGTTCCAATATCCAACAACTTGGCATGGAAACTGGAAAAATTCCTAACAGGAAAAACATGCATGGAAAAACATCCAGAGCACAGTAAAGATTACCCTATTCACAAGCATCGACCTCTACTCAAGCAATAAAGAAAAGCAGGAAAACAACAGTGGCAAAAATAGGAAACACACAATACCCTGTTCAAGGGAATTGGCAGAATTGCACAAAATATTCAAAGACTTCATACAAAAAGGCACAAACCACCTACATCGATCCTAGGAGATTGATATACTTGAACCATGATGATTGATTCTCCGTAGAATGGCGTAGATATACGAAAACACACAAAACGCTAAACCCATGATATCTTGAGAAAGAGGAGGAATTGGAAAACAAAACTCTAGGAGAATGAAGGGCTTACCGCTGTGGTTCCAATTCAATCGACGATGGTCAATTTGGAAAACGGACGGAGGCTCGAGGGCTCAGAGAAGTTCTGTGGCTGTACGGGTTCTCTCGGACGAAGAACCTGAAGAAGAAGCAAGTTCAATCCGTCAGGCGCGACCCTGGTCCGTTTAATGAAAAAAAAAGTACACGACGTGTACTTCTGGGGTATGCGGCGTGTACTTGGCCTTTCTATACTCCGATTTAAGCGGCCTCCACATCGCCCCTACATACCGTGTTTGTGGCCCGGACACAGCCAACACACGGCCTGGCACTACATTAAAGTACACGGCGTGTACTTATAAAGTACACGGCGTGTACTTAGAAAATATTCAGATTTTCCTCTTTTTCTCAAAAACGAAAAGAAAAGGAAAAACATACATGAAACGAAGATCCAGGTTCTTACAAACATCCCCCCTTAATTAAATTCATCCCCGAATTTCCCTAGCAAGGTATAGAAGAAGAAACCCTGAACAGCTCCGGCCACTGCGATCGTACATCGGCCTCCCTCTCCCAGGTCTCGTCCTATACTCGCCCGTGCTGCCATAACACCCGTACCAGAGGAATAGACTAGCCACGGAGAACCTTCGTTCTGTGATCAACAATCCAGATAGGATGCTCCTCAAACGACGCATCCGCTTCAAGCTCAACCACCTCGAGTTGAAAGACATGATATGGGTCTGAAAAGTAACGTCGAAGCTGAGAGATGTGGAAGACGTCGTGCATAGCCCGGTACCTCTGAGGTAACTGAAACCGATAGGCAAACGGCCCAAATTTCTCCAATACCTCAAACAGCCCGACGTACCACGGTGAAAGCTTAACCTATCTCTAAATCCTCTTGTGTCCCAACCTTGGTGTGACATGCAGGAAAACCTAATCCATGACCTCGAACTCCAGAGGTTTTCTCTACTGATCAGCATAAGACTTCTGTCGAGACTGTGCTGTATCCATCCTCTTCCGAATCAACTCTATCTGCTCTGAGGTCTCCTGAACAAGATGAGGTCCCAGTAGATCTGCCTCTCCTACCTCCATCCACCATAAAGGTGATCAGAATGGCCTACCGTACAAAGCCTCGTAAGGTGCCATCTAAATAGTCGCCTAAAAACAGTTTTTGTAGGTGAACTCTAGAAGAGGGATATGTTTCTCCTAAGAAACGCCATAGTCTAGAATGCAATCTCGGAGCATATCCTCAAGCACCTGGATCGTATGCTCAGACTGGACATCTATCTGGGGATGGTATGCTGTACTCAGAAGTACCTGCGTACCCAAAGCCCTCTAAAGCCCCTACCCGAATCGAGAAGTAAAGCACGCATCCCTATCTAAAAAAATGGAGCGTGGAAATCCATGAAGACATACAATATCTTGGATATATACTCATCCCAGATCATCAACACTGAAGGTCTCCTTGGTCGGTAAGAAGTGAGCAACCTTCGTAAGCCTTTTGACGACAACTAAAACAACATCGTTCCCTCGAGACGACCTCGGAAATCCAGTCACGAATTCCATCATGACATCATTCCACTTCCACTCAGGAATGGGTAACTGCTGTAAAAGGCCTGCTGGTCACTGATTCTCCGCCTTCACCTGCTGACAAGTAGAACACCTAAAGATGAAACCAGCAACATCTCTCTTCATACCTAGCCACCAGTACTGGCGATAAAGATCCTGATACATCTTGGTGATGCCAAGATGAACTTCCCAAACTAAGGAATGAAAATCATGCATCAGCTCCTCACGTATATCTCTGTTGGCACCCATACGCATCCCTGGAAATGAAATATCTCATCCTTGCCCATTGTCCATCCAGGAAGAGGGTCCTCTCTTGACACACTCTCCCGTAGGACTAAAACTTCTGAGTCTGATAGCTGCCTCATCCGCACCCGATCAAGAAGGGTAGAGGTAACAACCACAGAAGATAGTTAAGTCTGTACCTATTTGTCGTGATCCTCAAGATGCATCTCAGAGAACAGATCCATAAGCTGCTACTCACTACTGGCCTTCTGAACTGCCTGAATCTGAGTTCTCTTGCTTAGCACATCTGTCACTGCGTTGCCCTTTCCCGACATATAGGCAAGCTCAAAATCAAAATACTGAAGATACTAAACCCACATACTATTCCTCATATTTAGATCACACTTAGTGAAGATATAATTTAGACTCTTGTGACCGGTGAAGACCACAAAGTTCTCTCCCAGAAGGTAATGTCTTCAACAATGCAAGGCATGAACAACAGCTGCCAACTCCAGATCGTGCATTGGGTAGTTACTCTCATGTGGCCTCAACTGCTGAGACTCGTACGCAACAACTCCATCTCCCTGCATAAGCACAGCACCCAGCCCGATACATGAAGAATCACAATAAATAGTATAGATCTTGCCTGGCTCTGGAAAGACTAGTATCGGTGCTGACGTCAACCTTCCCTTCAACTCCTGAAAGGCTGACTCACAAGAATATAACCACAAGAACTTCGCCCCCTTCTTGGTCAGAGCTGTCAATGGTGCTGCTAGGTGTGAAAAGTCTTGAATGAAGCATCTGTAGTATCCAGCCAGCCCTAGGAAACTCTGTACCACAAAAACATTCTTCAGTTTCTCCCAGGAAACTACAACTCTCACTTTCTATGGGTCCACAGATACTCCTACCTATGAGATGATGTGACCCAAGAAGTGAATCTGATCCATAAAAAATTGTCACTTCGAGTGTTTAGCATAAAGCCGATGCTACCTCAGTGTACTCAGAACGATCTTAAGATGGGTAGCATGGTCGTGTCGAGTGTGAGAGTACACCAAGATATCGTCCATGAAGACCACAATGAAGGGATCCAAGTAAGGATGGAACACTCGGTTCATCAATGCCATGAAAACTGCTGGCACATTCATGAGACCAAATAGCATAACCATATACACATAGAGACCATACCTTCTTTTGAAGGATGTCAGAGGTATATCTAATGGTCTAACGTGCAACTGATGATAACCAGACATCAAATCGATATTTGAGAACACACGGGATCCTAGAAACTGATCAAAAATATCATCAATCCTCAGCAAGGGATATCGGTTCTTGACCGTCAACTGGTTCAGCTTCCGATAATCCACACAGAGACTAAGGGTACCGTCTGCCTTCTTCACAAACAGGACAGGCGAACCCCAAGGAGAAGTATTGGGTCGGATGAAACCCTTTTCCTGCAACTCTTCCAACTACTTCTTGAGCTCCTGAAACTCAGGTGTAGCCATCCTATAGGGAGGAATGGACACCGGTGCCACTCCTAGAACAAGCTCAATAGAGAAGTCTGCCTCACGCTCAGCAGGAAAACCTGAGAAATCCTCTGGAATGACATATCTAAAACGATCCACCACTGGGGTAAAGTACAACTGTGAAGTCCCCTGATCGTCTAGATAAAGACTAGAAATATGGGCTGTAACCCTTCCATTCCCATGATGCTCGAGTCATGCTCGACTCGCCCGAATGTCCCATTCGACTCTATGAATAAAAGATTCACCCTCTAGTGAAATGAAACTCACCCTGCGGCGATAACTGTAGAAGAATTCCTAGAAGGGAACCAACCAGTCCATCCTGAGAATGAAATCATATCCTGTCATCTCTAGGACATAGAGATCCCATAAGAAATGATACCTTGCAACCTCAAGAGGGAACTCTCTACACTAACATACACTAGATGTCCTCGTTCCCAAAGGTGTGTCTAGTGTCAACAAGTCTGTAGAAGAAACGATACCAAGCCCAAGACTCTCCACAATATCAAGAGAGATAAAGCTATGCATAGCACCATCATCGAAAAGAGTTGAAGATAAAACTGAGGTTACTAAGATCGTACCTCGAACTGTAGAAGGTCCGGTATCCTGCTCCTGATAGGTCTGCTCCACCGCAAAAGTCTGGCCTGCCCCGTGGCCCTGTAACCCTGCCTGACTACTCTGATCTGATCCTCCCTACTAATGCTGGAAGACTGGTGACTGACCGCCATGGCGTCGACCTCCACCTTAGCCCA
Source organism: Viscum album (assembly GCA_963277665.1). NCBI lineage: Eukaryota > Viridiplantae > Streptophyta > Magnoliopsida > Santalales > Viscaceae > Viscum > Viscum album. The sequence goes on from OY728138.1 coordinate 862,192,512, forward strand.
AACGGCAGAATGAACTCCAGTTCCCTGACTGGTGAGAAACTGGTGGTGCTTCTCCTAAACGAGGAGTCATGGAAGAACCCCCCTTCACCAGCTACTGGTGAGAAAACATGGCAGAAACACTGAAGGTGACCCATCTTGCCACAAGATCGGCACTCCACTAGGTCTCTCTGGCACTACGTCCGTGTGTGACCGGCCCTTCCACACAGGTAGCATACTACCTGGATACATGAAGATGTATCTCACCTCCTCGGATCAACGCGCATAGACTCATTATGGCACTTCCTGCTGTCAACTAGAGGAATACTAGTTCTGGAAGTAGAACCGCCCTAGCTTATAGCTCCAGAGTCTCTCAGATTGTGCTCCACAATCAGTTCCTGGTTGACGATGGAAGTGATGGAAGTCAACTGAAAGATATTCACTTTCGAACAGATCTCCCGCATGAGACCATCCTCAAAATTCCTTGCTATGAACATCCCATCTCCACCTTGGAGGGGTGTGAAATGCTGCAGCTTGGTCAAACGGGATGAATACTCCATAACAGAAAGAGTACCCTACTCTAGAATTATAAACTCCCAGGCTCTATCAGCCTTCAGGGTCTCCGGGCAGAAGTAGTCACAAAACACATGATGGAACTCCTCCCATGCCATAACCTGCTGAGGACCCTCCTGTGAGATCATGTCCCACCACTTATTGGCAGAGTCTCGTAGCATATAGGTAGTGAGATTGACCCACCACTCTAGAGGCATTTCCAGATGCTAAAAGATATTCAGTATGGATTCCATCCATGACTCTACAGCCTGTGGTCCTCCTTCCCCCGAGAAAGTAGGAGGATACTGCTGCTGGAAAACCCGCATCAAGTCTGCCATAGTCGTGGAAGGAGGTGGTGCTCCCTGAAAGGTCTACACCATCCTCCTAAAGCCTTCCCTAAATTGTGCATCAGCACCTCCAACTGGTACGAAAGCCGGTGCCAAGGGTGGAACGACTGGAGGATCGGTAGGAAGTCCCTGATCAGCCATATCTAGCGTCTGATCACTATCCTGCAAATGGAATACAATCGAAGAACGTCTCAGAGGCATAGCTCTGAAAAATAAAAAACATACCTTAGATTAGGAAAAACAAGGATAGATAACAAAGGAGTAAAAAATGGAATAGGAGAAGGAAACACTCAATTTTTAGAAAACATTACTACACAACATGTATAAACTCTACATGGCATGTACTAAAATCTATTCCCCTGTCTGAGTCTCCTTGCATGGCTAACCCACACGGTCTTCTTAAACTGAGACTACATGGTGTGTTCCTTGTGGAAACAGTGTGTAGTAGACAAGGATTCAATGAACTGTGTTTTTAGTTACATAGCTGAGACTACACGGCGTGTTCCAAACAAACACAGCGTGTACTTGAAGATTTTTCCCGACCCGTGTTGTTGGTGACATGGTCGGGTACATGGCTGACCCTTACACGGTGTGTTCCGAACAAACACGACATGTATAGGAGGAGATAACACTATCTCATGTTGTTTGTGACATGACTGGGTACCTAGAACAAGGCTGCATAATGTGTTCATACAAAACATGGTGTGTATTACACGAGCTTCCCTGACCCGTGTTGTTAGTGAAACGGCCGGGTACACGGATCACTATTACACAACATGTATCTACCATACACGGCGTGTTCCTAGAGATTTTTCACAACCCGTGTTTTTTCTCACACAGTCAGGGACACAGTTTAAAAACTACACGACGTGTATATATAAAGTGCATGCCATGTATTCTGGGTTTTTCCGGGGCAGTAGCTTTGAAACTACACCGAAGCCCAGAAAACACTGAAAAACAAGCATGAAGGTGCCAAATTATGATCCATGAGGGCCCATAATCTTCGTGAATCAAATCTTGGAACCTTTTACTTATTATATATAAGGAAAACAAGTCAATGATCTACCAAGTTCTGATTCATGAGGGCCCATAACACCTCAAGAACCAAAATTTGGCATTCATTTAAGCAAGGTACAATATAAAAAACCTCTCTATCAAACTGCATGGATTCTATCAAGGCATCTATCACAACAACGTGCATAATCTCACAACTTCTATCACAACAACATGTAATTGCTAATGCACCCTAGATGACATGGAAAGAATGCATAGCATGTGATTTATAACAAGTTCCTATATGACGCATGAGATGGCATACCCTCATCTCATTAGGTTGCGATAGAAATAGAACCACAATATCAACAACAATAACAACACAAAGCATGTGAATCACTCTAGGTGAAATCAGATCAACTGTAACATAGCAAAACCATAAAATTGTAATAAGTGAGGTAGATTGGCTTTCCCCTTTACACGGGTTAGCTACTCCTGAGAACAGCTTAATACCAAGTACCGAATCCATCCTATCCCTGCCTAAGGCTCCAAATAGTAAATCAAGAGAAAATGAACCCTTTGATACCACTTTGTAACTTCCTGGTTCTAGAAGCCACCCAGAGGCACCCCGTACCCGGTTGGTCACATGGCGTCTAGAGCATTTCCTCAAACGCCAGAGGCTTCCGACTAGCATCGATGGTCTTGGGTGTGATAGTGGGGAAACTATGCCCTCATTGGTAGAGTACACAGCAGAAGTAAACAACATACAATAGTGGAAGTAATAATAATCCATACAGAAATAGACAGCATAAGACTGAAAGAATAAAACTGGAGCACACATATATAATAATGATGCATGATACATATGTCTAGGAAAGAATCCAAACAAGTCACAATGCTGAATAAAATACTAAGCCAAAGTGAAAAATAAAACAGGTAAACTCCTCAGCATCTCAAGCCATAGCTTGGTCCTATGCTCTCCAGATCCACAGCTAGTCAAGTACCTGAAGTAGAAGGGAACTTGCCCTTATCTATACCTGCAACAATATAGTCTGTATGGGCCCAAAAGCATGCCCCAAACAAGGTGTGAGAGAAGGTCCCAGTAGGCAACCACCCAAAGATCTGTGCCTAACAGTCAGTGAATACATGGAAAGTAAAATTACAGGAAGCGGTAAATTGGAAAGCACGCAGCAGCTATAATCCATAGTGTCTCGCATATAAAGTACACAAGTAACAGCCAATCAACAAGTAGAAAAATAGGTAACCCCCTGGGTAGTTCTCACAGCCTAACCCTTACGGTTTAACCTACAAGTACTAGCAACCCTCTGGGAGGAACAAACAGACTCACCCCTCTAGTTCAGCTGAAGAATGGACTATCTGAGGAATCAGTCACTGTCAATTCCCCCTATAGTCTCGTAACTTACTAAAGGCTCTCTAAGGAAGCACTCATCATCTCATTCCCCCTGTGGCCCGTGTCGAGGAACTAAAAACTCTCTAAGGAAGCACTCAACATCAATTCCCCTTGTGGTCTCGCATCGTAAATTAAAGACACTCTGGAGAAGCCCTTATGTCCATTCTCCCTATGGTCTACTACACTATGTTCTCACAGCCCTGTGTAAAACAAACATGCATAGCGCGCGTATCGCCCCAATTAATCATCAAGAACTACTTGGCTATCATTCTAAGGCACAACAGTATAACAATACAACAGTTCCACTATCCTACAACCAGGCATGGAAAATGGAAAAATGTATAACAGGAAAAACATGCATGGAAAAAATTCCAGAGCACAGTAAAGATTACCCTATTCACAAGCATCAACCTCTACTTAGGAAATCAAGCAAATCAGGCAAACAACAGGGGAAAAAATCGGAAACACAAAATACCCCGTTCAACGGAATTGGTAGAATTGCACAAAATATTCAAAGACTTTCTACAGAAAGGTACAAACCACCAACCTCGATCCTATGAGACCGATATACTGGAACTACGATGATTGATTATCCTTAGAACTGCGTAGATCTACAAGAATTCACAAAACGCTCAACCCATGATATCTTGATAAAGAGGAGGAATTGGAAAACAAAACTCTAGGATAAAGAAGGGCTTACCGCTGCGGTTCCAATTCAATTGACAATTGTCAATTCAGAGAAAAGACAGAGGCTAGGGGGCTCAGAGAACTTCAGCGGCCGTACGAGTTCTCTTGGACGAAGAACCTGAAGAAGAAGCAAGTTTTGTCTGCCAGGCGCGACCCCGGTCCGTTTAATGAATAAAAAGAAAGTACACGGTGTGTACTTCTGGGGTACATGGTGTGTACTTGGCCTTTCCGTACTCTGCTTTAAATGGCCTCCACATAGCCCCTACACACCGTGTGTGTCGCCCGGACACGGCCAACACACGGCCTGGCGCTGCATCAAAGTACATGACGTGTACTTTGAAAATTTCCAGATTTTCCTCTTTTTCTAAAAAATGACCATAAAAGGAAAAACATACCTGAAACAAGGATCCGGGTTCTTATAGTTTATTACATCAGTTATGTAATAAACAACATAATATATCTCTCCTATGAAACATTTTTCACATCAACTAAATAATACCTTATGTGAAAAATGATATACGACATCAGTTACTAAATAACCGACCTAGAAAACCATACACCAAGAATTTATTACATCAGTTATGAAATAACCGATGTAGAAAACCACCCCCAGACATTTATTACTTCGTTTATTTTATAATCGACATAAATACCTATCTGCGAAGCATTTTTCACGTTAGTTATACAATAACTGAAGTGAAATACGATAAACAACATCAGTTATTAAATAACTGATGTAAAAAGCCATTCCCCATGAATTTATTAAGTCATTTATTAAATAACCAATGTAAAAAACCATTTCCTAGTAATTTATTACCTCAGTTATAAAATAACTGATGTAAAAACCAATTTTTTCTAATAAAACCATGAATCCATTACTATGCTTTTCCAAAGTAGACCTAAAACAAGCAGAAACAAGACCAAAACCAGACCCGAATCCATACCATAAAAACATCAAAACTAGACCAAAACAAGAAGAACCAGGGAAAAATTAAACATTCACATTTATAACATTCAAAACATACAATTTCAACTAAAAAAACCTAAATCCAACCCAAACAACTACCAAATACACAATTACAATTACAATATTCAAAATAACATTTTACACTACAAACAAACTAAAATCCAATCAAACCTGTAAAATAATTTTACCATTCCACTTGTAAGTGTTTAACCTCTCGACAAATATAGGGTTTAGGGTCATCAAATATCTACAAATTAAAAGGAAAGTAGTTAACATGTAGAATGAATAAATCAAATGAAATATTATGGCAAAGTTTATAAGGAAATCTAACCTGGTCAAACTTCAAAAGTGTTCCAGTTGTAATTATTTCATACATAAATCTTAACATATAATATCCGAATTCGATGAAGCCTTGTTTTTTATAAAAATTAGTTTTAAATGAGTGTCAATTAAAAATATCCTTTTTATGTAATACATCGAAAATTATAAATTATAAATGGGTAATTACCTTTACTTTTACATATTTGATCTTAGCACTCTTTATCTTTGTGTTTTTTCAAAAGTAGGTCCATTTCCTATTAGAAAATAATATGAATGGGATAAATTTGAAATTCATTATAATATAAACAACTATTAAGAAATTGAGACTTAAATTTCCAACAAATTCTTAAAGCTTCCCCAAACATCACCATGGATAGAGTATATCCAATAAAGAGTTTTCTCTCTTGGAAAAAAAACACCTAACATCAAATGATAACTGATATAAAAGAAAATTTAAGGTTAGTGGTTTTTTATGTTAAAAGATAAAGAACGCCTTTTCAGATATATGTTTTATACATCTCACAAAAAGGCATCATCCAACACTTTGTGATTATATTCTATTCAAATCTTTCACTAATATAAAGTGTTCTTTGTTTCTCATCCAATGAATTTGCTTTAGGGGAAATCATATGAGGTTCTATGAATCCATATACATTTGTCTAATCATTATTCTCACACATGTTATAAAGATACCAAATACAAAACACACATAAGTATACATTTTTAATAAATATAATGCAAGGAAAGGTGTTAAGACTTACATGGAAAAAATCTACACCACATTGAGGCCCAACTTATCTCCATTAACCAGCTCCATGATATCATTTTTCTCAATCCCCACATTTATTTCACATCCTAAAACATGAGATTCCATTGGAAGTGAATAATGATCTGCCAAAAGGTTTGAATATCTTGACAATCCGTCAAGACTACTATAATCTATATCTAATGTCATATCCATTTGTCTTTATTATTGTCTATAAAATATTTCTTTACCTTTGAAGTATTCCTATAAATAAATAGAAAAATATATTTGTTTTCAAATGTTAAAACAACTTTAATAAAAAATAAAATAAAAGATATAACATACATACCTCTATGGTAATGAGTTGCAGAAGTCTGGATGGACAGAATAAAAAGTGGTTGATACTATGTCCCACTATCATCACCTCATCTATAGGTAATGGTACTCGAGCTGATCTATCTATAATATCGTGTATAGTGAACCTGTGATGCTCTACCTCTAATTGTTGATGATGAACTGTATCTCATATACAATATACCAGCCCATATTCAACTATATAATGGTGAGGATCATGAACATACAAATCACAATAAGTAGGAAGTTGTGGTGGAGGAGTAGGATAAAAATGGTGTCTGTAGGCTGAGGTGGAGGATAAATAATGGTTTCTAGAGGTGGGGGAGTGGGAGCTGCTGGTGAAGGTGGGGGATAAATAATGGGGTTTACAGGGGGAGGTGGATGAATGAGAGCTTCAGTCTAAAATTGTCTTTTCATGTTTACAAACATAGAATGTACCAATGCTCTAATATTTTCCTCCATCATCACATTAATATTATGAAGTTCAACCTCATATGATTCATTTTTTTTATAAACACCCTCAATGGAATAATTTGAAAAATGTGGCAACATTTTTCTTACCGATACACCCATCGGGTATCCTCATACATGACCGGGGTGTTTGGTATTTCCAAATGTTGTAGATAAAATAGCTTTCCTCTTAGAAGTTGTAAATACCCCATGTGTGCTCTTCTCCTTAATAGAATCCGGTATTAATTAATTGAACATTTCTGTAATGATTTAAATTATACAAAGAATATAATTAAATTAAATAAATAAAATAAATATCTTTAAATCCTCTCATATTTGATTCTCGATTCTTCCGAAAGATATTTCCCCCTTTTTCCCATCCGAGCTCTCTTTCATTTTTCATGTATAGATGGTGGGGATGGAGGGGTAACCTCTCTAGATCTTGAAGACTCAGGTATATGTTTTTGTAAATTTTCTTCCATCATTTGTTCTTCTAATAAAATATACCCTCCCTGAGATAAACTATAAGGGTATACATTTTTAGATTTGATCTCTTGGGGAGATTTCCTTGGTTTCTATAAATTAATAATAAGAACTCATTAACCAAACATTAATAAGATCATTTATATAAGAAATCTTATAGAAGTGTACATTTCCCTTACAAAAAATGATTCATTTCTTCTAATTTCAATAATTTCTTTTCATGTGTCTTAATATATGAAAGGATATATATGACATGGATTTTCATGTTTCCTATGAACAAAAAAGCAATCATATGTGAATGTTGATTTGAAATCACTCCATCTCCTAGAATACATTGATAAACATTTCCTCCTGACTTCTACAGTGTCAAGAATATCAAATTTCATCTGATAAAGATGTGGTAAAACATATTATACTATAAACATTTAAATATCAGTCAAACAATATGTAACATCCCTGTTCTGGAAGCTGCCCAAAGACTCCCCGTACCCGGTTGGTCACATGGCCTTAAGCACATTTCCCCAAACACCACAGGTTGCCGACTAGCAGCGAGAGCCTTGGGTATGATAGTGGGGTAACTATTACCTCATTGGAAAAGTAACACAACAGAATTAAAACAAGTATACAATGGCAGAAGTAGTAATAATCCATACAAAAGTAAACAACATAATACTATAAATAATAAACTAGAGCACACACATATATATGAATGATTCATGATTCATATGTCTAGAAAAGCTGTCTAACCAATCACAATGCAGGAATACAACAGTACTAAACCAAAGTACAAAAGAAAAATAGTGAACAACTTTACTGCATCGCAAGCCATAGCTTAGTCCCATACTCTTTATCTCCACGGCCAATCAAGAACCTAAATTAGAAGGGCGCTTTCCCTCATCTATAACTCCAACAATATAATATGTTTTTCCCAAAGCATGGCCCAAACAGGGTGTGAGACTAAATAACAGTAGGCAACCACCACGAGATTTGTGCCTAATAGTTAGTGAATAAATGGTAAGTAAGTACAGAATGCAGTAAACAAGGAAGTACTCAGCAGTAAACAATCCATAGTTTCAAAGCATTCAAACCACTACATAACATGGAATAAATAAAGAAAGCAGATAACCACAACAGGTAACCCTCTGGTACTACTAAAAACACAAGCACACAACTAAAGCACAAAGGTAACCCTATGGGAGGAACTCATAGCCTATCCCCTCTGGTCCTACCTATCAAGTACAAGCAACCCTCTAGGCATTGCACTCAGTCTAACCCCTCTGGTTCAGCTTAAGAATAGAATCTTTGAGGAAGCACTCACCATCAATTCCTCCTATAGTCTCATATCGGTAACTAAAGGCGCTATAGGGAAGCTCTTACATCACATTCCCTATGTGGCCCGCATCGAGGAACTACAGACACTCTGAGGAAGCACTCAATGTTAATCCCCCATGTGGTCTCACATCGTAAGTAAAACAGACACTCTAGAGAATCCCTCAACGTCCATTCTCCCTATGGTCTATACACCAGGTTCTCACAGACCTATGTAATTCAAGCAAGTATAGACACGCATATCGGCCCAAGTAAACCTAAAGAACTACTTGGATTGCAATCTATAATATATCAAAATAACAGAACAATAGTCACACCATCCTACAATACTAGGCATGGGAAAGTAAATAGTAGCCTAACAGGCAACTAGACCAAATGATCAAAATAGGCAAAACATGCATGGGCAAATGCATCCCAAGTACAAAAATTCACCCCATTCACAATCAATTATCCTCTACTCAAAAATACAAGCTTAGCAGGAAAACAATAGGACTAAAACGGTAAACACACAACACCTCGTTCATGGGTATTGGGAAATTTTTCACATATAACTCAAAGACATTCAATAGAAAGGCACAAACCACCTACTATTAGGGTTTCGACGAAGTCGATCCACAAGCTACCACACCTCCTCAATTCTGGTGAACGCACCACCGAAATCGCTCTATATCCCCTTCCCTAACATCCACAAGTCTTAAAATCAACACCCAAGGAAACCACAACCCGATATCTACACACAACAGGTGTATATCTATAAAATTGAGAGAGAGAGAGAGAGAGATGCATATCTAGATGAAAACATCAAGAAACCAAGAGGAGAGACTTACCTGGGAGAAACCACCTTCAAACCACCTTGAAATCCCATTGATTGGCTTCCAAAAAGAGTGGGAGAGTCCCTCCAGCCATTGAGAACTGAAAATCCCAAGAGAGCTTCAAGTGGGAGGAGGAATGAGGGAGAGATGGAAAATTCCAAGTGGCTCGGGACTTAAAAACCCTAACTTTAAGTGGTCGCACGATTACCCCGCACGGTTTGGAAAACCGTGTTCCAACCGTGTGGTTGCCACTATCTCACCCAGGGACTTCGCATGGCTTTCCCGCACAGTCTGACAAAATGTGCGCCACCCATGCGGAGCCCTCTGTCAAGGGTGCATACTTTTCCTGGGCTGGATGCATGGTTTCTTCAGACTGTGCGCCAACCATGCGCCCCTGCACAACCTCTACAACTTTAAAATTTTTTCCTAGAAAATTCCAAACTTTAACTAACCATAGAAGGAAAACATACCTAAAATAACATCTAGGTTCTTACACAATAGAAAAATATCTTACCAAAATTTTCTCCCACAATTAAGATATTATTTTTTTTGTACACACTTCTCCAATAATTATACAAAATTCTTACTTTTCTTTTACCGTGAGTTGATAGAAAACTCTTAAAATATTTTGCATTTAGACCTCTAGGAATATCATTATCATGAAACTCAACAAGTATCCTTTGGTCCTACGTACATGCAAGTGATAATTTTGGTAAACAAGTGCATCCATGTTTACCAACTCTTAAACTCTTCTTTTTCATTATGGGTGAACATGTGGAAGATTGGAGAACATCAAGAGGAGCATGTGAATGTTCTTCCCCAGAGGTATGATCATTATTCTCATCTCCAAAATCATATGGTTGATCAACCGATTGATCTGTCATTATCCTTCAAATAAAAAAAACCAACATTAGTTCACAAGTATAAAAATTCAAATATTACATTACTAATGTAAATAAAAAATGAAAAACTAATCTAAGTTATGTAATAGTAAACATGGTAAATATGGTAAGCATGTTAAACAATGGTAAAAATTATAAATATGTTAAAAATGGTAGTATAATTTTCATTAACAAAATCAATAAATATATAAGTTATGTAAAGGTGAACTATTGTAAACTATGGTAAACAGGGTGAAGTAATTTTAATTAAAAAAAATCAATAGATGTATAAGTTACATAGTGGTAAACATGATAAAATATACTAAACAAAATTAAAATAAACAAACATTTCTACTTATTTGTTTTAATATGCATTTTAATAAAGAAAAAAATTACAATATCTTACATTTTATGAAATTAATAAATGTAAACAAGAAATAAAAATATATTACCTATAATATTAGGAATGTACAAATGGATTTTTTCCCAAATTATTTCATCATGATCATTCCTTATGGCACAAACCATTCATTCAACATGATCATCATTCTTTTATGCTAATCTTTCCATGGAAATAGGGATATCACATAAATAAACATATTTATCATGTTGATCCTCACCAAAATATTATTTTTTTCCTTGTAAAACATTAGACCACTACATATCTGATTGATCAACAACATAGAAAATATTTTTTCATGTGTTTCCATTATAAAAGAATCTGATGTGTCTTCCAATCTATTCAGCTTAAGAAATGTCATTCCAAATTCATCATGTCAGACACTATTGTTACAGATAAACCATTTTTAGTTAAAAACAAGAACTTTAATTTTAATGTAATCAACCTCCCATATTTTTTCAATGACTCCATAATATGCGCTTGAAGTAGAAATTGGGTTTCAATCTTTAGAACTTATAAAATGCATTACTTCTTCAAACACCATTACACCACTATTCTGAACTGCACTTCTGTTGTCTTGAGATTTCTTATGAAATTTATATCCATAAATTTCATACCTTGACCATGTTATCACATTTAAACATGGACCACCCACTAACCATATTAATGTCTCTGATACATCTGATCTACCAATCAAGATCTTTTTAACCCATGGAAAAAAGTTTTTTTGTGCTCATTCAAAATCCAAATTTCTTTCTTATTTGGATTACATTGTTTCAACTAATTAATATGAAATTTAATATACAGTTGAGAATCAAATATGTTTTTCAAGATGTATAAATTTACCTTTTTCATCTGTTCATCTGACAAAGATTTGACTTTCAATCCATGAATCCCCTTTTCCTCATTCTTAACTCGTTCATGGAGAGATAGAGGAAAACCTATGTGCTCTTCCAGAGCCAAGTAGCTCATACAAAACTCCCCACCCTCCTCAGAAATATACTTTTCAATAATAGAGACTTCAGGTCTATATGGATTCTTAACATACCCCTTCAATATTTTATATACCTTTCAAAAGGATACATCTAATGAAGATATACAGGTCTACAAAGATTTATTTCTTAAACCAGATTAACCATTAAATGCACCATTATATTAAGAAAATATAGAGGAAAATACATTTCCAATTGAAAAAGTATATAAATTTCATCCTTTTCCAAATTTTTCAAAGCATTCACATCAATCTCCTTATTACAAATTGATTTGAAAAAATAACACACCTTCATTGAAGTCTTTATAACACAGATGGGAAATATTCCACTCAATGCAACTGGTAGGTGTTGTTGCATAATGATGTGAAAATCATGAGATTTCATACATATCAACTTCAAGTCCTTCAAAGAGACAAATTTTTTTTACATTTGAGGAATAACCTTGAGGCACTTTGATATCGTCAAGACACTGACATAAGCTAATTTTCTCCCTCTTGGATAATGTATGACAAGTCGGGGGATGAAATTTTCATCTTCCATTAGGACTGGGAGCTTACTCCAAACATCTTCCCATTGATAGTAAGTCTAATCTTGCCTTCAACCCATATTTAGTATTTCTTTTAATATTTAACAATTTTCTAATTATACTGTCACAAATATTCTTCTCCACGTACATGACATCAATATTATTTTTCACTTCAAGATATCTCCAATATGGTAGCTCAAACAATATTTACCTTTTTCTCCAAATATGTATATCATTACCAAACTTATGTTTCTTTCCCAATGTCACATCAAGGTTTTTCACCCTCTCAAAATACACATCAAGTGATAAAGGTTTCGAAGAAATATAAAATTATTGTGAGCCATTGAATGACTTTTTTAGTCTTTTATAAGAGTGATCCATAGGAAAAAACTTTTTATGACTAGTGTATATTGTTTCCCTCCCATGATGAAATTGACAATATGAAGTCTATTGTTCATAAATTGGACATGATTTATTCCCCTTAACATTATATCAAGAGAAATTTCTATCAACTGGTAAGTCATTTATAATGAACATAAGCACTACATGTAGTCGAAAATATTCCATTTTATAAGAATCATACACCCTAATACCATCCTCCTGTAAAAATTTCAAATCATCAATCAATGGTGACAAGAAAAAATCAATATAATTTTCTGTTTGCTTCAGACCAGAGATCATTATACTCAACATGAAATATTTGTGCTTTATAAAAACTTCACAATAGAGGTTGTAAATTACCAATAAAACAGGCCATGAACTTTGTGTGCTACTGAGGCTTCGATATGGATTCATTCCATCTGTGCACAACCCAAGTATGAGATTTCTAATTTCATTTCTGAATGTAGGATAATGCTCATCAATGTTTTTCCATTATGGAAAATCAGCTGTATGACGTATTTTTTCATCACATATCCACTCATTATCATGCCATATTAACCTTTTTTGCATCATTTGAATCAGAAAATAAACGTTTCAAATGATGAATTATAGAAAGATACCAAAATACCTTGGTAGGTATCTCAGTAATATCTACATCAACCTGTGATTTTTCTTTTAACTTATACCATGACGTCCCACATATAGGACACTCTGACAGAAATTTATATTCTTTCCTATATGTCATACATTCATTTGGACATGCATGCATTTTCTTGTATCACAATCCCATCTGGAAAAATATTTTCTTAGACTTTTAATGTGAATCTAGAAGATCGTTGTCTTTTGGAATAATGTCTTTCAACAATTGTAGTAGCTTTATAAAACTTCTGTCACTCCATCCATGTTTTTCCTTCAGATTAATCAATCTTAACACCACTGAAAAAACAATAAAATCCATACAACTAGGATACAATTGTTTTTTAGCCTCACCATATAGACGTGCAACTGTCTGTTCTATCTCAATTTGTTCTTCTGCAATATCACCAATCATTTCTTAAATTATATTGGAGTTACCATCTTGAAAATCATCATCATCAGTAGATCTGACATTCTGTCTAGTTTCACCATGCCAAATACAAGGGTAGTAACTCAGATTAAAACCACGAAAAATCAGATGATCTTTGATCTCTCTACTTTTCAAAATCTTCATATTCAAACATTTCAGGCATGGATAAAAAATAATGGCATTGCTTGGAACATTTCGTTTAGCAAATTCCAAAAAGGCATCAACACCTTCATCATATTTGTAACACCCCAAGTTTTTCTAAAAATAAATGGAAATTCATGAAACTTTGTTTTAAGTAGATATTTATAACTAGACTTTAAAAATAATTTTTCCACTTCTATGTTTTGAATTTTAAAAAACAGTCACCTACAATTGTGATCAGTATGTTATTTAGAGTCTAATGGAACCAACTTGATTTTTGGTGAATAGTAAAATACCCTTATGAATAGTATTATAAATAGTAATATGATCCAAATGAACTTTAAATTGTATTATTATTTTATTTTTTTTAATTATTTAACATAATGACACCTTGGTTAATTTTTCGATGTGATATAAAAGCGGTTATCGAATTAAAATTGTTAATTTTTTAATTAAGTGTGATTTTATTTAAAAATTAAATTAAAATTATTTAGAAAATTACATTCAAAAATTGGAGTTCATTTTTAAATTATAAACATCAAAAAATGGTAAGGGTGAATTTATGGGAATTTTTCGAAATTCTAGAATTTTTTATGAATAGTAAAATATGATAAAATAAGATAAATGCTAAATACTTGATTTACTGCATCATAGGTGATGCAAGGCTGATTTAAGACCACTTGGTTACAAATCACATGCCCTTATTACCATTTTGGGTCACATTAATTATGATTATTCATAGTCTTGAGCAAAAATATTATAATAATGATTAAAATTATGAATAATACCTCTTCTCCTCTACTATAAATAACACCCTCCTTTCCCTCTTCCTACCATACCTCTCAGGCCTTCATCCTTACCTAAGTTCTTCCCAAAACTCCTCTCATGGATCTTCCCCACGTCCTAGAGTTTATGGTCTTAGAAAAAATCCAAAACCAAAGGCCTTAGGAAGGATCTCAATGAGAAGATATAAAGAGGTAAATATCCGCTTTTGTTTTCTTTCTTTTACTTCATTTTACATTATTATTTTTAATTTTATTTGGCTTTTGTTGGGATATTTCATTCCATATCCCCCTTAACTTCCATATTATTTAATAGGTATGAGATACCCCATTTCTCTCATCAAACTATTTTATGAAATTTAATGTCATGTTGTTAGGCTGCCGAATTTTCGAGAGAGATTTCTCAATTTTTCTTTTATTTTGAGTTCCTTTATTTTCTGTTTCCTTCCTCACATCCTATTATCCAAGAGGCATGAAATATAAAGAAATATTTTATATTCTGTAAGTTCTTATTTTCAGGCAAAATTCATCATCATTCTTCTTTTCCTCCCCCACTTATTAAAGGAATTAAAACACTGTCCGTGATGTGTCGATTTACCGACATCCTCGACCATGTGATTTCAAATTATTTTACTTCATTCAAGACTAGTTATGAAACAATTTTTATGGTTGAACCAGATTATAATTTATTTATTATATCTTATATAATTTTCTGGAATATTTTTGTACGCATGTTATCAATTTATGAAACAAATGAGTTGATTACGATCGAAGAATCGCCAAAATGACCTAAACAAATATCAATAATGTTTTAACTTATGAATCATCCTAATGTAAGAAATAAAAATTATAAATTGTATAATTTATGGTTTTGGAAATATATAAATACAACTCCATTCCAATTCTGGAGTTTCACTTCCAATCTACAAAAACATCCATCATGAATCGATCATGGAAATCATGTAAAGAACGCTCCCAAAATAATGGAAGGAACAAAATACTAACAATTAAAGGGTGAAATGATGTTATAAAATGATCATATAAGATGTTATAAAGTTGAATATGTTTATTTAAGATAATAATAAAACTCTTTTAACCATTACACAGGTGGTTTAAACAAGTTTAAGTAAGACAAACCCGAGGTAAGGGAATTCTTAACCCGGTTATAATTCTTTGGGTTAACCTTCTACTTCATTATTTATGTGGTACTATAATTATTTATGCGATGGGATTTTTTATATTTTGTTGAATTATGTGTATTTATAGTGCATATACATATTCCATCCACTATATTAAGTCTCTCTTCATTTTTATGATTTATGTAAGGGGCCTTTCTTTTAAATCCTCTTTTAAAATTCTATTTTACAAAATTCAAAAGAAATATTTTTATGATATTATTCATGTTGTATGATTATTTTATGGATCTTGGGAATTTTTTATGATGAAGTTTGGAACCAATATTTCCCTCCAATGCATTGGGTATGTGTATGTTGGAGGTCGGCCGTATGGTTACTCCATGTGTAACTACGATGGTTTCCCAAATTGTAAGGTATCCATGTGGGTTACAAATTATAAGGTAATCATCAGGGTTACAATATTATGTAATTAATGTCCCAAGATAAATTTATGGTTATATTTATATTCTTATGTTTTGTGTGGATCTTGTATAAATCTCATGTTTCACAAAGTAAGTATATATGGGTGACAAGTATGTCTTTTGAAAATGATTTCATATGTTACAACTGTTTATGGACTAATGTGCTCTTTCCTTCTTTTTATATCCCTTACTGAGCATTTTGTGCCCATACCAAGTTTTTAAATGAGTTTCACAGGTTATAAGGATGTGTAGGGAAATGAAAGAATCCATGTTAAAGGTTTTAATAATTTTCAACGAAATCGTGCTTTATCTGAAAAGTTTTTATTTTGAAAAAAATGGAATTTTTATCATAACCACTCATTATTAATGTATAATTTCATGAATGTGTTATGTTCCTTTTCCCTAAAGCTCTAAAATTGAAAATTTACTCAACGTAAAAGGAAGTGTTTTATTGATTATGTCTGTAATAAGGTTGGGTACTTATAGTTGCTATCAGAGGATGGTTTAGATAACATTAGGGGTTAGGTTGATGTTAATATATTACCAGAAATGTTTTTTCACTCTATGGTAAATTTAAAATGATATAGTATTTAAATATTACCATGTTACTTTGACTAAGATTTGTTTTTTCAGAATGGTTGTCTGTAGAAGAAATAGGGAAGCTGGATAATAGAGGCACTGATGGAATGAAATCCTTCCAAATCTGTAGCCCAGAATGGTAGGGATTGGTACCAAGAGGTTTGTGATAGTAATGGATGAGCTAACACAGTAAATAAATGGTGGTGGCATCCATGAAAGAGAATGACCAGATGTACCACAACGAAACATGAAAACAGTGGAATATTTTATGAGACAACACACTCCTACCTTCAATGGATATTTTGACCCAGTAGCAGCTGAAGGATCGATTAAATCCCTTGAAAAGATATTTGATGTTATGGGATGTTCAAATAATGAAAAGGTAAGTCTTTCCATTTATCATTTTTAAGGTCAAGATGATTAGTGGTGGTCAATGGTAATGAATATCAGGGATAGAGAGGATATTGATACCTTAGAGTGGGGTGAATTTAAAAGTCTTTTCCTTAAAAAATATTTCCTAAGGTGGTGAGAAATAGGATGGAGAAGCAATTCCTTGAACTGAATCTAAATAAGGAATATTCAATGGCTTTGTATGAATTGAACTTCACGCAACTGGAGATGTATACTCCAAATCTTATTCTGGATCATGATAGCAAAATCAACTACTTTTACTTAGGATTGAAGCCAAGGTATCGAAGGGCGTTGGCCTCCCGTGAATTCAAAATTTATGAGAAACTGTCTGATGTGCTGAGAGGGTAGAGATGGAGTTTTTTTGATGATCATGTTCATTTTGGAAACAGGGAGAAGAAGAGGTCTAGATGGAAAGCGATGGATAATAATCACTCAAAGAAATCGGATGGTAAGAAAACCCAGTTTCTAGTTTGTGAAAAGTGTGCAAAGAAGCACCATGGGGAATGTCTTAGAAAAATTGGGAAGTGTTTTTGATGTGGTAAGTTTGGACATATTGCCTGAGATTGTAATGAAAATGATCCTAAGACTAATATTGATAAGAAAACTGTAAAGTGTTTTAAATGTGGGGAGATGGGTCACTATAAAAACACGTTCCCAAAGAGAGATCCAAATGATGCAAAGAAGACATACTATAAGTATAAAGGTGTAGTGAGATATTTTGCAACTACGTCAGCAGATGCTGAGCCATCCAATGAAGTTGTATTAGGTTCTTTGTTTGTTTACTCAGATTTTGATAAAGTTTTGTTTATAAGGGGTCTACACATTCCTTCATCTCTAAGAAACTTTCTGGTAAATTGGAAATATCACATCAATAAATGAGACAGGAACTTGTTGTTAAAACACCTGGGGGAAATATTATAGCAAAGAGGAATTATAAAAATATTTCTATTATGGTCTGTGGAAAAACTTTACTTGCAATCCTTGTTGTTTTACCCATAGTCGAGTTTGATGTTATTCTTGGAATGGATTTTCTTTCTATTTATCATGCAAAGATTGACTATGGAGCTAAATAAGTTGTTTTTCAAAAAGATTTTTAGTTTCTATACAATAAAGAACCCATAAAATTGATAACATATCAGGAAGCTGAGAAAATATTGAAATATGGAAATGAAAGTTATCCTGCACATACTGTTAAAAACAAGGGAACTGTTCAGATTAATGATGTGCCATTGGTAAATGAATACCTTGATGTTTATCCAGATGAGTTACCTAGTGTCATACTTTATTGGGAAGTAAAATTCAGAATTGAGTTCATTCCTGATGTTATGCCAATTTCAAAACCCCCTTATCGTATGGCTCAAATAAAACTTCTTGAATTGAAAAATCAATTGTAGGATTTTCTTGATAAAGTCATCATTCGTCCTATAACATCACCATAAGGAGCTCCTATTTTGTTTATTAAAAAGAAAGATGGTTCCATGAGACTTTGCATTGATTATAGAGCATTGAATAACATCACTGTTAAAAACAAGTATCCTTTTCCTCACATCGATGACTTGTTTGATCAGCTCCAAGTATCTCAGTACTTTTCCAATATTGACTTGAGATTATGATACCATCAGCTGAAGGTGAATGAGGATGACATCCCGAAAATAGCCTTTCATACTAGATATGTGAATTATGAATTTTTTTTATGCCGTTTGGTTAAACTAATTCACCTTCTGTATTTATGGATTTTGTGAATAGAATATTTCATGAGTTATTGGATAAATTTGTGGTTGTGTTTATTGATGAAATTCTGGTATTTTCTAAGATTAAAGAAGAGCATGAAAAAAATATAAGAGTTGTTTTACGAACCATAAAAGAAAAGAAATTGTATGGAAAATTCAGTAAGTGTAATTTTTGATAACAATAGATTTATTTTCTTGGACACATTGTAAATAAAATTGGAATAATGGTGGATCCTACCAAAAAATAGTGGTTGATAAATGTACAAGACCCAAAAATGTTACAGAGAATTGTAGTTTTATTGTATTAGTAGGTTATTACAGATAGTTTGTTAAAAACTTCACACGGTTATCTATCCCACTAACCATGTTAATGTGAATAGGGGTTAAATTTATTTGGATAGAATAATGAGATGTTTGTTTTCAGGAACTAAAGAATGGATTCGTGAATTCTACAGTTTTGACCTTGCCTTCCTGAAATGGTGAGTTTTTCATCTATAGTGATGCTTCTTTAAAGGGCCTTGGTTGTGTTTCGATGCAAAATGATTAGGTAATTTCTTATGCTTCAAGAAAACATAAACCTCATGAGTTAAATTATCACACACATGATTTGGAATTGGTAGCTGTGTTTCTTTTCTTTGAAAACATGGAAGCATCATTTATGAGGATCCAAATTTCAAATATATACTGACGATAAAAGTATAAAGTATATATTCACTCAAAAGGAATTAAAAATGAGGAAAATAAGATGTCTTGAATTGATAATGGATTATGATTACATGATCAATTATCATCTGAGAAAAGCAAAAAAGTGGCGGATGTCTTGAGTCTAAAACATCATGCATCATTAACCATGTTACATTTGGAAAATGATCCCTTATTTAATTATTTGATGAATTTTGGATTATAATTTATTGGTACATGGAATACATCTGTTTTGTTTCAGGTTTCAGTGCAGTCACCATTTTCAGAAAGAATTAAGAAAGCGCTGAAGAAAGGACATGAGCTATAGAAAAAGGTATAATTGGTTAAAATGGGTAAGTTTCTAGAATTTTCCCTTGATAATGATTGTGTTTTATGATTTGGAAAAAGGTTGTGTGTTTTTTTTGATTCCTAATTGAATAAAGACTTGTTGTGTGAAGCTCATAGTTCTCTATTTTCCGTTCATCCTTGCAGTACTAATATGTACAAATACCGTCAAGAGTATTGTTGGTGGGGTGGAATGAAAAGAGATAATGATTATTTTACTATGAAAGGTTTGACAACTCAACAGGTTAAAGTACACCAGCAGTTACTGAAGGTGATGCTTCAACCTTTTCTAGTGCTAGAGTGGAAATGGGAGAATGTATCCATGGACATTGTGGTGGGACTACCAAATACTTCTCCGAGCAACAATGTGATTTGGGTTATTGTTGATTGGGTGACAAAATCTACACATTTTATTTCTATTCAAGATACAATGTATTTGGATAAGATTTCTTGATATTACCTTAAAGAAATTGTCAAGATACATAGATTTCATCTTTCCATTGTATCTGACTGGGATCCCAGGTTCACTTTTGACTTTTGGAAGCGACTTCAGAAGTCATTAGGCACAAAATTAAATTTTAGTACAAATTTTCATCCGCAATCATATAGGAAGTCAGAAAAAACAATTTTGACATTGGAGGATATCCTTAGAGCTTGTTCAATGGACTAATAGAGAAGTTGAGATCATTATCTTTCTTTAGTTGAGTTTTCTTATAATAACAGTTTTCATTCCAGTATATAGATGGCACCTTTTGAGGCTTCATATGGGAAGTGGTGTTGGACTCCAGCATTTTGGGATGAAGTTGGGGAAAAAAGTTAATGGGGCCAGAATTAGTAGAGGAAGTGGCTGAGAAAGTGAAGATGATCCAGCAGTACTTGAGGAAAGCTCAGAGTAGGTAGAAAAGTTATACAGATAACAGAAGGAAAGACTTCTCTTTCAAGGTAGGTGACCATGTTTTCCTTAAAATATCTCTTTGGAAAAGTGTGATGTGTTTTGGTAAGAAAGGAAAGCTAAGTCTGTGGTTTATCGATTCTTTTTAAATCCTAGATAAAGTTGGGCCAGTTGTATACCGAGTAGCTTTTCCACCGAGTTTGTCTCAGGTACACAATGGTTTTCATGTTTTGATGTTGAAGAAGTATGTTCTAGATTCATCACATCTCTTGATCCTAGAACTAATTTAGCTAGAAGAGAACCTTTCCTATGAAGAGAAACCAGTTCATATTCTTGATTGACAGGAACAAGTATTGCGAAATAAGGTAATCTACCAGGTAAAGGTTTGTGGAGAAACCACATGGTTGAAGAAGCAACATGGGAGTCTGAAAATTATATAAGAGAAAGGTACCATCACTTGTTTAATAAGTAAATAAAATTGTGAAGATGCAATTTTCAGAAGGTGGGGATAATGCAACACCCCAAGGTTTTCTAAAAATAAATGGAAATGTAAGAAACATTATTTTAAGTAGATATTTATAACTATCCTTTAAAAATAATTTTGATACTTCTATCTTTGGAATTTCGAAAAATGGTCATCTACAATTGTGTTCAGTATGTTATTTAGAGTTTAATATAACCAACTTGATTTTTGGTGAATAGTAACATACCCTTATGAATAGTAATATGACCCTAATGAATAGTAAATTGTATTATTATTTTATTTTTTAAGGATTTAAGATAATGACATCCTGGTTAATTTTTCAATGTGATATAAATGTTGTTATCAAATTAAAATTGTTAGTTTTTGAATTAAGTATGATTTTATTTAAAAATTACATTAATAATATTAGAAAAAATTATTTTAAAAAAATGGAGTTCATTTTTGAATTCTACACTTCGAAAAATGGTAAGGGTGAATTGATGGGAATTTCTAAAATTCTATAATTTTTTGTGAATAGTAAAACATGATAAAATACGATAAATGATAAATACTTGATTTACTGCATCATAAATGATGAAAGGATGATGTAAGACTACTTGGTTGGAACTCACATGCCATTAATACTATTTTGGGTCACATTAATTATGATTATTCATATTCTTGAGCAAAAATATTATAATAATGACTAAAATAATGAAAATACATCCTCTCCTCCACTATAAATAACACCCTCATTTCCATCTTCCTACCACACCTCTCAAGCCTCGATCCTTACCTAATTTCTTCCCAAAACTCCTAACAAGGATCTTTTCCACGTCTTAGAGCTTCTAGTCTCACCAAAAGGTCAAAACCAAAGGCCTTAAGAAGGATCTCAAGGAGAAGATATCAAGAGGTAAACATCCTCTTTTGTTTTCTTTCTTTTCATTCATTTTATGTTATTATTTTTAATTTTATTCAGATTATGTTGGGATATGTCATTACATATCCCTGTTACTGTCCATATTATGTAATAGTGATGAGATTCCCCCTTTATCTCATCAAACTATTTTATGAAATTTTAAGTGATGTCGTTAGGCTGCCAAATTTTCATGACAGATTTATCAATTTTTCTTTTATTTAGATTTCCTTATTTTCTTTTTCTTTCATCACCACATATTATACAAGAGGCATGAAATCTACATAAATCTTGAATATTCTGGATTTTCTCATGTTCATGGAAAATTCATCATCATTCTTCCTCTCCTCTCCCACTTATTCAAGGAATTAAAACACTATTTGTGATGTGTCGATTTACCGATATCGCGGATGATGTGATTTCAAATTATTTTACTAACTTCAAGACTAGTTATGAAACCATTTTTATGGTTGAAACAGATTATAATTTATTTATTATATCTTATATAATATTCTGGAATCTTTTTGTACGCATGTTATCAATTTATGAAACAAATGAGTTGATTACGATTGAAGAATCGCCCAAATGACCTAAACAAATTCGAATAATGTTTTAACATATGAATCATATTCATGTAAGAATTCAAAATGATAAATGGTATAATTTATGGATCTAGAAATATAGAAATACCACTCTATTCAAATTCTGGAGTTTCACTTCCAATCGACAAGAACATCCATCATGAACCAATCATGGAAATCATGTAAAGAACGCTCCCAAAACAATGAAAGATACAAAATACTAACAATTAAAGGGTGAAATGATGTTATAAAATTATCATATAAGATTTTATATAGTTTAATATGTTCATTTAAGATAATAATAACACTCTTTTAACCATTATACAGAAGGTTTAAACAAGTTTATGTAAGACAAACCTGAGGTAATGGAATTCTTATCCGGATTTACATTCTTTGGGTTAACCTTATTCTTCATTATTTATATGGTATTAGAATTTTTGTGTGATGGGTTTTATTTATATTATATTTAGTTATTTTTATTTACAGTGTATATACATATTTTATCCACTCTATTAAGTCTCTCTTCAATTATATGATTTTTGTAAGGGGCTTTTCTTTTAAATCATCTTTTAAAATTCTGTTTTACAAAATTCAAAAGCAATGTTTCATGCTATTATTCATGTTGTATGATTATGTTATGAATCTTGGGAATTTTTTATGAAAAAGGATGGGACCAATATCTCACTCCAATTTATTGGGAATATTTAAGTTGGAGGTCAGTCGTATGGGTACTCCATGTGTAACTGTGATGGTTTCACAAATTGTAAGGTAGAAATGATGGTTGCAACTTATAAGGTAGGTGTGAGGGTTACAATATTATGTAAGTAATTCCCCAAGATACCTTTATGGTTATATTTATGTTCTTATGTTTTGTGTGGATCTTTTTTAAATCTCATGTTTCACAAATTAAGTATATATGGGTGACAATTATGTCTTTTGAAAATGATTTCATACGTTACAGGTGTTCATGGGCTAATGTGTGCTTTCCTTCTTTTCATATCCCTTAATGAGATTTTTGTGGTCATACCATGTTTTTAAATAATTTTTATAGGTTATAAGGATTCGTAGGCAAATGAAGGAAGCCATGTTAAATGTTTTAATATTTTTCAAAGAAATCATGTTTTATTTTAAAGGTTTTTATTTTGAAATAAATGAGTATTGTTTTATAGTAACCACTTCGTGTTAACGTTTATTGTCATGAATGTGTTATGTCCCTTTTCCCTAAATCTATAAACTTTAAAAGTTACTTAGGGTAAAAGGAGTATTTTCTTTACTAAATTCAATATTATGTGTGTAATATGGTCGGGTCCTTATAATATTCATTACTCATTCGTTGTGCCGTAATCTTACTTCGACTCATTATTACCTATAACAGATATCAAAATTATATATCTTGTTAAGATAAGCCTTTTTTAGATTTATATAAAAAATATCATAATTTGAATGTAAAACAAATTTGAAATATAAAACAAATATATGTTTATTTGAAAAAGATATGCATGGAAATAATTTTAAAAAGAAAAAATAGTTATATATAACAATTTTATATTTATATAAAAAATAACATAATTTGAAACTAATTTTTTTAAAACAATTTGGAATATATTTTTTAGTAATATTGGATTGGGTAACATTCAAAGGAAATATTATACTTGATTTCTATCTATATAGAAAATTTATTCATCTCATAGAAAAGTGTCCTATGAAATTATTATATGAGGATGATAAAAAACGCATGAAAATTTGTCAAAGGGTGTGAAAGGAAAGTTTAATTTAGAATTAAAATCCTTTATGAAGAAGAAATTCCTTTCCCAAGAAGATTTTATCTCCAAATAAGATGAATTGGATGAATTTGAAAACTATAAAGACTTCTGGTGATAATTTATTACCTCTATCATAAACAAAAAAACCTTCAAGAAATTAATTATGAAATCACTGATGTTGATGGAAGAGTAAACCTTATTTTTAAATTATAATATTTTCTAGAATAGATCAATGTTTGGAGGGATAATATGAAAATCATTTTAGGATTACATATCTCTCTCATATAAATCATTATATAATAGTATAAATTCATCTTGGATTATTTCTTTTTAAGTACACAAAGAATACATCCTGGTGCAACTAGATACCAAATTCACTCTTCCATAAACATGAAATATGAAGTATAAATATTAAAATATGTATACGTACACCATATTTATCCAAAGAAATAGGTATTCAAGGGTTAACATCTCTAGTGATCTCTCAAATATCTTCCTCAATAGGAATCCTTGTATGTAAAATAAGGAAATAACCCTGTAAATCTTCATTTACTCATTAATGATGAATTTAAAATCACCTAACCCATTCATTCGATGATATTATGAGCACTTATCCACAAAAAAATACATTATTGAAGTATTTCATTTCTTTAAACTCATATTCAACATGTAAATAAAAGTAAAAAAATAATTATGGATAGAATGTGATATCATTATTAGATAAAAATATACCTATCCTTATCATTGAATGACTACCCACATAAGCAATATTTACAATCATTCACCTTCAATTTATTTTTCATCAATAACTCCTAGAGACAACAAGAGAGGATTACTTAGCTCAATATAATGACTATATTTCCCTTTATATCTCTTGTTTCCAATCAAGATTATTTTTAAAGATAACGTTATAGTAAGTGAGTTTAGATTAAAACACTTAATAAAGAGTTTTATCATATAAGGGAAAATAAAAAAATGAATACAGAATGAATTTTAATTTGATTATATTACCAAAATTAATAATTAAATAATGAAACAATTATTGATGGTAAAAGAATTTATTGAATAACTTCCTTGGTTATAAGTTTATAGGGCATAAATTGCATGATAATGATTTCATGGTATCACACACATGAAAGTACACACACACACACGTGATAGAACACATATGGTAGCATCAAAAATCATAGAACTTTTAGGATATCACTCCCATGGTTTATTTTACCAAAAAACAACTTAGCATGGTATAAAACAACACTATGAAAATTATCATGATATCAAGAATAATGATAGAAAAATAATATATCAAAACATAAATTTAGGGCAACGCAAAAAATAAAGAATGAAATTGAGGCGTGTGAGGCTTACTTGAGTGTTGTGATTCTACCTGATAGATTTAGTGATAATAAAGATGATGAATGATGTTGGAAAAATTAGGTTGGATGACACGACTTCGAAGAATATTTTTTAGGTTTCCTGTGAGAGAGAGGCGAGTTATAGGTCATCCGATCGAAGAAAACAGAACACAAGAATACAGGGCCTGATAAATCATTTAAAAGATTTATCACATCGGTTATTTAATAACCGACGTGATAAAATATTTTTTAATGTTTTTCATGTCAGTTATTTTATAATCGATGTGATAAATTTATGAGATATAATTTATCATGTCAGTTATTTTATAATTAACATGATAAATCGCTGATATTTTCTTTATCACATCGGTTATTTTATAACCGACGTGATAAAGCGCCAAGATTTGATTTATTACGTCAGTTATTTTATAACTCATGTTATAAATTTCCAGGATTTGATTTATCACATCCGTTATAAAATAACTGACATGATAAAGTGATGGGAATCAATATTTTATATTGGCTATAAAATAATGAACTTGATAAAGCAAATCTTGGTATTTTTTAAGTCAGTTATAAAATAACCGATGTTATAAATCGATTCTAGACAATTATGACATCGGTTAAAAAATAACCGATGTGATAAACCAATTTTTACAGCTTTTCATGTCAGTTATATATAACTGACATAAAAAATTCCGACGTGGTGAATGTTTTCTACACTAGTGAATCCTTGTTATGCCTTTTCCAATAGTTTGAATTTCAAAGGTTAGAGAATATGAAAGGTCGGTTCATGTGAAGGGTTGTATTGGGAATCGAGGATTCATCATCAATATCACAATTATGACATCCACATATTAATATCTCATAATGATCCCCCTTTAAGTCTCATAAATTCATGGGATCTTATATAATATTCATTTAAGAAACAATTAGAAAAATAAGTGAAACAAAAGTAATTGAATTTCATGTCATGCTGCCTCATTAAATACCTTAACCTAAAAACCCAGTGGGAAAAACCCGATGAAGTGAAAAAGAGTACAACATTCCCAAATCCTCTTGATTATATCATTTAATTTCATATTCAGGACATCAACCAATATTATAATTTAATTATGTGTTTAATCCATGGGAGAATGACCATAGGTAATAATGGATGGTCTCATTAAAAATTATGACTCATTGGGAAGGCTAACCACTACCATTTTTAAAAATATCCTTAATAATTTACTACATTCCCATGGATATTCGTTATGATATATGACCACCTCATTAAAACCTCATTAAGGAAAAACCCTTTAGGGGAAAAACCTTGATTAGGGAAAAAGAATATAATAAATCAAGTCCTCATAGTGTTGTCTAATTAAAAATCTTGTCATGAAAACCCAATGGGGAAAAGTTGACCAAGGGAAAGAGAGTATGAAATTTACCACTCTTTCCCATAGTGTTCATCACCACATCATTTAAATAGTGTCCTGACCTAGTTTTCCACTCAAATAGTTACCTGAGGTGATTGTTCACTGGGCCTTACGCATACCTCCTCCTACACCAAAGGTTGTTGACAAGAAGTGAGGGTATGATTAGGTGATAGTGGGGAAACTATAACCAATAGAGGTGATAATAATAGTGGTCCATATATATATATATATATATATATCACAGTGGAAGAAGGACCATAACAACAACAAAATCACAAAGCAACTTAGAGAAATCATAATAAAAACAGCAACAGTAAATAAGCCCAAAGCATAACACTATTCATAGACGATAAAACATGCCATGAAAGGTTATACAAGATAGATAAACAAGGTTTCTCATGGCCACCCATAAAGGTACACATATATATAAACCCAAAAGAATGTCTAACTTGATATAGAGGAACCACATGGTCTACTACCATCCATCCCATGCTAAAGGTAACTTAACAATCACTGAGGTCTAACTCCCGATCCTGAATCCTTACCTGATCTCAAAAGCATAAAGTTTACGCACATCCTGAGGGTCTTGTGTAGGATGTGATTATGAACTCAGTAGGCCACCAGAAATGTATGTTTGTCTTACATCTATAATTCTACTATGTTTTCATAATATAAATAAATAGAAAACACATGAACATTTAATAATTTACCAACTTCCCTTGTGTTAAACAACCTAATAAAAAGTGTTTACCTGATTCATCCATCAATGATATATCTCTGATTAAGTTCCCACAAATATATTTTGGGAATACCCAATAGGTCTGAAAATATATATTTGTAGTGGCGAGTACCCATGTCTTAGTGTCTAAGGTGTCCCCTAATGAATTCCATTCTTGGAGATACCTTAGGAACATCCCATAAATATATCACTGACACTTCATGCCATCAATCAAATATTCAACATCCTAATAGAAAGCCCCATCAATAAGTCCCAGTTCCCTCAAGCCTCCACTCAAAAACTCCCCATCGGATCAACAACCCGATGTCCCTAGGCATGATGATATATGTCCACCAATAAATAATAATCATTTCCGGCTCAACATATTGACATCCTGAGGAAATGTGACATCCATCCTACACTAATCCCAGCCCATAAGACTCAAATACAATAGTGAGATTCAACCCCAACTGATTGTCTCAACACCATGCCCTAATGGTCCATCACCATCAACCATGGCTTTCTACGGTGAGCACTTCTGTCATCACTGATTGTCAACACCATCCACTAAAATGTAAAATCCATAGAGGCCTTCACCCACAACAAGTGGTCAACACCGCCTCAACTAAGTCCAACCTGTGTGTGCAAGACTTCAATGATGTGTCATCCAATAATGGTGAGCATCATCCCCAATAATAACCTAAAACACATCAGTCGACATCTCATTCCCCTACGACCACATCACTACGTCTTGATGGTCAACACCATTCATGTCCTGAGAATCATTCCCTCATCTGAACGACCTCACCGCCCCAACTCGACGACCATATCACCTCAACCTGGTGATCATCATCACCCCATGTATCTCGAACCACACCCTAAGCTCAAAGAACATGTCGCCTAATTCCTCGTGATCAACATCAACCAAGTGAATTTAGGCCACACCCAATATGTTCCCATGGAACCAGTTCAAACATATAAAAATTTAATTAATTAACTTCAACGACTATCCTATCCCTCCCAGTTGTTCACAAGCCCCTTACACAACTTAGAATATACTATCATAGGCTAAGGCATGCCCAAGGACATCCCATCTCACTCAAACAACCCAACATGCACATTTAGGTAAACACCCCAAAATACCAATAAAATTAAGAAGAGCTCCAGGCACCACCTACCTTATACTCATAGGTGATCATACATCACATATTGTTCTCAAACATGAGCCGAAATGATAGAAATCAGAGTTTTAAACAAACACCCTGAAAATAGGGAAAAAATAGCTCTCACAGATTTATCATTCTGTATAGAGAGATAAATGAGAAAAGGAATCAAGAGGATCAAATGCCTTACCGCTATACTTATGATGAGACAGAAGAAGCTCAGATTAGGTATTAGATAGAGAAGAATAATCCAAGCTTAGGAGAGGCTTGGGAGAATCCATTTTGTGGGTGAGATCTACTGTGCTGAATAAAAATGAAAGAGGGAAAGGGGGTTGAGCCATATATCCCCTTTTCTAAAACATTTCCCATAAAGACTCATGGTATGTAAAATTTACATGTTATCTATTAACTTCTCAATGTGTAAACCACTTTCACATCATGAATTCCTCTGGTAGGACCCCCGAGCCTTCACGCCCTACTGTAAATTGTGAAAATGACTTACATGTCGTGTAAATGTTACATGACATGTGTTTCTTGATGAAGATATTTCCAACAGCCCAGGTTGTCTACCCTTCCTTTGGTGTTCATCTAATCCCCCAAGACTCCCACTGAAACCAAAATCCCACATAAAACAAGGTCTTGGAGGTATAAAACTTTCATAATTATGTTTAGAAGCTTAGAATTTAAGTTGGCCAGACCACCAAACTCAAAACTTTAAAAAATATGATAAATTCAACCTGCTTAAAAACTCATGATGTTATAGTCTCCCCACATTATAATAGCTCATCCCCTAGATATCAAGATTTACCCAGATATTGTACTGAACATTCCCATATCATTTACATTAACCCGATCTACCCTAGTTATTAGTCACCATATTTTCCTCTTGTGGCACTCCCCACCTTTGGAATTACTTAATCAGTTACTTTCGAAGCCAAATTTAATTATCCTAGGGTTCCTCTAACCATCCCCAGACATAAAAGTCCTCCCATGATGTACCTTCATTCCTACACCCCTATCATGTGCGCAATTCATTATCATGTCATTCATGACACCCATCAAACCCCAAATATCATAAAATGCTCAAGATCATGCTTCACAACTAATGGTTAAAAGTAAAAAATAAATCATATTAACATATTCATTCCCATCAAAATCTTAATACCTATGCTCCTCATACAAAACCCACATCACATCGATGCCCACAAAAGCCCCTGTGTTAATGAATCTCATATATATATATATATATCACATATCATAACCGATTAAAACCTAGTAACCAATGCATAGTTAGTCTAAAAACAATACATGTGCTCCTTGTACACCAAAAATGGTCATGCCAGACAAAATAAAACTTGGTCACACCCGCGGTGTACCATTAATCTTCATCGGCCTACTGGCTTACTCTGACCCTGGAAGCTCCATCGCCTGCACTTAGCCTGAAGCCCAAATTCTCAAGGCCTAACCTTCTTGTGGAGCTACACTAGCTACCAGCCACTAACCCCACTGATGGGTCTCTCTATTTCTACCACAACCTGCGTGTAAAATAGAATCCTGACTACCATCTCATGGTACTGCTCCCAATACTACCTCATATCCATGAGTTAGACCCGGTCCCTGGCACCCAACTGTCCAAGAAGGATACCTATAAAACCTCTCCAAATACCCAATATGACCACATGCTCCACACTCATTCCTAACCTGACCACATTGGTTTCAAACATTCCCCAGATGTGAGTAATAGAAGCACACTGTCAAATAACCACTCCTCAATGGCCTGCCTAGGTTTCTAGCCTGACTGCATGACTACCTAAAGCACTGTTAAACTCACCTGACATCGTCACCCGGCTTGAGTATGCCTAGTCCATCAAATTTCTCTTAGATATCAATGTCTGTTTTACCACCTCTGAGAAATATTCCAACTAGAAGATATTCACCTGCACCCTGAGGGCATTCCACAATTCATCCTCAAATTTCCACACATTGGTGATGTCATATCTCATCATAGAAGGTAAAAATCACATCAGGTCCATGAAATTGGACAAATAGTCCATAACGGGCATGTCTCCCTACTGAAGGTTAATGAACGCATGAGCTATGTCTGCCCTGAAAGTTTCCAAAAAGAAGTGATCGAGGAATCTGAGCTTAGAATATTTCCAAGCCAGTCCCTCATGTCTGCATGCACTACCGCAAACATAGGCTTTTATCCGCACTTAAAAATACCTTTATCAATGATACTAAAGCACTGTTAATCAAGATGTTATAAAAGGAAGGGTACCCTTTATCAGCACTCAGAAAAGTGTTGATAAAGGCCCCCCTTTATTAGTGCTATTCAAAGCACTGATAATGTCCCCATTTATCGGCTCTTCAACTAACTCTGATAAATGCTTCCCTGTTTGGGTGTGATGTTTATATAACAACGCACCTAGAAACCTGAATAAAAAATAGCTAACCAAAATAATAAAATAAATAAAAATAACTAGAACTAACTAGAAATATCAAATGAAAAAATAACCACTCATAGTATATATATATATAAAAGAACCACATACACGATGAAAATGATGAAAAAAAGCATCACACACAAATGTTTGGAAAAAAATTCTATATAAATTTAATTGAAATCATGAATACAAAAAATATTCACTCGTGGTATATACCAAAAAAACATCTATATAAATTTTGAACAATGTTCTATAAAATTACATATACAAATTTCCAAAAAATAGTTAAAAACAATAATGTTTTATCTTTTGAGGTCTATGGTCCCCTCTAAAAAATGTCCTATGATGGTAATAGTCACCAAAAAATCATCCCATATTGAGGAAAAGGTTCCACTTATATAATAACAAAAATATTATGTTAGTAACACTATAAAGAAATAAATTAAACATTAATGTGAAAAATACATTAAAAAATGTCAATTTTTAATAAAAATGACACATTTGGAGTCAAACCAGTGACACCGTATGTCATATTTAGGTGGGATTGATTCCTACATGTCACAAATGACTAATGGATCATTGTCCTAAAGTATCAAAACAATTATAATTCATTTCCCCAGTTCTTAGTTTATCAATTGTGATTTTTAAAAAAATGTGATTTCAAATATAAAACATGCAATTTGGGTCATACTGGTCACATAATGCATAGGTTTGACATGAGACTGATTCATAAACATCAAAAAGGACTTAATAATTTCTTTCCTCAATTTGGAAGACAATTAGAGTGCGTTTTCTTGGTTTTCAAAGAGTGACACATTTTGAGTTAAAATGTCAATTTTAATCTGATAGCAGACACTTTTAGTCATACCGGTAAAAACGTTCATTGGATTAAGGTGGGATTGATTCCTACACATCACAACTGACTCATGGATTGTTCTCCAAAAATATAGAAACAATCCAAATGTGTTTTCTCAGTTTTCAGTTTGTCAGTAGTGTTTTTTTACTTGAATTAATGTCAATTTTAAATAACAAGACACATTTGGAGTCAGACCAATGACACCATGAATCGTATTAAGGTTAAATTGATTCCTACATGTCAAAAATGACTGATGGATTGTTTTCCTAAAGTATCAAAACAATCGGTGACACTGTGCATCGGATTGAGGTGGGGTTGATTCCTACACATCACAACTAACTCATGGATCGTTTTTCTAAAATATCAAAAATAATCCAAATGTGTTCTCTTAGTTTTTAGTATTTCACTTGTGTTTTTTTACTTAAATTAATGTCAATTTTAAATAACAAGATGAATTCAGAGTCATACCGGTGACACTGTGCATCATATTAAGGTGAAGATAATTCCTACATGTCACAAAAGATTGATGGATCATTTCTATAAAGTATCAAAATAATTGGAATGAAATTCCTTGGTTTTCATTTTGTTAGTTGTGTTTTTTTACTAAAATTTCATTTTAAACTGAAAAAATTCAATTTGAGTCATACCGGTCTCATCGTGATTTGGTTTGATGTGAGACTGCTTCATACATGTCACAAAGGACTTATGAATTTCTATCACTAATTTAGAAGACAATCAGAGTTTGTCTTATTGGTTTTCAGTGAGTGACATTTTTTGAGTTAAATTGTCAATTTTAAAGTGATAGTGGACACTTTTAGTC
This sequence comes from Viscum album, assembly GCA_963277665.1. Classification (NCBI taxonomy): domain Eukaryota; kingdom Viridiplantae; phylum Streptophyta; class Magnoliopsida; order Santalales; family Viscaceae; genus Viscum; species Viscum album. Next base: position 862,225,840 of record OY728138.1, read on the forward strand.
ATACCAGTCACACCATTCATTAGATTGAGGTGGGGTTGATTCTAACATGTCACAACTAACTCATGGATCATTTTCCTAAATTATCAAAACAATTTGAATGCATTTTATTGATTATATATATATATATCAGTTTTGTTTTCTACTTGAATTAATCCCAATTTTAAAAAACAAGACACATTTGGAGTCATACCAGTGACACCATGAGTCATATTGAGGTTTGGTTGATTCCTACACATAACAAATGACTGATGGATCATTTTCCTAAAGTATCAAAATAATAAGAATACATATCCTCAGTTTTTAGTATGTCAGTTGTGTTTTTTTACTAAAAAGTCATTTCAAACTGAAAACATGAAATTTGAGTCATACCGGCCGCATCATGAATTGGTTTGATGTGAGTATACTTTATACATGTCACAAAGGACTTAGTAATTTCTTTCCTTAAATTTTAATACAATAGGAGTGTGTTTTCTTGGTTTTCAGTGTGTGACATGTCTTGAACTAAAATGTCAATTTTAAGCTGACAGTAGACATTTTTAGTCATAACGGTCACATATTTCATTGGATTGAGGCAGGGTTGATTCCTACACATAAAAAAAATACTCATGGATCATTTTCTTAAAGTATCAAAACAATACGAATGCATTTTCTCAGTTTTCAGTATGTCAGTTGTGATTTTTTACTTGATTTAATATCAATTTTAAATAACAAGACACATTTGGAGTTATACTGGTGACATTGTGTGCCATATTGAGGTATTATTGATTCCTATACATCACAAATGAATGATAAATAATTTTACTAAATTTTTAAAAAATCAGAATGTATTTCCTCAGTTTTTAGTATGTGAGTTGTGTTTTTGACTAAAATTTCATATCAAATGGAAAACAGGAAATTTGAGTCATAACGATCATATCGCGCATCATTTTGACATGATAATACTTCATACACATCAAAAAGGACCTACAAATCATTGACCTTAATTTTTAAGACAATCAAAGGATGTTTCCTTTGCTTTCAGTGAGTGACACGTTTTGAACTAAAATGTCAATTTTAAACTGATAGTGGACACTTTTAGTCATACCAGTCACACCATCCATCAGATTGAGTTTGGGTTGATTCTTACACATCACAACTGACTCATGGATCATTTTTCTAAAATATCAAAACAATCTTAATGCGTTTTCTTGGTTTTCAGTATTTTAGTTGTGTTTTTTAATTGAATTAATGTCAATTTTAAATAACAAGACACATTTGGAGCCATACTGGTGACACCATGCATCGAATTGAGGTTTTGTTGATTTATACATGTAAAAAATGACTCATATATTATTGTATCAGAGTATCTAAATAATCGAAATTCATTTCCTCAGTTTTCAATTTGTTAGTTTTTTTACTAAAATGTCATTTCAAACCAGAAACATGAAATTTGAGTCATACATGTCGCATCGTGCTTTGGTTTGATGTGAGACTGCTTCATAAACATCAAAAGGACTTACGAATCATTTTCCTTAATTTGGAAGAAAATTGGAGCATGTTTGCTTTGTTTTCAGTGAGTGACACATTTTGAACTAAAATGTAAATTTTAAACTGACAACAGACACTTTTAGTCACACTAGTCACACCATTCGTCAGATTGAGGTGGGGTTAATACCTACACATCACAACTGACTCATGGATCATTATCCTAATGTTTCAAAACAATAAGAATTTGTTTTCTTAGTTTTCACTATGTCAGTAGTGCTTTTTTACTTGAATTAATGTCAATTTTAAATAACAAGACACATTTGGAGTGATACCGGTCACTCTATGAATGTGACGTTGATTCTTCCACATCTAAAATGACTAATAGATCATTTTACTAAAGTATCAAAACAATCTGAATGCATTTTATCAGTTTTCAGTATGTCAGTTGTGTTTTTTACAAAAATGTCATTTCAAACTGAAAACATGCAATTTGAGTCATACTAGTCGCATCGTGTGTCAGTTTGATGTGAGACTTCTTGATACACATCACATGGGACTTATGAATTGTTTTCCTTAATTTATTAGACAATTAGAGTCTGTTTTCTTTGTTTCCAGTGAGTGACACTTTTTGAACTAAAATGTCAATTTTAAACTGATAGTGAACACTTTTAGTCATATCGGTCACACCATTGGTCGGATTGAGGTGGGGTTGATTTCTAAACAATACAACTGACTCATAGATCATTTTATTAATGTATCAAAACAATATTAATGCATTTTCTCCATTTTCAGAATGTCAGTTCTGTTTTTTTACTTTAAGTAATGTTAATTTTAAATAACAAGACACATTTGAAGTCGTACTGGTGACACCATGCGTCAGATTGAGGGGTGGTTAATTTCTACACATCAAAAAATGACTGATAGATCATTTTCCTAAAGTATTAAAATAATTTTAATGCACTTCAATAGTTTTTAGTATGTCAGTTGTGTTTTTTACTTGAATTAATGTCAATTTAAAATAAAGACACATTTGGAGTCATACCAATGTCATTGTGCATCAGATTGAGGTGTGGTTAATTCATACGCATCAAAAATGACTCATGTATAGTTTTCCTAAAGTATTAGAACAATTTTTAAGTACATTTTTCTCCCTAAAAATCAATTCACCCTTACCTCTAAAACCTGAAAAATAGACCTAACCTGCTCAATATGATCAATCTACCCAGTTTAGAATGATTATGGAAAAACCTTTGATCCCTGTACTACACATGGAATAACATCTCCCTTCTGCATCATAGCTTTAGTCAGCCCACTAAAGAACCAACTATCATATATTCAGGACCTCTGAATGAATATATGATAGTTGGTTCTTCACCAGATCGACTAAAGAGGGGAAATGCCAATGTTGCAAATTTAATCGATGTTTTTTGGAGAAGAATCGTTATCTTTGTTGAAAACAAGAAAAGTAGAGTAAGATCTTATGACCGTTATGTCTCAAGATGTCGCAAAAAACTAAAGGGATGGGGAAATACCTTCTAGACACTCGTTATCTTTTGTGGTCTACCAACAACACACAAACCCTGTAAATAAGGACCGCCAATTTATTTTAAAAAACCAATCAACATGCAATTCATTTAGTGCACAAACAAGGGCCACCAATGGACATGATTTTTAGCGGGGTGTTTAGCCCATACAAATCACAACATTACCATAAAAAAGACAAATATAAGGAAAACAAGATTATTAAAGTCAAAATTATTTGAGAAGTTTACCGTCTTCATTCTATATGTGTACATTCTTCCATCAGGTTTGTTGCCCATTCAATTCTAAGAATATCTATATCGTCTTGTGAATATGAATATTTTTGGAAGTAATGGTACTACTGAAAAAATATAAATACACAAAGGATTAATAATTATTTTAAATAAAATAGAAATTGTCTTCAAAAATACCTCTCCATGGATGTTGGTTTGTTCATGGAATATGATCTCTTTCATAAATTTACAAACATAATAACCAAAAATCATTATCATTTGTTTGTTTTGGGAACTGTAGAAACATTGAGAAAAAAAAGTGTCACGACCCATCCTCGGGGCCCGTGCCGTGACTACCCCAAGCCCGCCTTCCATAGGCCAAGGGCTGGCGACTAGCACCAAAGGCGTAAATCCCGATAACTGGGAAGGCATTGGCTTTATAAAAGTAAACAAAACACCATAGAGTACAAGCGGAAGTAAAACACTAAGTACAAAGAGAAAGTGCTGAAAAGTAAATGGTCCAGAATACAAACCCAACTAAAAGTACAACTACTAATGAATGAAAGTACAACAGAAAAAGACAAATAGCTGGAAGAAAGGAAGTAGCTCCTGGTTCGTCCTCCTCAGATCCTACCAGAAGGGTAGGTACAGATGGCACAGCTCCTAGATCGTCCACCACGGATCCTACCTGAAGGGTAGGTACAGATAGCTTCCACAACGCTCTCGCCCGTCAACCTCCTCCGAGTGTCGTCTCGCCGTGAAGTCCACCTCCGGGTACTGACTCGTCGTGTAGTCCACCTCCGGGTACCGTCCAGTCCTCGAACACTCAGCCTCTGTTAGCACTACCCATCGTCTGCAACCAACACAACGAGGTGCGGGCATAGACCGTGCAGGGGTGAGTATAACGATACTCAGTAGAGACCCCGAGACCCTCAAGATCTCACTAAAACCAACAAGGTTAACCAAAAAGAAGATCTCAACAGATAACCTCTACTTAGGTATATTCACATACATATACCTAAGTTATCAAGTAACCCATCTCAATCATGAGGAAAACACCAAGATCATGAAATCAACGGATAACCACTACCCAGGTATATGCCCATACATATACCTAAGTAATCAAGTGACCCGTCTCAATCAGGAGGTAAACAAAAAGTCTCAGCTCAAACTAGGATTTTCATTATCGAAACTGTAACTGCTGAAGAGCTCCGTCTCTGGAGTGTACAGTGGTCCTGTCACGACTCTGAGGTACTGCTCACTAACCTAAGACTGCTGAGGTACTCCTCCTGTCGAGTACCGCGGGCCTGCCACCTCACATAGTAGTGCTTCCCGTCAGGGTCTGCCACCCAAACACAGTAGTGCTCCCCCCTCATAGCCTACATAGGTACTCCTCCTGTCGAGTACCGTGGGTCTGCCACCCAAACACAGTAGTGCTCCTCGCTGTGGGTCTTCCACCCAAACACAGTAGTGCTCCCCACTGGGCTATGCAAGTCTCTCCGACTCGAATCGGACAAGCAGTCTTCAGGTCCCAGCCAGCTACACGGTCTCCATACTCCGTACGCTCGTCTCTGGGAGGGTCCGCTCCATGAGCTACTGGTCGATACTCCAAGTATCTCAAAGTCCCACGAATAAGTATCTCAAAGGACTACCTCATCATAGGGGTCTCAACGCAATAGACGGCGCGTCAATCGAACGCCCGGTCTGTGAGTTACTAGCCTTTTCATCCCAGGGGCCCGGTTGGTTTCGTGAGAGAACCAATCCCGACCGTATCTCAACTGTACCCCGAACATTCATAGGGTATACTCATAAGGACCATTTCTCAACGAGATCATCAACTCCACTGACGGTTCATCAAACGGACGTCCTGTCTGAAAGATATCAGCTTTTCCGTTCCAGGGGCTCGGTTGGATTTCGGGTGCAATCCAACCCGGCCACTATCCAACTGTATCCAAATCTCGAGCGAAGTATGCCATAAGTTCCCTCTCATCAAGGGGAATTCAACGAAACAGACAGCGCGTCAATCGGACGCCCAGTCTGTGAGTTATTGGCCTTTTCGTTCCAGGGACCCGGTTGGTTTCGTGAGCGAACCAACCCGACCTCACTCTGATGGCATCCGAACCTCGAGCGGAGTAAGCCAAAAAATCAGTCTCACTTCGAGGAATCCATAAAAGTCAACGGCACATCAATCGGATGTCCGGTGCTAAAGATATAAGTGTTTCCACTCCGAGGGCCCAGTTGGTTTCGTGTACGAACCAACCCGGCTGAACCCAAAGTTCTCCAAAACCTTGAGTGTAATATACCAAAACTACCGTCTCGTTCCAAGGATCACTACGTAACTGACAGTGCGTCGATCGGAGGTCTGTAGCCCAAGATATGGGCATTTTACCGAAAGTGGTCTGAAAACAGGGGGTCTGGGCCCGGGCTGACCCGGGCCGACCCCCCAGGGTCGGCCCGACCCGGGTCCGACCAGGCTGGACCCGGCCCGGCCGGCTCGGTCCGGCCCACCCGGCCAGCCGCGTCTCGGCGTGGCCGAGCCGAAGTCACGGAGCGGGGGGCGGTGCGCGGCCGCCCTCGCCGCTAATTGGGGCCGGCGGCAAACCGCCACCGCCCATCTTCTAGTGGCGCGCTCGGGCGCCGCCGCCTCCTGGCGGCCCGACGGCTCTGGCCGCCGCCTCCGGTTTCCGGCGGCGTCGCGCCGGCGACCCGCGCCTCCGGGTGTTTCCGCGGGCCACCGGAGTTGCTCCGGTGGTCCGTTTTGAAAACCGTCTGAGCCGGTGTTCATCTCGGGTCTCGAACTTTACTACGCAAGCTTCAAAATAACATCGTGGCCTCGTTTTGTCGTCACCTGACAATCCGTACGTCTATTAACAAACGCGTCGTCTTCGTGGCTCTCCGGCACGGCGCGTTGACGCCGTGACCCTTCGCCATGGCCTGACTCCGTCCGCGGATGTCTTTGGGTTTATTCGACGTGGCGCGACGGCGTCGCATCCTTGTTCCTCTTTTCATGGCGCGGCGCGACGGCGCCGCCCATTTCCTTGTCGCATGATTCTGTGTGGTGTGACGACACCATTCCTTCTCGTACCAAACCACAAAGGAACCACCATGAAAAAAGGAGGAGGGTCGGCCGTGTTTGTGTGGTCCGGCCCCCTCGCTTTATTCGATAACTATTGGTTTTAAACCACGAAGATCGTCAAGTTGGTATTCACGAACAAAATAAATAAATAAAATTAAAACCCCTACCTTGGTTTCAAGAGCGGAGCTTGTTCGGAGGTTCTTTGAAGAGAAAACGTCACGGTATAACCGTCGCAGAAAGAGGCAACTTGGAAGGAGGAAGTCACGTCGCGGGAACGACGTCGCGGAAAGAGAGACGTTGCGGAAGAACCGTTGCGGAAAGAGACGTCGCGTCATGGATCGGTGTCGCAGATTCGGTCTTCGAGGACTCGGTGTTCTTCGACGGAGTTCGATGCGTTCTTCGCGTTCCTCGTGTTCTTCGTCGAAGTGGATGAAGAACTCTAGCATTCCTTAGATTTTCTTCTCCGAAGGCTCTCAAGAAACTAAGAAACTAACCCATAAATAAATTAAGCCTCACTTAATTTATTAACACCACCAAACCTTTGAAATTCAAGAGTTTGAAATAAATCACCTCATTAAATTACAGAAGTTTTAAAATTAAATGAAGGGGAGTTAATGGGGAGTTGAAGAGTTGAAGAATATGAAGGGGTGGGGTTCATGTGGGCCCCACCTCCTTCATAACCTATAAAGGAAAGTTGGGTAGTTACCCAACTTCCTCCCAAAGGATAAAAACACTTAGAGTAAAAATAAAAATTGTCGTCAAATTTTTATTTTTAACTTCCACAATTTTTATCAACTTCTCTCATGTAAACGCAACTCCGGAACAGGAGTTCCTAAGCAATTACCGGTGCTACGGTTCCATCGGTGCCCCTAAAATTTGATTCCGAGCAACGGTTCAAAAGTTAGAAATTCCCGCTCATTTGTTCACTGAACGTACCCGAGTTAAACTTCAGAAATTGATTCCGGGTACACCGGACCTCGGATTCAGGAGCTCCGTAGTCAAAAAGCTTCTGCTGCCTGAAGCTGAGCTCTCCCATGTCCTCCTGTCCCCTGCGGTCGGGGTGGACCTCCTGGTGGTGGTGGTGGAAACATCCCGAAGCGTCGTCCACCTCTAGCTGCACGGCCAGCTCCTCAGCCATGGTCGCCTGCTCCTTGTGGTCCACCCTGATCGAACCTCTGCCTCTGCCTCAGAGGTTATTCATTTTACTACTGGTCATCTGCATGGCGGGTCAGACAGTCACGTGCCATGTGACCAACTCCGCCGCAGGAGTAACACTGCATGGAAGGTCTGGCTCTATTACTTCCCTTGGTTCCTCGCACTACCGACCCTAAGTCACGCGGTTGACCACCTGTAGGTCTGGTCCTCTTGGACCTCTACGTCATCTGTCTACTGCCTGCTGTAGAAGATTCTGGCACATGCCAGCTAGTGGTGGGTCCTGCTGCTGGAGACTGCTCAGCAAGGAAACTCTCCACCAAAAGGGCTCTCTCCAACACCCCTATCTGTGTCGGAATGCTGAGTGGAACCACAGACGCTCTAATCTCTCGCCTGATCCCCTGCTCGAAGGTTCGGGCCCTGAAGATTGGGTCCCGTACCATATATGTGGAGTAGCACGAGAGGTCTATAAACCTCGCTGAATACTGCGCCACTGTCATACTTCCCTGATGCAGCTGAAGTAGCTCTTGTATACGCACCGCTTGAAGGGTGGCTGGTACAAACTCTGCCCGGAACAGGCTCTCGAAGTCTGCCCAAAGAAGATTCGCCTCGTCATGCATCTGGATCATCAGTCTCCACCATATGTCGGCTGCTTCCAGAAGAAGGCTGACAGCAAGGATCACCATGAAATCTGCTGGCGTCCCCACTAGCCTGAAAAATTTCACCACAGCCTCCAGCCAATCCTCAGCCGCTTGCGGGTCCGTCCCTCCCTGGAACCTGGGTGGTATCTGGTGCTGGAACTCGTGCAGTGCACTCAAGCGACATGCACCCTCTGCTGCTGGGGCTGGTGGCATCGGTGGCCCAATGGGTAGTAGTACCACTGGTGCCTCCGCTGGTGCCTCTACTATGATAGGGCCCTATACTGAGGCCACGTCGCTCGGTGGGATGTCAGTACGTACCACTCTCGGGGCTCTAGCTGGTCGTCCACGGGGAGGCATCCTGAAAGAAACAACGTGACACGGTCAAACGATTTATACCTGGTGAGCTGACCTGGTTTGAGATGATATTTAAATAAAACTTCTGGAAACACACACGCAATCAGTGTTTTCGTGCACAAAGTCGGAAATCAGTGGTCAGGGTCCTGGTGTATGGATACGTTGGCCTCCCGCACCAACACTGGACTCCCTGAACTGAAAACCACACTCGGTACTCTTAACACTATTTCTTCACAGAAAGAAAATATCAGAGTTATAAGTTCTGCGGTAGAACCAACTCCTCTGATACCAATTTGTCACGACCCGTCCTCGGGGCCCGTGCTGTGACTACCCCAAGCCCGCCTTCCATAGGCCAGGGGCTGGCGACTAGCACCAAAGGCGTAAATCCCGATAACTGGGAAGGCATTACTTTTATAAAAGTAAACAAAACACCACAGAGTACAAGCGGGCGTAAAACACTAAGTACAAAGGGAAAGTGCTGAAAAGTAAATGGGTCAGAATACAAACCCAACTGAAAGTAAAACTACTACTGAATGAAAGTACAACAGAAAAAGGCAAATAGCTGGAAGAAAGGAATCAGCTCCTGGTTCGTCCTCCTCGGATCCTACCTGAAGGGTAGGTACAGATGGCACCGCTCCTAGATCGTCCACCACGGATCCTACCTGAAGGGTAGGTACAGATAGATTCCACAAATCTCTCGCACGTCAACCTCCTCTGAGTGTTGTCTCGCCGTGAAGTCCACCTCCGGGTACTGACTCGTCGTGTAGTCCACCTCCGGGTACCGTCCAGTCCTCGAACACTCGGCCTCCGTCAGCACTTCCCGTCGTCTGAAACCAACACAACGAGGTGCGGGCATAGCCCGTGTAGGGGTGAGTATAACGATACTCAGTAGGGACCCCGAGACCCTCAAGGTCTCACTAAAACCAACAAGGTTAACCAAAAAGAAGATCTCAACAGATAACCTCTACTTAGGTATATGAAAATGCATATACCTAAGTTATCAAGTAACCCATATCAATCATGAGGAAAACACCAAGATCATGAAATCAACGGATAACCACTACCCAGGTATATGCCCATACATATACCTAAGTTATCAAGTGACCCATCTCAATCATGAGGTAAACAAAAAGTCTAATCTCAAACCAGGATTTTCATTATCGAAACCGTAACTGCTGAAGAGCTCTGTCTCTGGAGTGTACAGTGGTCCTGTCGCGACTCCGAGGTACTGCTCACTAACCTAAGACTGCTGAGGTACTCCTCCTGTTGAGTACCGCGGGCCTGCCACCTCACATAGTAGTGCTTCCCACCGGGGTCTGCCACCCAAACACAATAGTGCTCCCCGCTCATAGCCTACAGAGGTACTCCTCCTGTCGAGTACCGCGGGTCTGCCACCCAAACACAATAGTGCTCCCTGCTATGGGTCTGCCACCCAAACACAGTAGTGCTCCCCACTGGCTATACAAGTCTCTCTGACTCGAATCGGACAAGCAGTCTTCATGTCCCAGCCAGCTACACGGTCTCCGTACTCCGTACGCTCGTCTCTGGGAGGGTCCGCTCCACAAGCTACTGGTCGATACTCCAAGTATCTCAAATTCCCAAGAAGAAGTATCTCAAAGGACCGCCTCGTCATAGGGGTATCAACGCAATAGACGGCACGTCAATCGGACACCCGGTCTGTGAGTTACTAGCCTTTTCATCCTAGGGGCCCGGTTGGTTTTGTGAACGAACCAATCCCGGCCGTATCTCAACTGTACCTAGAACTCTCATAGGGTATACTCATAGGGACCATTTCTCAATGATATCATCAACGCCGCTGACGGTTCGTCAAACGGACATCCTGTCTGAAAGATATCAGCTTTTCCGTTCTAGGGGCTCGGTTGGATTTCGGGTGCAATCCAACCCGGCCACTATCCAACTGTATCCAAATCTCGAGCGAAGTATGCCAAAAGTTCCGTATCATCAAGAGGAATTAAACGAAACAGATGGCGCATCAATCGGACGCCCGGTCTGTGAGTTATTGGCTTTTTCGTTCCAGGGGCCCGGTTGGTTTCATGAACGAACCAACCCGACCGCACTCCGACGACATCCAAACCTCGAGCGGAGTAAGCCAAAAGATTCGTCTCACTTAGAGGAATCCATCAAAGTCGAAAGCACGTCAATCGGACGTCTGGTGCTAAGGATATAAGCGTTTCCGCTCTGAGGGCCCAGTTGGTTTCGTGTACGAACCAACCCGGCCGAACCCAAAGTTCTCAGAAACCTTAAGTGTAATATACCTAAACGACCGTCTCGTTCTAAGGATCACTACGCAACTGACGGTGCGTCGATCGGAGTTCCGTAGCCCAAGATATGAGCATTTGACCGAAAGTGGTCTGAAAACGGGGGGTCTGGGCCCGGGCCGACCCGGCCAGCCGCGGCTCGACGCGGCTGAGCCGAAGTCGCAGAGCGGGGGGCGGTGCACGGCCACCCTCGCCGCTAATTGGGGCCGGCGGCGAATCGTCGCCGCCCATCTTCCGGCGGCGCGCACGGGTGCCGCCGCCTCTTGGTGGCCGGAAGGCTCCGGCCGCCGCCTACGGTAGCCGGCGGCGCCGCACCGGCGACCCGCGCCTTCGGGTGTTTCCGCGGGCCACTGGAGTTTCTCCGGTGGTCCGTTTTCAAAACCTTCTTAGCCGGTGTCCATCTCTGGTCTCGAACTTTACTACGCAAGCTTCAAAATTACATTGCGGCCCCGTTTTTTCGTCGCCCGGCAATCCGCACGTTTATTAACAAACGCGCCATCTTTGTGGCTCTCCGGCGCGGCGCGTTGATGCCGCGCCCCTTCGCCGTGGCCTGACTCCATCCGCGGATTTCTTCGGGTTTCTCCTACGCGGCGCGACGGCGTCGCGTCCTTGTTCTTCTTTTCATGGTGCAGCGCGACGGCGTCGCGCATTTCCTTGTCGCATGATTCCGCGTGGTGCGACGGCACCACGCCTTCTCGTACCAAACCACAAAGGAACCAACATGAAAAAAAGGAGGAGGGTGGGCCGTGTTTTTGCGGTCCGGCCCCCTCGTGTTATTCGATAACTATTGGTTTTAAACCACGAAGATCGTCAAGTTGGTATTCACGAACAAAATAAATAAATAAAATTAAAACCCCTACCTTGGTTTCAAGAGCGGAGCTTGTTCGGAGGTTCATCGAAGAGAAAACATTGCGGTATAACCGTCGCGGAAAGAGGCGACTTGGAAGGAGGAAGTCGTGTCGCGAGAACGGCGTCGTGGAAAGAGAGACGTTGTAGAAGAACTGTTTCGGAAAGAGACGTTGCATCGTGGATCGGTGTCACGGAGTCGGTCTTCGAGGACTCGGCGTTCTTCGACGGAGTTCGATGAGTTCTTCGCATTCCTCGTGTTCTTCGTCGAAGAGGATGAAGAACTCTAGCTTTCCTTAGATTTTCTTCTCCAAAGGCTCTCAAGAAACTAAGAAACTAACCCATAAATAAATTAAGCCTCACTTAATTTATTAACACCACAAAACCTTTGAAATTCAAGAGTTTGAAATAACTCACCTCATTAAATTACACAAGTTGTCAAATTAAATGAAGGGGAGTTAATGGGGAGTTGAAGAGTTGAAGAATATGAAGGGGTGGGGTTCGTGTGGGCCCCAACTCCTTCATAACCTACAATGGGAAGTTGGGTAGTTACCCAACTTCCTCCCAAAGGATAAAAACACTTAGAGTAAAAATAAAAATTGTTGTTAAATTTTTATTTTTAACTTCCAAAATTTTTATCAACTTCTCTCATGTAAACGCAACTCCGGAACAGGAGTTCCTAAGCAATTATCGGCGCTACGGTTCCATCGGTGCCCTCGGAATTTTATTCTGAGAACCGGTTCAAAAGTTAGAAATTCCCGCTCTTTCGTTCACTGAACGTACCCAAGATAAACTTTGGAAATTGATTCCGGGTACACCGGACCTCAGATTCAGGCACCGTCAGAAACTGCGTTCTTGTAAAATATCAAAGAAAATTATGAAAAACATTTCCTTGAAATTTCCGGGTATTTACAGAAAGTAATTATTTATGTTTTTGGATAGTGAAATATTATTATATATACCCTGATTTGTATCCAGTCATAGTACTTCTTAGGTTTATTTTCATTTTCCCCTAGCCTCATTCCATGATTTAAATGATATTCACACATCCCCCTATCATAATAGAATCCGCATTAAAAGATAATATAAATTATGTAACTGGATGTTTAGTTCTAAAATGTTGGATGTAGTGTATTACAAATTAAAAAACACCATCATTTGTGGTCATTTTTTTGTATATCCATACATTGAATCCAGTAAATAAGTCTTTGGAGTATTCAAATTGACCGCAATGATCACCCAATGTTACTTAAAAACACCCAAAAGAATAAGTAATGAAATAAATTAAAATATATTTGATATGATTAAATTTTAGACTTTTTCCCCTGCATCATTGGTATTAGGAAGAGTATGTTATGTTTAATTTTTTTTTTGTTAAACGATTTGAGAAGTCCTACAACTATTTCACCATGTTTTGTGGAAGTGATGTCTTCTTGTTCTGTAGAGGTGAAGTGAGGCCTAACGAGTCCAATTTTTTTTCATGGTGAAACCCCTTCAATTGTTTTACATTTATACTCTTGAAAAAAATATCAAATGTATTTAGTCATAATTATTATATTATATCATATTTTGGAAAATCAATTCATGAAAACATAACTCATGTAAACATTTATAACCGAGCCACCTAACTAATCATAGTCGAGGATTTCAGTTTCACTCTCAACACCAATGAAGTTTGGATCTTCCCCTCTATAAATATTTTCTTTAAAATAAGTTATGTGATTACTGATTTTATTAATATTTTCATGACTTATTCTATACTCCCTTTACTTATTTTATATGAAATGTGCATAATTTGTGTGGAATATTAATGTTTTAATACTAAGTATAATTTTTGAGCATTTTTAGAAGTAGTCCAATTGAGTCAGTTTACTATTTTATTTATAACTCTCACACTGATGATCCAAATTGTTTGGTTCTTGTTTTTTAGGATTTCTAGTTTAATCTAAAACATTTCATTAGAAGGGATCATGAGACTATTCGACTATTTGAAGGGTCATATGGACCACACAAGAAGGCCCAATGAATCTATGAAGCATCTTGACCGGCCTTGAATATTGATTTACTGAGCCCAATCCAGAAGTCAAAAAACATTAATTCTCCACCATAATTCTGGAGACACTAAATTTCATCTTGGATAAAAATTTCAAGGCCCAAATCCAACCACAAGAGGCCTAACTGATTCATTTAAACTCAGCCCACCATTATGGATGAGAACTGAAATCATCACACAAATGTTGACTTTTCTCCTGATTTATACATCCATGAAAGCTGAGATTTTTTAGTGTGAAATCCACGATATAGGTGGAAAACATTGTTGAGAAATTTTCTTTATTTTAGGGCATATTACTATGCAAAAACCCATTCACATTTCGGCCACTGAAAAGTATGGATTGAAATAGATAGAATGACATTATTTATTAAAACCGCCATAACTTAGGATAAAAAAGTCTATATGCGGAAAAATTTTGAGGGTGGATAGAAGACATCCATATCTACATCTTTGAAGCAGACACCAGCTCGTGATTCATCTGCCTAGATTGGTTAATAGTTGGATCAAATGGAGGGACAGTTTTGGAATGCAAACAGCCCACAACCTTGGGCTATAAATACACCCCCTCCTCACATTCCAAGAGGTTGGAACTTCAGCACTTAAAGAGGAGGTTTGGAATTAATATAGCCTTGAAAAGGTTCTGGGAGGATATGCTTTGATCTTTTTTCAACAAGATAGACCACTCCTCCACTTCTCATTCATGTTTGTTTATGTTTTCTTTCAATTGTAATTGTGTAACTTTGTTTTTATTTCAATCAAATTTTAGTGCTTGTTTCTTCTTCAATACCTCTTATTCTTCTCCACCTTATATAATATAATATTAATGGTATTAAAATAGTTTGAATCATTTTAAATTACAGTCCCTTATATTGCTTCCTCATTCAATTGAAATTCCATTTTTGATTCTCAAAATATTTTGTGTGTGTGTTCGACACACTACTCTTTTCTTTTCCCTTTCTTTTTCTAATATTTTTAAATCGTCACCATAAAAATTAAACCCAGATTATCAAAAATCCTAATGGCTGAGTAAATCTACCATTGGGTGAGTTATAATTTGGGGATGGTAAGTTATTGAGAGTTTTTGCTCGATGAGTATTCTTTAAATTAATATTGTGTATGTTAAACTTAATATGTCATGGATTAATGATATGTTTTGTTTAAAAATTGGTTTCCATGGATTATTGGAACCATAAATACAATACCATAAATAAGTTTTGATTGATATTATAACCCTAAGTTAAGTTAATCCTTGGATTAAAGTCTTAACACTTAGGAATTTTAATCAATGTCAACTTATGACATGGGTGTTAATTAAATGAAATACAATGCAAGGCTCAAGGATATCACAAGCTTAACTCCCCAATAATGAACTCACCCCAATCTTCATATATTTGCAAAATCAATAATCAACCGTTAAACATTTTAATTTATCTCTAAGAACAAACCCCACCAATAAAAATACAATCAACTAAAAACAAACAACTATTACCAAGTATCATCGCTGAGGATTCGACCCGAGTGCTGCTATACACATTAGCAGAGCACCAGAACCTTGACCTGTCGATAGGTGACAATCGGTCGTGCATTTCAAATGGATCCATTGATAGGGATGGTTCTATAAGTAGTCATTATTTTCTAGTTATTGTAATAAAAAACCAAAAAAACAAACAAATTTTTTAAAAATATATGAAAAAAAACACAAAGAAAAACCTGTCTTCTCATAAAAATCCTAAACGAAAAACAAACAAAGAAAAACCCATCTTCCTCTTTCTTTAAAAATCTCTATGAATGCCTCGTAGCCTCCCAAACAATCCCTTAGATTTGTTTGACCTGAAATTTAGTGAACACTTCGCCAACTTAGGAGGAACATAAGAAATAATCAAATAATTCAAGAACCAGTCCTTGTCCAACCAGTTGAATTAGAAATGGCCAATCGTATGGAACAAACCCTTAAAGAACTTGTTGCCCTTGATATGAATTACCAACCTCTTAATATTAAATATCCAAACATAGAGGCTGACTTTGAACTCAAATCAGGTTTGATTCATCTTCTCCCTCATTTCCACGGGCTAGCCGGTTAGGATCCACATCTCCACCTTAAAGAGTTTCAAGTAGTGTTCTCTACCATGAAGCCTCAAGGGGTTTCTGAGGAACAAATCAAACTCCGAGCATTCCATTTCTCCCTAGAAGACTCTGCCAATTCATGGATCTACTACCTTACTTCTGGTTTCATAACCACAGGGAATGACATGAAGTGACTCCTCTTAGAGAAATTCTTTTCTGCTTCTCGTACTGCTTCTATCCGAAAGGAAATAAGTGGTATCCATCAGTTCCCAAGTGAATCATTCCATGTGTACTGGGAGAGGTTCAAAAAGCTTGTTGCAACCTACCCACACCACCAAATCCCTTACCAACTCTTGATTCAATACTTCAATGTGGGGTTATTGGCTATGGAGAGAACTCTCATAGATTCTGCAAGTGGCGGTGCTCTTGTTGATAAAAATCCTACAGCAGCAAGAGATCTAATAAGTAACATGGATGCAAACACACAACAATTCCATACCTGATCACATTCTTAAGTCAAACAAGCCCAAGATAATCAATCAATTTAGCCGAACATGATGACTGAGTGGATGAGTGAACATACAGGTCTTGTGCGACAACTAGCTGTGGCTACCAAATCCCCAACCTCGTCTTCTCCACAATCAATGTTTCCTGGACCTGTCAAAAACTATGGAATCTGCAACTCTCCATCTCTTAAAACTTACAAATTTACACAAATTCCAGAGGATCAATCCAATTCAATGGATCTCAATGCTGTATATGCTCAGCGGAACACCAATCCTTAACTATCAGGTCAGTTTTTTAGAAATTTCAACCAACCTCACTCTGAGCCCTTCTCTTCTTCCTATAACCAAGGACTTAAGCATGGTAATACCATATCTCATCCCCCTCAATTCCCTAATCTAAACCCAAACCAGTTTCAATATGGTCATGGTGTTGGTAACTTCCAACAACCTTATCCTTTTCTTCCTCAACCTCAAAGGAACAATCCTCCTCCTGGATTCCATTATCCTAGTGAGCCTTCCCAATTACAAAACCAATACAATCGCTTTCCCAAGAACCAAAATCAAGGTAATCCCAATTCGGGACAAGCCTCTTCTTCCAAGAAACCATGAGAAAGTGAAGTGGAAGATCTTGCCTCTTTCACCCGTTCCATCCTCAAGAACATTGAAACCCAAATTGGTCAACTGGCATCCCACCTTAGTCAGCAGCAACCATCTAATTCTTTCCAACTTCCAACTCAACCATTACCCAACCCCAAGGGTAATGTAAGTGCAATTGCACTTAGATCAGGAAATAAAATTGATATGCCTCAAGATAAGTCCTCCAACCCTCCTTTGAATGTTGAACTAGAAAATGAAAAGAAAAATAAACATGAAAAGTAACATGAATCCATTCCCTCACCTCCTTCAATTCCACTTAGGAATATAATTCCTTTTCCTCAAGATGTTTCTAAACCAAGGAAGTCCTTTGAACCTAATGCTAAAATTCTCAACATGTTTAGACATGTTGAAGTCAACATTCCTATCTTAGATTCCATTAAACAAATTCCTAAGTATGCCAAGTTTCTCAAGGAGTTGTGTACCCACAATAGGAAACTTAGGACCTTTGAAAATGTTTCCACCTAGAAGTCTATTCCCATAAAGTTCAAATATCCAGGGACCTTTACGATTCCATCCAAAATTGGAAGTTCCAACTTTGATGATGCACTCATAGACCTAGGAGCCTCAATTAATGTCATGCCCAAATCCATATTCTCCAACCTTGTTCTAGGTCCCTTATATCCAACGGGTGTTGTCATTCAATTGGCCAATCGAAGTAGAGATAATCCTAAGGGAATAATTGAGGATGTCCTTGTCCGAGCCAATGATCTTATCTTCCCTGCTGATTTCTATTTCCTTGACATGGAAGGTGAGATGAACACTTCTCGTTCTCCCCTAATTCTAGGAAGACCATTCTTCATGACTGCAAGAACCAATATTGATGTCCATTCAGGCATCTTATCCATGGAATTCGGGGACCAACTGGTCAAGGTCAACATTTTCCAAGCCATGCGATACCCATCTGAGGATCACTCTGTATTCTCAATCCATGATTCTAAGGACACTTCTAAGAGTCAATCGAACCCCAATCCACCATGTTCTTCATGTTCTAATTACAAAGGATCTTGTGAAATTTGAACCATGATTAACCAAGTCATAAATGGTGAACTTGATGTGGACCTCTCATTCATAGACTCCATCAATCTAGAGGAACTTGAAAACTCTCTTGAATCCTACATCAACTCTGATCTCTACTGCTCCACCTTGGAAAGTATTAAAGAGAATGAATTTGAAGCAACTGAAGTCCCTTCCTCCATTCCTGAGTTTTCTAACCCACAAATTAAAGATGAGACTGATCTGAAACCTCTTCCTAAAAACCTGAAATATTCATTCCTTTTCCATGATTACTCTTATCCTATCATTATCTCTTCTTCACTTACTGAAACTGAGGAGTCAAAACTTGTTCAGGTGTTAGAGGAAAACAAAAAGGCCTTAGGGTGTACCCTAGATGACATACTAGGAATCAACCCTGCTCTTTGTATGAATCACATCCATCTTGAGGAATCATCCAAACCAATTAGACAACCACAAAGAAGACTCAATCCACTCATACTTGAGGTAGTTAGGGAAGAGATCACCAGGCTTCTTCAAGCTGGTATTATCTACCCAATTTTTTATAGTGAATGGGTTAGTCCAATTCAAGTTATACCTAAGAAGGGTGGGATAATTGTTGTCACAAATGAACATGGAGAGGTAGTCACAACTTGAGTGAAAAACAAATGGCGTGTGTGCATTGACTATAGGAAATTGAATGTTGAAACAAGAAAAGATCACTACCTTCTTCCATTCCTTGATCAAATGCTAGAAAGATTAGCCGGAAAGTCACACTATTGCTTTCTTGATGGATACATCGGCTACTTCCAAATCCCAATCGCACCTCAGGACCAAGAAAAGACTACTTTCACATGCCCCTTTGGAACATATGCATATAGAAGAATGCCTTTACATATGCATATGAGTATCTTTTCCGAATTCATTGAACACTGCATAGAAGTCTTCATGGATGACTTCACCATTTATGGTGAGTCATTTGAGTCGTGCTTACATTCACTCTCTCTAGTCCTTCAAAAGTGTGTCAAGTGTAACCTTGTGTTAAATTTTGAAAAAAATTACTTCATGGTTGAAAATGGGATTTTTCTAGGGCACATAGTTTTAAAATATGGTATTGAAGTCAATCCTGCCAAAATTAAAGTGATTCAATCACTTCCTGAACCCAACTATGTTTGAGACATCCGTTCATTCCTTGGTCATGCTGGTTTCTATCGGAGATTCAACCATAACTTTAGTAAAATTTCCCTCCCACTCACTCGTTTGATCCAAAATGATTTCACTTTCCATTTTGATATGGTTTTCAAGAGAGCCTTCATTGAACTAAAAACTGCTCTTACATCTGCCCCAATAATCCAACCCCCAGATTGGTCCTTACCCTTTGAATTGATGTGTGATGATTCTGATAGAGCTGCTAGTTTTGTTCTTGGTCAAAGAAGAGAAATAATTCCTCATGTCATCTATTATGTCTCAAAAACATTGAATGAAACTCAATCTCACTACACTGTCACTGAAAAAGAACTTTTAGCAGTTGTTTTTGCCTTAGATAAATTCGGTCCCTATCTCTTAGGTGTCAAAATCATAATCTTTACAGATCATTCTACTATAAAGTTATTACTCAAGAAAAGTGATTCCAAACTAAGGCTAACAAGATGGATCCTAATGCTCCAAGAGTTTGAAATTTCAATAAAATATAGACTAGGAAAAGGAAACCTTATGGTTGATCACTTGAGTAGAATTTCTAATTCTTCTCATTCTGAAATCATCGATCCTAAATTCCCCACTGAGCACCTTTGATCTATCACTCCAAAGTTACCATGGTATTCCCCAACTGTAAATTACTTGGTTTCTGGTGTTTTTCCTGAAATTTTTTCAAAATAATAGAAAATGAAGTTGAAAAGTGATTCAAAACACTATTTTTGGGAAGAAAATAAACTTTGGAAAACCGGGACAGACATGGTAATTAGTATATGTGTTGATAAAGATGAGCATTCCTCTATTTTATAATTTTGTCACTCAATGCCTAGTGGTGGCCACATTGGACCAAAAAGGACCTCCTGAAAGGTCCTAGACTCTGGAATCTTCTGGCCTTCACTCTTCAAGGACTCACATGAGTTCTGTCAATCATGTCCCACTTGCCAAAAGTTTGGCACAATTTCAAAAAGAAATGAAATGCCCCAAAAGGCTTTATTTTTGTATGAGATCTTCGATGTTTGGGGTATCGATTTCATGGGACCATTTCCCCCTACCAATAGATTCTCATACATCCATCTTGCAGTTGATTATGTTTATAGGTGGGTCGAGTCCAAACCCACTAGAAAGGATGATTCACATACTGTTAGTGAGTTCCTAAAGACACACATCTTCCACCGATTTGGCACACCTCGTTCCTTGATAAGTGACTTAGGAACCCATTTTTGTAATAAAACAATGGAATATCTTTTGAAAAAGAATAGGGTTATACATAAAACTTCAACTACATATCACCCCCAAACAAATGGCATGGTTGAACATTCTAATATAGAAGTGAAAAGAGTTCTAGAGAGAATTGTAAAACCCACCAGAAAAGACTGGCCTAAAAGACTTGGTGAAGCACTTTGGGCTTATCGAACTGCCTATAAAACACCCATTGGGATGTATCCTTTTAGGCTAGTTTTTGGTAAAGCATGTCATATTCTAGTTGAAATTCAACATAAGTCATTTTGGGCAGTGAAAAAAATGTAATTTTGATCTTGAAAAATCCGGTGAAAAAAGATTTTTGTAATTGGCTAAAATGGAGAAGCTTCTACTTGATTATTTTGAGAATTCTATTCTCTACAAAGAAAAATCCATGGTACTCCATGACAATCACTTCTTGAGAAGGGTATTCCATTAAGGTGAAATGGTAATGCTCTTCAATTCAAGATTTCGGCTTCACCCAGGTAAGCTTAATTCTCATTTGGAAGGTCCTTTTGTTATTACTAATGTTTACCCATTTGGTGCAGTGCAAGTCCAAGACCCCTCTTCCAAAAGGACATTCACGGTTAATGGACATCAGTTAAAGCATCACCATGAAATGACACACATCCCAGGAACCACCTCAACATCCATCAGATCCCCAACTTCTACAACAGACCCACCACTGGATGGAGATGGCAACCCACCAAATCCAAACCAGGGGGCACCTGTTTCCATTTAACTCTCTTTATATCTTCCTCTTTCTACCTTTTTCTACTTCTTTCTCTCCCATTCATTTTTTTTACCACTTCCTTTATCAAAACCTGTCTTTTTCACTTTCTCTTTTGTGTTGGTGTATCTTTATAAAAAAAAACCTAAAAAACAAAAAAACAAAAAAAGACAATCACTTAAAAAAAATACAAAAAAAATTATGAGTCATGCTTACTCACCATCGAGTTTTGAAATTTTGTCCAAATATTTTGGGGAGTTAACAGACATGTTTTCAACTCAAATTTTTTTTATTTTCATCATGACTTTGGATAAGGAATTTTGTGTCAAAATTAATAATTTTGAATGCTCAATTTTTTATTTGGAAAATTCTTTTCCCAAACCATGAGGAACAACATTTGATTTCATGCCAAGGCCACCTATGGCCACCTATTCAAAATGTGTGTTTTCACCCCCATTTGTGAGTCTTGAGTTTTTGGACCTTCGAGCTGAATTTCATACCTTAGTGTGCATTAATATGCTAGAGACATTTTTTCAACCACATGAGAATCACAATAGCCAAATAGCCTCCCATTTCCCTTACATTAATCCTCATTTTGAAAGCCCCTTCAAGCCTATGAACACCTTTTCTTTGATAGGCACATTGCAAGCCCAATAACTTTTCCCACCCAAAATCAACATGGATTTTCATTGCATAATTTTTTGAAATTTAAGTGTGGGGGGAATGGATTTCATTGTTTGGGTACCCTATTATTGATTTTTAACGTGTAATCATCTGCTTGAGGGAAAGAATCCATTTCAGTGTGGGGGAGAGGTTGTCATTCAGTGTGTTTTGAGGAATGTAATGTACTCCCATTTATGTGATTTTGTAAATTTTATTGACAAGTGTTCAAAAAAATCAAAAAAATGAAGAAAAAAAACAAAAAAAATTGAAAAAATGGGTTGTGTCTTGGGTGGGTATAAAATAACTCTTCCTCAACCCTTGATCTTGTTATAAATATTACAATTAGTGTCATGAGTAGATCAATCATGGGTTGGGATATGAGTGTGAGATCTGTTTCAAGGTCAACTTTCTAAAAAACAAAGAAAAAAAAGGAAAAGAAAAAAAAGAACACTTAAATTATAATCTTATTGGGAGAAGTTTTGTGTTTTTTAAATATTCCATTTTCTCATTATCTTTATATTTTCTTCCTCTATTGTGTCTTTATTCACACAATAATTCCCTTGTAAATATGTGTTTTCATTTTCTTCCATGTTTTGTTTCAAAACAATGTGCATTGCTTTTCTATGTTGGTGTTTTAACCCTCTTCATATCTCTCTTGGACATTATATTCCTACCATCCCATAGCCATAGAAAACCCCCTTAAAAATACCTCTTGATTCTTGTTCACTTTGGATAGGTATTGGAAGCTGAGAGCTCTTTCAAACTCTAAGATTTTAACTTTTGGTTGGTGAAGGAGTGAACCTCCACAAATGAATTTTATCATCTTGAGAGGTGTGACTTTTGAGTGTCCACATTTTCCATTTCTAAATTTGAGCATGAAAAAATGAATTAGTTTTGGAACATTATTTCTGTAAACAATTGTGGTGGATTTCAAAATAGATGAGATAATTAGTCTAAACCTCCCCTAATTGAAGAAAACAAAATTTTAATATTTGTTGGTGAGTGAAAATGATTTTGTCATGTTTTTATATTTGTTGCACATGAGGACATGCACAAAACTAAGTGTAGGGGATTTTATATTACTAATATTTTCCTGAATTATTATATACTCCCTTTAATTATTTTATATAAAATGTGCATAATTTGTGTGAAATAGTAATGTTTTAATATTAAGTATAATTTTTGAGCATTTTTAGAATTAGTCCAATTGAGTCAGTTTACTATTTTATTTATAACTCTCCCCATGATGATCCAAATTATTTGGTTCTTATTTTTTTAGGATTCCTAGTTCAATATAAAACATTTCATTAGAAGGGATCATGAGACAATTCTGCTATTTGAAGGGTCATATGGACAACACAAGAAGGCCCAATGAATCTGTGAACAAACTAGACCAGCCTTGAAGATTGATTTACAGGGCTCAATCCACAGTCCAAAAACATTAATTCTCCACCATAATTCGGGAAACACTACATTTCATCTTGGATAAAAATTTCAAGGCCCAAATCCAAGTACAAGGGGCCCAAATGATTCATTTAAACTCATCCCACCATTCTGTCCAGGAATTGAAATCAGCAATCAAATGTTGACTTTTCCCCTGATTTATACATCCATGCAAGCTGAGATTTTTCAGTGTGAAAGCCACGATATAGGTGGAAAACATTGTTGAAGAAATTATTTTTATTTGAGGGAATATTACTATGAAAAAACCCATTCACATTTCGGCCATTGAAAAGTATGGATTGAAATAGATAGAATGTTATTATTTATTAAAACAACCATAACTCTAGCTACAAAAGTCTATTGGTGGCCAAATATTTATTATGGGAAAAATAAATACATATCTACATATTTTAATAAGACACCAGCTCGTGATTCATCTGTATATATTGGTAAATCTTTGGTTCAAGTGGAGGGATAGTTTTGGAATGCAAACAGCTCACAACCTTGGGCTATAAATACACCACCTCCTCTCATTTCAAGAGGTTGGCACTTCAGCACTTAAGGAGGAGGTTTGGCATTACTAGAACATTGAAAAGGTTCTTGGAGGATATGCTTTGATCTTTTTTCAACAAGAGAGACCTCTCCTCTAATTCTCTTTCATGTTTGTTTATGTTTGCTTTCAATTGTAATTGTGTAACTTTATTTTCATTTCAGTCAAATTTTAGTGCTTGTTTCTTCTTCAATACCTCTTATTCTTCTCCACCTTCTGTAGTATAATATTAATGGTCTTAAAATAGTTTGAATCATTTTAAATTAAAGTCCCTTATTTTTCTTCCCCATTCAATAGAAATTCAGTTTTTTATTCTCAAAATCATTCGTGTGTGTGTTCGGCACACTACTATTTTCTTGTCCCTTTATTTTTATAATCTTTTAAAATTGTCACCATAAACATTAAACCCATATTATCAACAATCCTAATGGCTGAGTAAATCTACCATTGGGGTGAGTTATAATTCGGGGATGTTAAGTGATTGAGAGTTTTTTCTCGATGAGTATTCTTTAAATTAATATTGTGTATGTTAAACATAATATGTCATGGATTAATGATATGTTTTGTTTAAGAAGTGGTTTCCATGGATTATTGGAACCATAAATACACTACCATAAATAAGTTTTTATTGAGATTAGAACCCTATGTTAAGCTAATCCTTGGATTAAAGTCTTTACACTTAGGAATTCCAATCAATGTCAACTTATGACATGGGTATTAATTTAATACAATACAAAGCAAGCCTCAAGGATATCACAAGCTTAACTCCCCAATAATGAACTCACCTCAATCTTCATGTATTTTCTAAATCAAGAATCAACCATCAAAAATTTCAATTTAGCTCTACAAATAAACCCCACCAATCAAAATACAATCAACTAAAAACAAATGACTATTACAAAGTATTATCGCTGAGGATTCGACCCGAGTGTTGCTATAAACATTAGCATAGCACCGAAACCTTGACCGGTCGATAGGCAAAAATCGGTCGTGCATTTCAATTACCACCATATTTTAAATTCGTATCCACATGATCCCTCAATAATAATAAATGTGGATATATAAAGGGGGAATAAGGTGCTTTGGGTAGATCATTTTGATTGATTGGTTGATCCTTGAGATTGTTTTGAACCGGTATTTAGTTTCATCCCCTCCCCTTTGTCCATCTGTAATAATTGCATCGGTTCATAACTTTTTTTTATTAAATGTTTAAGGTTTAGCTTGAAAATTAAATTGGAAATGAATACCTCATTATCTACATGTTCTTTTACAAGATGTGACATCCATGTGATTAATTTTACTAGATCTTGTTCGACTATATGAATATATGCATTATTAATTAAAATAGGTAGCTCAATGCATATATCTAGGTATACAGTAATTGACACACTAACATTATCTTTCGGAATTGGTTTGTCGTGTAGCATGTCGTTCTGGATATTGAACACTTGAGCCCTCACTACAAGGTGATGGGTGCGAGTTGATAGATATAAATCACAGTCATTATCACCCTATAGAATATCAATACAGGAAATGTATCAGTGTCTAGTGTCTATACAATTCACATTTCACAGAAACAATTATTAGAAAATTGACTACCTCAGAAAAGAATTGGTTTTTAGGGGAATGGATCACCTCAAAACAGGTGGGGGTGGGGCAGGATCTCCACATGCGGGTTGTTCTTGAGTTTTTTCTTCTCTTTGCCTCCCCCATCATACTTACAATAAACTCTCTCTATTATTGTAATTATTCTTGAAACATAGATAATGTTTCTCTCATATTTTTAATTTCTACAGTTTGATCCTCTGCTTTTTTTCTCAAAATATGTTTGGGGTGTCACCCCAAAACCCGCATCTCTGACGCGACCATACTTTTATGGCTGCTTCAAGGCCACTGAAAGTATGTCTACATATGGTGTGGGTGTTGTTGATTATTGTGACTATGTCTTATATAAAATATAGGAAAATAAGTCATAATTTTTGTGTAATATCCATTTAAATAAAAAAATATATTTTTATGTCATACTTACACATGTTTCCCACACTTTTTTTGTGTTTTATTCTATTAGTTTTCCATCTTTAGTAACATGTGCCTCCTTCTATAGAACGTGGAATGGGATGGAAGTGGCTATGTATTTGGACTCTTCAAAATGAATATAAACAAAATAACATAGTTATTGTGTTGTTTTATGCAACATAAAAGTATTGTCGTATATTTAAAATATGTACCAAATTTTTTTCATGTGATGCATACCCCATCCTTGCTTTACGGTAGGGGTACGCCGGTTTTGATGCCCATTATTTATTTTCAGCACTCAGTTGTTGTTTCATAAATAAAAAACTATCAATCAAAGTGATGAATATAAATACCATCAAACAATATATTACCAAACACAGTGTACCTAAAAAGAATGCTTTGCATGATGTCCAGTAAATGCATCCTATGATTCTTTGGTTATCAGGTGTGCATAAATAAGAGGTGGGTGTGGTTTTATTTTCACTTCAATATCTTTAAGATGATATTTTGTTAAAAGTGTGCGAAAGCTCCTGTCAATCCTTCCATCAATCCTTAAGACACAGTCTTCGTGCGAGTCATCTATTATAAATTCACTTTGTAAGAGATGATGAAGTATAATCCAATGATTCATTATTTAATTTTTAGTAAATTAAAAAAATATTTCATAATGATACTGTAATATCTCCCCACTTCAATGTCTTAATCTTATCCAAAACATGGTTCCATGAAGTTTCATCAATCGCCACGTGTTTCCGAGTGAAGATTTCATTGTAACTACTGAACATGGACTTGTTGGGGTTAACATGTTGGCCCTTCTTATTCCTTCACATCTCATATTTGATGCCTTTATCTTTAGCCTTAATGATGTTTTCTAATACTGTCAAACTACAATGATCCTATTTTTTATACTTCACTAGTGTTTCATCACCTTTCATTTTCTAGGATCCACCATCATAAATATGTTATTCTCACCCCATAGGGCTAGCATTAGCATTGGCCCTCCTTATTCCATCCAATCTCATATTTGATGCCTTTCCCTTTAGTCGTAATGATTTTTTCTAATACTGTCTAACTACAGTGCTCCTATTTTTTATACTTCACCAGTGTTTCATCACCTTACATTTCCTAGGATCCACCATCATAAATATGTTCCTCTCACTCCAGAGGGATAGAATTGGCATGTCCAGATGCGGGTTGTACCTCTGCACTGGTAGTAGAAACAACTTGAGAAACCTGTTATTTGTCTATAGTGTGAGCAGCAATAGGTTAAGAAACCTATTGTGCCTCAGGATTGGGAGAATCATCATGTGCAGAAGTCATTATCTAAAAAAATCTTTTAACATTTAATTTAGATAACATAAAACCAACAACGAAAAGATATTAATATAATGAAATATTTTGAGAAACCTGTAGTTCGTCTACACTGCGAGTAGCAGTAGGATGAGAAACTTGTTATGCCTGGGTATTGAAAGCATCATCATGTGAATAATTCATTATCTTCAAAATTGGTTTAACATTTAATTTAGATAACATAAAATTAGAAACAACTATATATTAACATAAGGTAATAGGTTGAGAAACATGTTGTTCGTCTGCACTGCGAGCAGCAGCAGGTTGAGAAACCTGTTATGCCTAGGTATTTGGAGCATTATCTCGTGCAAAATTCATTACCTAGAAAAGTGGTTTAACATTTAATTTCGATAACATAAAAATAGTAGTGAAAAAATATGAACATAAAGTAATGCTATGTATATTAGAAAAAAATATATCCTGGTTATTGAATTCTCTTTTTTTAAAGGTTAAAGGGATTTGACCCCTCTATCGACTATCCAAATCCATTTATTATCGTCTCCTATAACATAAAAAATGTTATCTACACTGGGATCACTGTGAAATGATTGCGACCTCCCAATGAAAGGTTCATCCTCTGTTGAATTTTCATCTGACTCTTCAGTGGTTTTGGTCGATAACAGAACAGTTCTCCAGTTTTGGTTTGCAGGATCTGGAATGTAAAATCTTTGTAATGCCTGTGATTCCATTATAAAAAGTTCATATTTTTTACCCTTCCTTACTAAAATCAACATTCACAAATCCCAACTCATCTATTTTAACAACCCTTCTATTATCAACCCACTTACATTGACAAATTGTCACTCGGAATGTCGTTTAATCCAACTCCCATAATTTTTTGATGATTCCAAAATATAACTTATTCACATAAATTGGATTTCTGACCTTAGAACCGGAAACATACATCACTTTAGCCACAAGTATAACTCCACTATTTTTTCTGGTACTATCTTCATCATGTTCATTAATATATAATGTATAACCATAAATTACATAAGAATTTTAAGATAATATGTACACACTTAGTCCTTCGACTAGCCATTGAAGTCATTCTAAAATTGAGTCTAGAGTTTCATTTGACTCCTTAAAAATATGGTCCTAAAACCGTCCTATAAACTGTTGATTATGTTTATTTGATATCCATTTTTCAGACCTTTATAGATTCAAATGCCTAAGAATTTCTTTGCAGTTTTCAACATATGGGTCAACATCCAAAATGTTAGGAAAAACGTAAAGGTGAGCCTACTACCAATTTGTAATATTGAATGTGATGACCTCCTTTCCATAAATTCCTTCACCCAAAAGTCATCGAGTTTGATGAGACTTCATTAGATCAATTCTTTACACACCGTATAGGTATTCGATACAGAATTCAATGGCTTCCCCAATAATATATCGCTCCACAATACAACCATCTGATCAACTTCGATTTGTGACATACTCTTTAAAAATCTTCATATACCGTTAAATGGGGTACATCCATCTATAGTGCATAGAACCACATAGCTGAATCTCTCTCACCAAGTGAACCATCAAATTAACCATTATATCAAAGAATATTTATGGGAAAAACATTTCCAATTCACATAATATGACGACAATTTCTATTTCCATATTCATTCATTTCTCTATGTCTATAACTTTTCTACATATAACTTTGAATAAGAAAAAGAGGTTCATTAATTTATGATGGAAATTCTTTAAAAAAATGCAATGTAAACCTATTGAAATTAGTTCTTTCATCAAATCATGGCCTTCATGTGATTTCAGACCTTTTAACTTTGAACCGTGCATTGAAACGATGTTCTTGATATTCGATAAATACCCTTCTAGAACCTTTTCATCATTCAAGAAGTTAAAAAACTGATATCTCTTCTGCATGGAAGGAGTTTAAGAAGCAGGAGGAAGAAATGTTCATTTTTCACCCATCACTAGTGCCAAATCTTCTCGTATTCACATGTCAACAATGTCCAACCTAGCCTTAATTCCATTCTTTTTTTATCATGTAAATTTAGCAATGTACCGATGACACTATCACATACATTTTTTCAACATGCATAACATCTAGAAAATGTCTAACTTACAGACAATTCCAATATGGTAATTAAAAAAAATATTTCTTTTTCCAACAGGTTTTCGTAAGGTTTTTTAAAAATGGTTCACTAAAACCAGTGTCTACATCTTTAACTTTCTCAAATAGTTGATCACCTTTTAGTGGAGACGGTGTTGTATAATCTTATGAACTTCCATCAAATGATGTCATCCAATATCGGTACTTATGTCTTCAGGGTATAAATCTATGACATCCTAGAAACATGGTTTTTAATGAATGTTTCAACCTAATTGATTGTGTAAATTTTTCGCAGATGGGACGCCCAAGAGTTCCTTTAATGCTATATCCTGAAAAAAATTCATAATCTGGAAATTCATTTATCATCTCATACAACATGGATCCCAAACTGAAATTTTCATTTCTGTAAGCATCATACATCATAACACTTGAATCCTACAATAATTTCAAATCCTCAATCAATGGAGCCAAATAAACATCAATATCATTACTTAGTTTTTTTGGTCCATATATAAGCATAAATAACATGATTTTTTTTTGTCTCATACATAACCATGGTGGAAAGTTATAATTTACCTACATAATCGGCCATGTATTGTGAGTACTGTATTGAAATCCAAAAGGATTCACTCCATCTGTAGATAACACAAGATGAAGGTTTCTCAGCTCATTTCCAAAGTCCGGATACTCATGATCAATTCTCTTCCACTAAGGAGAGTCTGCTAGATGTCGTAGTTTTCCATCTTTATTTATTCTGTCTGCGTTCCACATCAATTGCTATGAAGTCTCCTCACTTCTATATAGGCACCTAAACCTTGGAATGATTGGAATGTACCATGAAAATTTCATAGGACCAGATTCATCTTTCCTGTATTGAGAAGTACCACACTTTGGGAATTCTCTAAGTGATTTTTGGTCCTTAATAAATAGTATATTGTCATTTGGGTCAGCATGTATTCTTTTATAGATCATACCCATCGAGCCTAGCATTTGTTTGGCATCATATGTTTAGATCATGATCTCATTATCTTTTGGAATCATGTTATTCAAGAGAGCAATTAATTCTGTAAAACTGGAATCACTCCATTTGTTTCTTACTTTCAAATTATATAGCTTTAGCATGGATGACAATGCTGTATATTTAGTGAGACCATCATAAAATGGCATCTTTGCACAACTATTTAATTACTCAAAAAATTTTGGGCAATCAAGAAGTTCATCTTCAATTATCCTTGTCATTTTCTTAATAAGATCTTCATCATCATGTACATATATAATCACATCCTCGATGTGGTCTTCTTCATTTTCCATGATTGTAATCATATCAAATGATCCATAAAATGCAGTGTTATCCCAGTCACTAGCTGTATTTTCTTTTTCCCCATGTTTATTCCAACATTTGTAACTTCAATATATTCAATGATAGATCAAGTCTTCTTACAACTCCTCTGGACTAACTTGTCTCGAATAACAACATCATAACCACAGATAAAGGATTTTAGAAGAATCATATACAAGATTTTTTTCAAACTTGATGAACTCTTTCACTCCATCTTCATACTATTTTGTTAGACGATTGTCATCCATCCATTATTTATTCATATCATCCTTTTTTATTCAGTGATAATAATATTTAACAAAATAAATAAATAATTTATTGATATAAAAATTAATCAAGGATAAAAAAGTTATAGACTTTAAATCTCCTTCGAAAACTGTTTATAAAATCACAGTTGAATTTCCATTAAAATCCAACCATTTACACATATTCCTATTTAAGATAACAAATCCTTTTTAAAATAAATCAATTAGTTCCAAACACCCTTTCTCAAAACCCAAATTATTTTTTGAAAACCATTTTAAATAAATCTAAAACAAAAAATGGGTATGTTGAACACATATAATTTTTTAAGAAACATTTCAAAAAATATGAATCATTTTAAAAGTGAACACCTAACAAAATAACTAGATGTCATTGTCACTTCCCTCTATCTAAACAATGAAAATAATTGAAGTCCACATGACTTATATCTCTCATGACACCCCCTATCTAGCTATGATCACTAGTTTTCAGTGTTCCTCTTATCAACCTTATGGACTAGCCAACCCATCACTAGTGGGTGAACTTCTTTTTTGGTGTTCTAACCCCCCCCCCCCCAATGGCTACTCAAAACCAATTCACATTTAAATTTATGACTAGAGATTAACACCAACACACTCACCCATTAACATAGAAACTTTCTAACTTATTCACTTGTATTATTTTGAGTAGAGCTTAACTCAATCACACTCACCCTTTTTGAACCTATAGACTTACTAACCTATTAACTTAACATTTATATATCATGATATATATTGTTTTACCCAATTCATTACTAGGAAATATAGGTAATACCCTCTCATAATACATAAATTTATTTTCCACTAGAAAATCAAAAATTCATTATCTCATAAAGAACCCATATCAAC
This sequence comes from Viscum album, assembly GCA_963277665.1. Taxonomy (NCBI): domain Eukaryota; kingdom Viridiplantae; phylum Streptophyta; class Magnoliopsida; order Santalales; family Viscaceae; genus Viscum; species Viscum album. The sequence goes on from OY728138.1 coordinate 862,257,404, forward strand.
TGGAGAAAATAAATTCGCAATGAATAAGAGAACCATGTGATCAAGGAATATTATAATAGTAAATAAAACCAGTATTAATAGTTACACTAATAAAACAATCATAAGTGGTTGTAATCAATATAATAATTTAATCCTCTATATAGAACCATCGATAAAGGAACAAAATGTCATAGGATATACCCTAGGTACTTGTGTGTGACGATCCAAAATGGTACTATAACTACATTGACCATCATCTGATATATGTTTCATCCAAAAATAACATGATCCACCCAATTAAACCATACTTTACTCATCATAATGGAATCTTCCCACTCGCCTTTTCTTAAACGCAACTAGGGGGACTATAGAAGTGTGTGTACCAACTAGGGTAGCATTAATCAAGACCTTCCACCTAGACACCCCAGTTACCATAAACAAACAACCATGGAGGTGAGAGATAAATCAAGATAATTACCAAAAAAATGTCTCGCACCTCACCTCCAACACCATCACATATAACAACCCCTTTCCACATCATACATCAATCATATAAATAATCAATAACCCATAACTAGTGAAACAAGTATAGGGGAAATCATTGAGGGTCACATGAGAAATAAACCATTTACTTTTTAAAGTGAAAATGGTTCTTTATATGAAAAACAATTTAGTATGTATATTCTCACTCCCCTTCTTTAAAGTCTCGTCATTTCAATGATTTTGGAAGCACTTGAAAAAAAATCCATTTTTCTTTGTAAAACATTCTCCAAGCACATGAAAAATTCCTTTGAAAAAACAAAAAATTAATAAGACCAAAATTTACTTTAAAAACATTTAAATGACCCTATGAACCTTTTCAAATATTCTTTTCATGAGAATTAATATATGTTAAAAATATTACATGAAATTCTTATAAAAACCCCGTTATTCCAAGCCTATAATTTAATAAAGAAATTTATAATTTCACCCAAGAACCCATATATTACTATACTTTAATAGAAAATAAATTTATAAAGTATACACATTCCATGAATTAGAAATTAAAGGAAGTGAAAAGAAACACCTACTTTAAATCAAATGTTAACCAATACACAACATGTCACCTTCCATGGAAAACAGAAAAAAACCCTAAATCCCTAAATCCTCATGAAAAATTAATTTCACTTCCTAGGAGAAGAAGAAACCTATGGGAAATATAGAAGAGAAGAGGGATGGGGGAGATAAAGGATAAAGAGTGGGAAGAATGATTGAAATGGAAAAATAATTGTTTCTTAAATAATTAAAAAAAATCACATAACATGAACTTAAGAAATTATAGAATATTATAATTATCATTTTCCAAAATAAATCAAATAATAATAACATATAAATTATGAATAAAATATCACTACATGGAGAAAAATATTAATATGATAAATATAAGTGAAAATAAAAACTTATTCGGAATAACTTTTTAAAACATTTAAGTAAAAAATATATTTAATTTTTTAAAGGAAAATAGATTAATATTGAAAACATTATTATAAATGGATGGGTCCTTGTGTTATTCCATTGAGTTCAGTGATGTGATCATGTATGGGGGTTGTTGGAAATGATTGTGAGTGTCAATATTCCGATGAAAATGAGATATGTTCATGATTATGTTTTGTTAGTGATGGAATTGTTTGGTGCACATTGGGAGTAGTGTCTAGGTGAAACTAACTCATTTTTAGAGGTTGTTAGTTTTGTGTGTGTGCATAATTAAATGAGTTGCACTGGTATATTATAGATACTCATGTAACGTTATCGATTAGAAGATATCAAGAATGAATTAATGATGTCAACCTATAGAGTGGGGCTTGGGCTGTTAGGGGAACTTGGTGATGAGAGCTAGTATGGTTTGTCGCTTAGTTCATGGGTTGAATCATGTGAAAAATCATAATGAAGTTTTATTTAGACATCTACAATTGAGAAAGTGAGAAAACTTGGTATTATATAGACATCATTTGAGAAACATATACTATGAATTATTGATTGGATTGAAAAGGTATTGAGAAGAAATGTTGTAGAACCACCAAAGTCTTCCTAAGCCACTTCACGAAATGTATAAACTCCCCATGACATGAATAAATCTTACACATTCCCCTCATAGTGTGTCCATTATTACCATTACATGAACAACTCTTTTATATAAATGTAATTGTCCATATTCCCATTAAAAAGTTTGTGAATATTGATATTCCATCTCCCATAGTGTGATCAACTAGTCACCTTCAAAACATCTTGGATCTTTATTCTCATGGATACCACTACATGGTGCAAATTATTCCTCATGAAACCAAACATAGAATGATTTAGATTTATAAAAGTTAATTAGGGTGTTAGGATGTTACTTATATCCTATATATATATAATTTCTATAATTACTTCCCAAAACCATACAATGCTCCATCAGCCTTCTCTATGACACCATATTCTCTTTTGGATGTACCTTACACATTGGTACATGTGACCTTAATGTATCACTATAAGGTTCTCCATACATTTCCATTTAATTTAAAATGTGGCCTAAATACTTTTATATATACAGGGATTATTATGAATTTTTCATTTTCTAGGAACTCTACTCATGGTGTAACACTTATACTCACTCCATGGTATTTTCTACAACTTCTAAAATTTATCAAATAAACTCCATCCAACTCAAACACCTTATCAAAATTCTAGAATTATTATTTTGAACATCTTCATACCCTCTTATATAATAACTTCCAAAAAATATGTAATACTTATTTTATAATAACATTCAGAACAATCATATATCATTCCAAACATCTACTTCCAGAACAGCATCCAATAACAAATCATGTGTTGATAATAAATCAAACACTAATAATCACCATATTTTGAAAACAAATTTATCACTATCCATGATTATAAAACACAGTGTTATTACATTTTTTCTAATAAATCAATCACCAACATGTTACCAATAAATTTAATACAGACCTATATCTAATAAATCCAATATTAACACATTTCCAATAAATTTAATACCAACACCCATTCTCAATTAAATCCTGAAAATATCCCACTATTATTTATTTGGCACCACTATCATGAATCCAAAACATCATCACATCATACTTCCTACACCACATTTAAGGTACCAATATATTCATGGATTCATCATGATTTCTACTACACATTTCACAAAAAATCCAAAGAAAACACTCTTCATCAAATAAAAAATATAGAGTCATTGAGAAATTCAAGAAGGGCACTTCCGAGACCCCAATTTTGATGAAGAAGGTATATCACTGGATTCAAATGGAATTAAAATATCTACCTTATCAGACCCCTATGAACCATTGTTGTTATCTTAAATAATTTTGTTGTATGGTCTCAAAAGTTCATGTACCCACATTGGAAATACTAATTGACCTCAGTACTAAGGAATGAAATGTTCAATGTCCTGAATGTAATATTCAAACAAATCAAGACACTACATATACTAAATTATTCCATGATTAGATATACCAACATACCCAGTGAAAAAGATTTCCTTCCCCTGAAGAAAGATAAAAATCCAATCAATAGACATATAATTCTTGCATGTTTCCCAATCCTTCCAATCCATGGGATATTCAGCTTCTAAGGGGATCAACACTTGGGAAGATAGATGATTATCTTGTGTAATGAGGGTGAAAATAGTATTTTGAAGGGATAAGCCCCAGATATCCAACCACTTCTTATGTATTTTATAAACAATGTTCTTCCATGGTGTAATACCTTTTTACAACCTAAAGGAATCTTTTAAACTCCCCTAAAAATCTCTAGACTCAGCTATAAGAGGACCCTTAACAGTGGATATTGTCTTTTCCAATTGGCCATTTGGGTATGAGAAGATCCAAGCATCATCATAGGACTTCTCAATACTGGGAGTGTTATCTATTGGAAAATGATCAATCTAGGATCCCATGTCTTCCCATGTGAACATCAAGAAAATTTTATGCATTTCAATCTGATTCCTTTCAAAACAAGCACTATTAATCGACATAGGGGACATATTTTGGATTCAATAGAACTAACATGAAAATCAACAAGTTGAATACCCTTTACAGATCAACTCTCCATCAATTTTGGAAACCAAAACTGTAACAACCTGATATTTTATGAGAAGTATATATATTTTTTATGTTATACGCAACATAAAAGGAATCTTTTATTACACACAACACTATATTGGCTTGCTTTACATGCAATCGCGACCTTCCACGATAGCGTGTGTTGTACGCAATACCGAGTTTCACTAAACAACGATATGCTATTAAAATATTATATAAACTAGCAGTTATGAATAGTAATACCCACTTTTTGAAATTTTATAAATTTTATCTTTCAAAATGGGCTACATTTTTGGATTCAGAATATCGAAATTAGCCCAGCATGAAATTTTTACATTTTTCTGAAAAATATCAATTTTTGATGAATAGTGACAACACTGGGTTACTATTTAAAAACCGACTTTTTTATTTAAATAATTATTTATTTTATTTAAATTTATTTTAGATCAAAATTGTTACATAATACCTATATAAGTTCAATGTAATTCATTGGATTCATTTTATAATAATTTTAGATATATAAAAATTTTATTGAACTTTTCACCGTCTTTTACCCACCTCATAGGAGAATTTGCAAATTTACATAAAACTTAATTTTACTGCTTCTGGGAGTGTAATTTCAAAAATATGAGAGGCACGGTTAATATAAAGGGTTAAAATGTGGTTTAATAAGATAAAAATAATTTTTGGTGAATAGTAACTTTTTACTTTTATTTATCACGGTTAAAAGTAAATAGGGTAATTAAGGGTAAAAATGATATTATTATTACCCTAACACATATCCTAATTCTTTTAGATAAGTTTAATTCGGCCAAAAACAGACTTAGGAATAAAATATGACCATTTAGGTACACTTGGATTAGATTAGGACATTTATTATTATTTTATTTAAAGAAGTGTTAAAATAGTAAAAATCAAAGTTTAATAACTAAAAAAAAAATTAATGTATGATTATACATAATATAATTTCGACTATAAATATTCATTAGAAATCTAAGAATATTTCCTCCATAATGTTATTTTATTTATAATTTTTAGACATTAAATAATTTAATTTATTTATGACACAATGATGATGCAGTAATTACCTTATTAATGAAATATTAACATAATTGATGTTATAAATACCCAGTTAATGTAATTTGAGACTTTATATTAATTCCACTAATTTTATAGGTTAATATGACATGTTATTATTTATTTAATAAACTTATTTTGAACTAATCATGCTGTTATGATTTTCACAAAAATCAATTACCAAATAGTTTCAAAATTGACATAAAATAGTTTTTAAAACAAATATTATATTATTAATTGTTATTCTATTACTAAAAATATAAGGTTCGGCCAAATTACTTAGATAAGGTTATATATATTAATAATGAACCACTTTGGGTTCTTTTGGCTTGTTATAGTAAGTTTATTAACTATATAGTATAAGAAAACAAGAAGACACGGTAAAAATTAAATTATTTAACTTAGAGTAAAATCTAAATGATAAGGTTAAAATAGTAACCTAAACCTGTCTAAAACCTATTGGTTGAAAGGATTTCGAACTATCCCCACTTTAACTTCTAAATAAATCAATTTGGAGCTATTATAAACAGAATATGACTTTATTATAAAATAATATTTTAAGTTTTTTCTAAGCTTCCCCTCTCCTCCCTTATAAAAGGGAACCTCCTCCATCTCCTCCTCACACCATTTTGATCCTTCAAGAATGGAAAAACCCTGCCCATTTCCCTTATAAACTTCCATAAAAACATAATAGAGGTCCTGGTCTTCTTAAAATACCAATTTTAGTTCCCTAAGAGGAGGTTTCAAAGAGGCATGTCGAAGAAGAGGTAATATCCGTCACTGATTCTTTCAAATTTATTTCTTCTTCTACTTACCCTTATTTAGTTGTTTCATAATGAAGTAATAACATAATTATCACTCATATATTGATATTTTATTATAAATATGAAACAAACCTAATTCACCTTCTATCCATCTTACAGAAAATGAAATAACCGCGCGTGCGTACGTATGAAATGCCGTCTCCACGCCGTGGTATAATATTTTTTACACCACCACCTTACTTGGATGGGTATAATGGTGTAAATAATAACTATATATGATTATTGTAAATTGATATTGATTCTGAAATAGTATACATACATTTCAATACAATTCCATGATCATGGGAACGATATCATCGCTCGTGCGTACGTACGACCTACCATCTCCATGATGTGATGCCACTCGTTCTACATAATCTTTATTGAATAATGATTATATAAATTAATTTAATGAATAAATATGATATATATTACACTAATACCATTCTGTAAATGATTTATCTATAACCTAAAAATAAGAATAAGAATTTATTTGACAAAACATGCATAAGAACATAAAGCGATGAACTCCCGAATAACAAGTAGCAATGAAATATTACTAATAAAAATATAAGAATATGAGCATATATGATATCATAACAATGAATTTGATTCTATAATAAGTTAGTTACATTATTTAAATCATTATACAGGAGGTTTGGATTCGTACAATGAAAATCGGACCTAAGGTAAGGGAAAATCTCGCAATCTCATTTTTATCCGAGATTGTTTATACTTCAGAATTTACTGTGGAATATTTATCATCCACATCCATGTTTCCTCAATATGTAATATTATTTCTATCCTTATAAGATTTTTTAAATCCAATTTTTCCCATTGGTGAGTTTTTAGTAAAAATATATTAACGGAATCTTTTTTCTTTTTTAGTATGAGGTACTTTTTGACTTTTCCGGCCAAAGTACGAGAAAAATGTTTTTTTAACTTATATGGAATGACTGGATTTTTATGATTTCATAGAACATTATTTACATTAAGATTCCTTTACAAATTTTCAAGGTTATTTTTAATCAACTTCTTTTAGTTTAAAATTGTATGACATGTTAAGAAAGGAAAAATGTTTTTGAAGTAGGAAGGATATTTTCCTCAAGAATGGAGTTCAAGTGTTTTATCAAAATTATTTTCCATATAAGATAATATAGGGTCCTGTTTCTATCCCAATTTTTATATTGATTTGATTATTTTATGATGGAAGTAATTTTATATTGTCCTTTTATCTTATATGGATTATGTTATGATGGCATGATATTTAAGAATCCCATTTTTATTACATGGGTTATACTATGATGTATTATTTATGATTTTGTGGTACACATAAGAATGGTTTCATTATGAGATGGGTGGGACATATATCTCCCTCCAATTCATTGTGTAAAGATTTATATCTCATGAGATAGATATGGCTGGAACAGTAAGTTAATCAGGTTCAGTGATACAGGACTAGAATGAGGAGTGAACTCGGTTCAGTAATGGACTTTGTCGGCTATGATGGTCTTGTAAATGAGCCTTGACTAATATTAAATGATTTTCTATGATTATGTGTGTATAAAACAAAGTTTCATGTTTTAAGTTATGCTTATTGGGATTACATTTCACTATTATGATTTATCCCATGTTATGATAATATGATATCTTTTGCAGGTTAACATTTTCAAAATGTTATGTTCTTATGAATATGATAGGATTGATATTTCTTTTGTTTACCCTTACTGAGCATTTGAGCTCACACTTTTGTATTTTTTCTTTTCCCCAGGTCATGAAGAAGGGTATTAAGTAGGATATGCCAAAAGGGACTCTAGATATGATGAAATAAAAAGGAGACAGTGTAGATGATTTATGAACCAGTTGTTTATGTCTCACAGTTTCTAAAGACACTATACATATACGGCCTTATCATGGTTTTGTTATATTTTTTAATAATTATGCTTCAATTATGAATTAATAAACATGTATGTAAAGTATGGGTCGTTATAATTGGTATTAGAGGAAAGGTACAGTCAACCTTTGGAAACTAGGATGTGAAAGCCCTAGTAAGAACTCTAAGGATATGTCTAAGCATAGAACACAATCTTATTATTTTAGAAATGTCCATGAGTAAATTTTGATAACACGTAAAGTGTGAAATTTTATTCTTGATTAGGTGGTTTTTCTTTTATGATTAGTGTTTCTCACACTATGCTTATTTGTTTTAGTCAATGGCTGGAACCCAAAGGAACCATGTTAATGCTGAATGCGATGGAAAATGAAATGATTGTCCCCCTAAGGAAAAAAACGTTATGGGAGCTGGAATTACAAATCTTGTAGCCATTCTCACACAACTTTCTCAAGATATTAATCATGCTCGACTTCCAAACGAGAAAAGGAAGAAGCAACATTTTATTCAATCCTTCATGAGACAGCGTCCACCTTCATTCAGAGGGTCTTCTGATCCATTAGTGGATGAACAATGGATCAGTACCACTGAAAAGATATTTTCAATCCTATAATGTTCTGAACATGATAAAGTCATCTTAGAAGTATATCATTTGGAAGGTGAAACTGATCAATGGTGTAATCTTATTAAGAATACGAGGCAAAGGGATGAAATTGAGTCTATGGAATGGGACGAGTTCAAGAACTTATTTTTCAATAAGTACTTCCATCGTATTCTTCGAACAAAGATGGAGAAGTAGTTTCTTGAACTGAAGAAAAAGGATGATGAATCTGTTGGTACCTACGAAGCAAATTTTACAAGACTTGCAAGGTACGCTTCCAGAATTCTTATGCAACCTGAGAGTAAGATCGATCAATTATTTAGTGGATTAAAACCAAGTCTTTGAAGGGCGTTAGCCATAAGGGACTTCAATAGCTACGAGGAAATTGTTCGATGTGCTCTCAAGGTTGAGATGGATATTGGAGTAACCCATCAATCATATGGGTTTGATAAGAAGAGGAAAATGGAATTCAAGGGAAAAATCTAAAGACCACACTAAAAATAAGATGAGTTTTCCCTTATGCTCAAATTTTGGAAAGAAACATGGAGGGAATTGTCTTAAAGGGACAAGTAAATGTTTTAAGTGTGTAAAATAAGGTCATTGGGCAGTTGAATGTCGAAATAATGGTAAGAAGATGTTTAATGATATAAAAAAAGAAAGGGATACACAAAATGCACCTCCTACACTTCAATGTTTCAAGTGCAAGGAAATAGGGAATTATACCAATCAATGCTCTAATCCAAGTGTTGTTGATGATGAATGACATCATCAAACTCTTAAGTCCAAAGACAAAGGAAAGTCACATGCAATTTCTATTGGTGATGTGGAGTATGATAACGAAGTGGTGAAAGGTACACTTACCATCCACTCTAAAGTAGAAAATGTTTTATTTGATTCTGGATCCACCCACTATTTTATTTCTGAAGAATTTTCTAAGGGTATCTCCATATTACCTCAGTAGTTAGATATTGAGTTAGCTATGGAAACCCCTAATGGAACAACAGTTGCATAAAAAGTTTACAATTCTTCTCTGATTGAAGTTTGTTGGAAAGTGATTTCTGCAAATATTGTGATACATACAATAGTGGAATTTGATGTGATTCTTGGCATGGATTGGCTTTCTTTATATGGAGCTCATATTGATTGCCAAAGAATGGAAATCACATTTAATATTCCCAATCAATCTACTATCATCTATCGATGTAAGGATAAATATAACCTTCCAGTGGAAATTTCTTCCATCTCATGGGTCTTGATTCCAATAAATTAAGGTTATTTATCTCAAATGGTTGGATAGAAACTCACGATTACAAATATTCCCATTGTATGGGAGTTTTATGATGTCTTTCTGGAGGAATTTCTAGGTCTTCCACCAAATCGTGAAGTTATGTTTTCAATAGAACTCATACCAGGTGTTATGCCTATTTCAAATACACTATATAGAATGGCCCCAATTGAGTTGTAGGAATTGAAGAAGAAACTCCAAGAGAATTTTTATAAAGTATTCATACGCCCTAGTGCGTCACATTGGGGAGCACCTGTTTTGTTTGTTAAGAATACAGATGGATCAATGAGACTCTGCATTGATTATCGAGAACCTAACAAGATCACTATCAAGAAAAAATATCCTCTCCTTCACATTGATGACGTATTTGACCAACTACATGGAGCTCAATACTTTTCCAAGATTGATCTTTGTTTAGGGTATCATCAATTAAGGGTCAAAAAGGAGGAGATACCAAAGATGACTTTTTGTACAAGGTATAGAAACTATGAATTTATAGTGATGCCATTTGGTCTTACTAATTCCCCTACTATCTTCATAGATCTGATGAATAGAGTCTTTAGAGACTATCTTGATCAGTTTGTGGTAGTCTTTATAGACAATATTATTGTCTATTCAAAGTGCAAGGAAGAACATGAAGATCACTTGAGAATTATATTAAAGACCCTAAGAAAGGAGAAGCTTTATGCCAAATTTACCAAGTGTGAATTTTGGATTCAAAAAGTTTCATTTTTAGGTCACATAATCTCAAAAGAGTGGATATCTGTGGATCCAGAAAAAATAGAGGTTATCGAAAGATGGTCGAGACCAATAATAGTAACTGAGATCCGAAGTTTTCTTGGTCTTGCTGGATATTATCGACGTTTTGTGAAAGATTTTTCTAGGTTATCTAATCCACTCACTAGTTTGACTCGAAAAGGAGTTAAGAACGCGTGTATAGAGGAGTGTGAAGATAATTTCAAAGAGTTAAAACGAAGGTTATCTAGTGCACTTGTGCTCACACTACCGTGTAGTGGAGAAAGGTTTGTGATCTACAGTGATGCATCCAAGAAGGGACTGGGGTGTGTTCTCATGAAAAATGATATGTTGATAGCTTATGCCTCACGACAGTTGAAAATCCATGAGAAAAATTGCCCAACTCGTGATTTGGAGTTAGCTGTGGTAATCTTTGCATTAAAAATATGGAGGCATTGTCTTTATGGTGAAAGGTGTGATATTTATACTTATCATAAAATTTTAAAGTATATTTTCACACAAAAGGAGATGAATATGAACCAAAGAATATGGTTTGAGTTGATTAAGGACTACGACTGCTCAATTCATTATCACCCTGGTAAAGCAAACAAGGTGGCAGATGCATTAAGACGACAAGACCATGCTAGCTTATCCATGATGAGGATCACAAAAGATATGATATTTATGGATTTACAAAGGATGGATATTGGAATTATAATGGAAGGGGAAAAATCTTATCTTTCTCAAATGAATATTCAACCATCTATACATGTTAAGATTAGAGAGGCACAAAAAGAATATGTAGAGTTACAAAAGAAGGTGAGAAATGTTCCTGAATTCAACCTTGATTATGATGAGATAATAAGGTTCAAGAATCGGATTTTTTTCCTCCCATCCCATAATTAAAGAAGGAGCTACTGGATGAGGCTCATAGTTCTTCATTCTCTATTCATCCTGGAAGCATGAAGATGTATAGAGACCTAAAAGAGTACTTCTGGTGGGATGACATGAAAAGAGATGTTGCTAAATATGTCTCTCGATGCTTGGTTTGTCAGCAGGTTAAAGCTGAGAGACAGAAGTATAAGGGGATGTTACAACCATTACCCATACCCAAATAGAAATTGGAAAACATCACTTTGGACTTTATCACTGGACTCCCTAAAACATCCAAAGGCAATAATGTTATCTGGGTCATAGTTGATCGTCTTACAAAGTCGGCACACTTCATTGCTATTAGAGAAGATTTCTCTTTGGATCAGCATGCTAGGATATATGTAAAGGAAGTGGTAAGATTTCATGGAGTACCACTTTCCATTATATCTGATCGGGATCCGAGGTTTACCTCAAAGTTCTGGAGAAGTCTTCAGTATAATTTAGATACAGATTTGAGTTTCATCATTGCTTATCATCTTCAGACAAATGGTCAGTCTGAGAGAACAATTCAAACTCTAGAAGACATGTTGAGAGCTTGCTCTATGGATTTCAAAGGTGGTTGGGATAAACAACTACCTTTGGTGGAATTTTCTTACAATAATAGATTCCACTCCAGTATTTAGATGGCTCCTTATGAAGCTCTCTATGGAAATAAATGCATGACTCCAACTTGCTGGGGTGAAGTTGGGGAAAGAAAGCTATCAGGACCTAATCTTGTTGATCAGATGGAAGAAAAGGTCAGATATGTTCAACAACACATAAGAGCAACTCAGAGTCGACAAAAAAGTTATACCGACAACCGAAGAAAAGACTTAGACTTTGAAGTGGGTGATAAAGTGTTCTTACGAATATCTCATTGGAAGAGAGTAATGAGATTTGGAAAGAAGGGAAAGTTGAGCCCTAGGTATATCGGCCCTTTCGAAATACTGGATCGTGTTGGGAAGGTAACTTACCGATTGGCGCTTCCACCAAATCTCCCTCAAGTTCATGATATGTTCCATGTATCTCTCATGTGAAAGTACATACCTGATCCTTTACATGTACTAAGCTCAGAAGTTGTACCGTTGGAGCAAGATCTTTCTTATGAAGAACAGCAGATATAGATTCTGGATCGTAGCGAAAAGGTTCTACGGAACAAGACCACTCGCTTGGTGAAAGTTTTATAGAGGAACCACCAATTAGAATAATCTACATGGGAGCTTGAGAATATGATGAGAGAGAGGTATCCTCATCTGTTTGTTACGAAGTGACAAATTTTGAGGGCGAAATTCATTTTAAGGGGGGTAGAATGTAACACCCTGATATTTTATGAGAAGTATATATTTTTTTATGTTATACGCAACATCAAAGGAATATTTCATTACACACACTTTTATTGCTTTACACGCAATCGCAACCTTCCACGATAGCGTGTGTTGTACGCAATACCGCGTTTCACTAAACAACGATATGCAATTAAAATATTATATAAACTAGTCGATATGAATATTAATACCATATTTTTGAAATTTTATAAATTATATCTTTCAAAATGGACTTCATTTTTGGATTCTGAATATCGAAATTAGCCAAGGGTAAAATTTTGGTATTTTTCTGAAAACTTTTTATTTTTAATGAATAGTGAAAACAGTGGGTTACTATTTAAAAACCGACTTTTTATTTAAATAATTATTTATTTTTATTAAATTTATTTTAGGTCAATATTGATACATAATACATATATAAGTTCAATGTAATTCATTGGAGTCATTTTATAATAATTTTAGATATATAAAAATTTTATTGAACTTTTCACCATCTTTTACCCACCTCCTAGGAGAATTTGAAAATTTACATAAAACTTAATTTTAACGCTTATGTGAGTGGAATTTTGAAAATCCGAGAGACATGGTTAATATCATGGGGTAAAATGTGGTTCAATAAGATAAAAATAATTTTTGTTGAATATTAACTTTTTAATTTTATTTACCACGGTTAAAAGTAAATAGGGTAATTAAGGGTAAAAATGATATTATTATTACCATAAAACATGTCCTAATTCTATTGGATAAGTTTAATTCGACCAAAAACAAACTTAGGAATAAAATATGACCATTTAAGTCTACTTGGTTTAGATTAAGACATTTAATATTATTTTATTTAAAGATGCGTTAAAATAGTTAAAATCAAAGTTTAATAACTAAAAACATTTTTAATGTAGGGTTATACATAAGATAATTTCAACTATAAATATTCATTAGAAAGATAAAACTATTTACTACATAATGTTATTTTATTTATAATTTTTAGACATTAAATAGTTAAATTTATTTATGACGCAATGATGATGCAGTAATTACCATATTAATGAAATTTTAACATAATTGATGTTATAAATACCCAGATAAATGTAATTTGAGACTTTATATGAATTACACTAATTTTATAGGTTAAAATGGCATGTTAGTATTTATTTAATAAACCTTTTTCGAACTAATCATGCTGTTATGATTTTCACAAAAATCAATTACCAAATAGTTTCAAAATTGACATAAAATAGTTTTTAAAACAAATATTATATTATTAATTGTTATTACATTTCTAAAAATAAAAGGTTTGGAAAAATGACATAGATAAGGTTATATATATTAATAATGAACCAATTGGGGTTCATTTGTCTTGTTATAGTAAGATTATTAACTATATAGTATAAGAAAACAAGAAGACACGGTAAAAGTTAAATTATTTAACTTAGAGTTAAATCTAAATGATAAGGTTAAAATAGTAACCTAAACTTGTAAAAAACCTATTGGTTGAGATTATTTCGACCCATTACCACTTTATCTTCTAAATAAATCAATTTTGATCTATTATAAACCGAATATGACTTTATTATAAAATAATATTTTAAGTTTTTCCTAAGATGCCCTCTCCTCCCTTATAAAATGGCACCTCCTCCCTCTCCTCCTCACACCATTTTGAGCCTTCAATCTCGGCCAAACCCTACCCATTTATCTTCTAAAATTTCCTAGAAACATACTAGAGGTCCTGGTCTTATTCAAAGACCAATTTTAGTGCCCTAAGAGGAGGTTTCAAAGAGGCGTGTCAAAGAAGAGGTAATATCCGTCACCGATTCTTTCAAATTTATTTCTTATTCTACTTACTATTAATTACTTGTTTCATTATGAATTAATAACATCAGTATCACTCATATAATGATATGTTATTATAAATATTAAACAACCCTAATTCACCTTCTATCCATCCTGCGGAAAACGAAATCACCGCGAGTGCGTGCGTACGGAATACCGTCTCCATGTCGTGGTGTAAACTGTTTTCCACCACCACCTTAGTTGGATGGGTATAATGGTGTAAAGAATAACTATATGTGATTATTGTAAATTGATATTGATTCTAAAATATTATACATACACTTCAATACAATTCCACAATGATGGTAACGATATCATCACTCGTGTGTACATACGGCCTACCGTCTCCACGATGTGATGCGACTCGTTCTACATAATATACATTGAATAATGATTATATAAATTAATTGAATGAATATATATGATATATATTACACTAATAACATTCTGGAAATTATGTATCTATAACCTAAAAAGAAGAATAAGAATTTATTCGACAAAACATACATAAGAACATAAAGCAATGAACACCCGAATAACAAGTAGTAATGAAATATTACTAATAAGAAGATAAGAATATGACCATATATGATATCATAATAATGAATATGATTATGTAATAAGTCAATGAAATTATTTAAATCATTATATAGAAGGTTAAGATATGTAAAAATTAAATCGGACCTAAGGTAAGGGAAAATCTCGCAATCTCATTTTTATCTGAGATTGTTTATACTTCAGAATTTACTGGAGAATATTTATCATCCACATCCATGTTTCCTCAATATGTAATATTATTTATATCCTCCTAAAATTTTTTAAATCCAATTTTACCCATTGGTGAGTATTTAGTACAAGATATGAAAGGTATCTTTTTTCGTTTTTAGTATGAAGTAATTTTTTACTTTTCCGTCCAAAGTACGAGAAGAATGTTTTTTTAACTTATACAGAATGAATGGATTTTTATGATTTCAAAGAAAATTATTTCCATGAAGCTTACTTTACAATTTTTGAAGTTTATTTTTAATCAACTTCTTTTATTTTAAACTTGTATGACATATTAAGAAAGGAAAAATGTTTTTGAAGTAGGAAGGATATTTTCCCCAAGAATGGAGTTCAAGTGTTTTATCAAAATTATTTTTCGTCTAAGGTAATATAGGGTTCTATTTCTATCCCAATTTTTACATTGATTTGATTATGTTATGATGGAAGTAATTTTATGATTTCCTTTTATCTTATATGGATTATGTTATGATGGCATAATGTTTAAGAATCCCATTTTTATTACATGGATTATGCTATGATGTATGATTTATGATTTTGTGGCACACATAATAATGGTTTCATTATGAGATGGGTGGGAACTATATCTACCTCCAATGCATTTGGTAAATATTTATATCTCATGAGATAGACATGGCTGGAACGGCAAGTTAATCTGGTTCAGTGATACATGACTGGAACAAGGAGTGAACTCGGTTCAGTAATGAACTTTGTCCGCTATGATGGTCTTGGAAATGAGCCATGACTAATATGAAATAATTTTCTATGATTATGTGTGTATGCCATAAATTTTCATGTTTTAAGTTATGATTATTGGGATTACATTTCACTACTATGATTTATCCCATGTTATGATATTATGATCTCTTTTGCAGGTTAATATTTTTAAAATGTTATGTTATTATGAATATGATATGATTGATATTTCTTTTATTTACCCTTAATGAGCATTTGAGCTCACCCTTTTGTATGTTTTATTTTCCCCAGGTCAGGAAGAAGGGTATTAAGTAGGATATGACAAAAGGGACTCTAGATATGATGAAATAAATGGGAGATAATGTAGATGATTTATAAACCAGTTGTTTATGTTTCCCAGTTTCTAAAGACACTATACCTATATGGTCCTATCATGGTTTTGTTATATGTTTTAATTAGTATGCTTCAATTCTGAAGTAATAACCATGTATTTAAAGTACGGGTCATTATAAAAACACACTCCCCCAAGGAAATGAATTAAACCCATGTAGTTTTATTTAAAGATACATAATTTTCTAGGGTACCCTTAGGTGAAGAATAAGGGGTGTATTAAAAATAGTCATGGTAATTGAAAAATTCCATCACATCCTATGCTCCCAAGGCCAATGGGTTCACCCCAATTATATATTTTAACTATGTCTGGAATTGAGTGTCTGAGATTCATTGGTTATTAATGTACTCATACCCCCTACATGGGATTTTATCTAGCCCTAAATAATCTAAAATGTGCCTATAAACTGGTAGGGTAAATTACCCAGCTTACACATCCTATAAAATAAAATTTCATCACTAGTATAGGGACTGTAGGATTAATGTACCTTATACTAGATAGGCACAACTGAGGAGAGCCACTTGTGGAGGAGTCAGCGGTGAAGATTGGTTCGTGGTGGAGGAGAGCCGTATAGAAAATCCCAGTTCGCGACGGCAGAGGAGTCGGTGACCAAGGAGGAGGAGGAGGTAGGAGAGGAGGGAGGAGATGAGGGAGGTGAGGAAGTGGTGGTGGCGGAAGCAAAGACTACTACGACATCGACAGCGGTAGGGATCAGCTTCTGCGGGAGCTTGAGGGTGGGAGGAAGGAGAAGAAAGGTAAGGTTAATTTATAAAACTTGGTGACACTTTTATCAACGCTAGATAAAAATAACTGATAAAAGTATGTTTTATTAGTGCTACAAATGAAAGTTCTGATAAAACATGCCTTTATCAACTCTTTTTTAGCGTTGATAAAGGTTGATATTTATCAGCGCTAAAAAGGTGCTAATAAATGGATGTTTAATCAGCTATTTTTAATTAGTTCTGATAAAAAATACCATTTATTCATAATTACAAAATTATAACCAACATATTTATTACATTTAAAATTTTATAAATATATATAATTATTATAATTATTATAATTTAATAAATTAAATTATAATTATATATATATATGGTGTTTGTGTATAAATTATAATTCAATATATATATATAATTTTATAATTTATATTATAATTAAATATATATAAATATAAATTGATATTTTATTTTTAATTTCAATTTCATAAGTTTTTAAATATATATATATATATATATATCTGTGTGTGTGTGTCTATGTATATATTCATAAAATAAATATATTGAAAACGTATTCATAAATATATATTTATCATTCAAAAAAAATATTTTGAAATTTTATAATTATTTAAACATATTTATATTTAATTATTTATATATAATTATAATTATATATAATATATTTTAAATGTAAATAATTATATATAACTAAATATTAATATTTTTAAATATAATAAATACATTTACTGTTTATTTAAATATATTTATCATGATTTTAAGTATTTATGAGAATATAAAGTTTCATATATATAGGAAATGAATGGATAAACCAAGTATATATAGTACTATAGTATATATGGCCAACATTAGGGTAAAAAATTAACATATATTCATGAGAAGAATGTACGCATCAATTGACACATTCATTTGGAAACATAAATATATTTAAAAATATATATATTTAATAAGTATTTATATATATATATATATTAAAAATTATTTTTATAAAACATTATAAACATATAGTATAATAAATATATAATAAAGATATAACTAAAAATAATAAACATAATAAACATAAACAAAACATAAACATAATAAACATAATAAACAAGTGTTTTTTATTTAATGTATACATATAAACATTATTTTTTAATATAATTAAAACATTTTTATATAAATTAAAAATATTTTATATTAATTTTTTTTATCATCGATAATATTAGTGATAATAAATTTACCTTTTTATCAGTGATTTTTGTTATCACTGATAAAGGAGGGACTTTATCAGTGCTAATATTAGTTTTGATAAAGGGTAGATTTACCAGCGCTAATAAAAGTCCCCCATTTATCAGTGCGTTTTGATTATCACTGATAAAACTCGAGGACTTCCCTTACCTGCATGTGTGGTAGCGATGCTTGAACATGTAGGTCCCATGAGCACTTTGTTGGTCCTCTGATCATATAAGTTGTCACCTTCACCCTCTGACCTTGGGGTGTCTCAAGCTGATCAAAGATAGATTGCATTGACTTGGTCCAATTCTCTACGGTCTACAGTCCACCCTCACCCTGAAAAAATGGTGGTTGCTAAAATTGGAACTCATGAGTCAAGTATGCCATAGATGGTTCAACTCCCTGAGCACCCCTATCAATGCTTTGTATGACAAAAACCAAGCTCTCCATAATATTCTCATCAAGTCATGGCCTAAAGTTTGCCATCTGTTATGGTTGTACTGCCTGTACCGAAGCCTATACATGCAACTCATGATCAACCTGGACCCTAGGGGCCTTATTTTGTGCACGCTCATGTGGTACCATATCTTCTCCCTCCTTACACTCCACGAAAATCCATCTAAGTGTCCTATCACAACCTTTATACTCCCCTACTGCACCATGTCATGTGGTATCTGGCCTCATGTCCCCTTACTTACCCATATTAGAGTCATGTATCACATATAATCTGGCCTCATGTCCACTTTCTTTCATATTACAAAGTAAAACATTACATATCATATATCATCAATCTGGGGTAACTAAGTAGAATGCCACCAAGATGGTTAAGTAGGAAAATACTATTTAGTTTCCTCGTTGATGATTTAAACAAATCATCCCCATTTCATCATCCCTGAATATCCCTTATTAGGGTCAGACTAATGTATCACATATCAATCTCATGGGAAACAACATGCCTGGGCTGGCTGTGTAGAATGCCTCAAAAAAGGCTATGCAAGAAAACACTATTTAACTTTTTTGTTGACTCTTTAAACATCCCAACCTCTCCTAGCACATTCTAGGTTCCAATCAATTACTCACAAGAACATACATATATCATGTCACTCTATGTGCCTATCATGATGCATAAACAATCCTAATATTCCATACTAAACCAAGGGTCAAAACCATATAATTCAATAACATCATAACAAAGTGCGACACTTAGGGTGGAAATAAATCAACTAAAAAAGCGTAAATCATAACATCAATTTCTTACCCTCGAAAACTTGGTCAGTTCCCAGTGCATGGGGATGCAGGCACCCTAACATGAGCACATTACATAGTTCCAACCACATCTTAGTCTCCAATCTACCATAGCCTAAATAGTAAGATAAAAAAGTAAAAATGGAACCTCTCTTTGAAACCATTTATAGCACCCCCCGAACCGGTTTTCCACTCAAATAGTTCTTTGGCACTACCACAAATGCGGGTAATGGAAGCGCTCGGGTTTTATCAGTGCTAGAAAAAATCACTAATAAATCTACCCTTTATCAGTGCTCATAATAGTGCTGATAAATGTTTTTAGTAGAAAATATTATTAATTTATAGAAAAATATTTTAATTATATTAAAAAATAATGTTTATATCTATACATTAAATAAAAAATGCATGTTTATTATGTTTATTAGGTTTATGTTTTATTTATTTTTATTATATTTATTAGTTTTATTTATATCTTTTTTATATATTTATTATACAATATGTTTATAATATTTTATATAAATACTTTTTAGTATATATATATTCAAATACTTATTAAATATATATATATATATAAATTTATGTTTCCAAATGAATGTGTTAATTGATTTGTGTGTTCTTATCATTAATAAATGGTATGTTTTATCAGCTCTAATTAGACAGTGCTGATAAAAAATCCATTTATCAGTGATTTTTAGCACTAATAAAGATCGGCCTTTATCAGCGGTAAAAAATCCCTCATAAAGGCATGTTTTATCAGCGATTTCAATTTTAGCGCTGATAAAACATACTTTTATCAGCGCTTTTTGTCTAGCGCAGATAAAATTTTCATCGGGTTTTACAAGTAAACCCTAACATTCTCTTCCTTCCTCGCACCCCTCAAGCTCTCGCAGAAGCCGATCCCTGTCATTGCCCCTGCCTCCTCTCCTCCCTCCTCTCCTCCTCTCCACCCTCATCTCCTGCCTCCTCCTCCTCCTCGACCACCGACTCCTCTACCACTGTGAACCAAGCTTCACCTCATGGATCTCCTCCACCACGCCTCTCCTCCACTAGTAAATATCCTCCGCCATGCCTCTCATTCACTGCGGCTCTCCACTTCCATTGCCTCTCCTATGCGGCACCTCTTCTCCACCATGCCTCTCATACACCACGAACGCACCTCTACAACATACTTAACCATACCTCTGAAGTTAGTTTTTTCCTCTTTCTCATTAGGTTCACTTATTATAGTTTGATATTGATGGTGATTTGTCAATTGTATGGGCTAAATTCCCCACTAAAAATTATGGTCGTTGGGGGTCCTTGTTTGTCCACTAGTTGTATTTTGTAAAATTCAATTTTCCTATACTATATTTTGAATTGGTTGATTTAACAATATTAAATGCAATGTTGGTTTTCATAATGGTAGAATATTAATATTTTTATTGCTTGAAACTTATGAATTTAAGTGGGTGCAATGTATTGTAGTGGTTTTATTAACCTAATATTTATTTCCTATATCAAATTATGACACAATTGAATATATTTTTTTATGGTATAATTCTATTTGGTAAGATTAATATATAAAAATATTTTATGATTCATTAATATTTGAAGAATTTTCTTATGCTTAAAACTCAAGTTCAGAATTTTGTTAATGTAACACCCCAAAACTTGTGTCTCATATAATGATAATATTATGCTTATATATTTTTTTTAAATGTCTTTTAACTGAACAAAATTTATAAGATAAACACAAGTATTTTCATTTAAACTAGACACTGAAGTGTTTACAATACACCAAGATCAAAAGGTAAATCATGATAACCAAATATACCTATTAAAAACCCTATCAAAATTATAGGAAAACCACAAAAAACAATGAGAACCCCAAGAAGATAATATGGGTCATTAGAATACGTCGCAACGAACATTAGTATGTATAGGACCACCGTAGTCGTGCTAAGCACCAAGGGTATGAAAATTTCCATTTTCTTCAATTTCCTTGAATTTAGGACACCCAAAGGCATGTTTTTATATAAGGCATCAACTTGACCATTTCCTTGGGTGACCGTTGAATTCCAATGGCTATAATTATAGTTGTTGTCCTTTTGGTGAATTTATTGAAAACGTGTGAGTGTAATTTAGTTCTCCAAATAATTAAGTTATGGATTGAAAAATTATAAAACTACCCCTAATCATGAACTTTAAAAGGACATGGTGAAATATTATGAATTCCACTTAAGTGATTTTAAAGGAATTCAAAATACTTTGAATATATTGTAAATATTTTAATTTCTTAAACAGTGTTTTAAACGAAGTTTAATTTCTTATAATTCAACTATGTTTTTGATTAAACTAAGTTTGGACTTATATAATACTATTATAAGAATTTTCATGTGGGTATTTTAAATCTCAATTTATAACATTTTATGTTAAAGGTTTAGTGCTTATAAATAATTTTATTAATAATTTTAGCTAACACAAAGTATAATTTGTGCTCATTAGCCTTCTAATGTTTAAATAAAAGTCATGTTTAAAAAGATAATTTGTATATAGTTATAATAAATGTATTATTTTATTTAAGACTTTAAAACATTGAAAGATTGGATTTTATTAAAAACATGGGCCCACTAGGGCCATCCCTTTATAGCTGGGCCAAGGGAGGCGGCTCACACTAGGTGGATGAGCCTAGCTCTCAGCCTTAGCTTGGGCCGGCCTGAGCATGGGAATAGGTTCCTCTAAGGGTTTGCAGGAGCACACGAGGGTTTGGAGCGCGCCGCCGTGGGCACAAGGTCATGGCGTGGCAGGGGGAGGTTGAGGCCTGTGGGGGGGTGGGGGAGCTCGTGTATAAGGCTCCCTAGGTGTGTGATGTTTTTTTCTGAGCCATCGTTCGGAGATGCAGGATTATAAACGGATCACAAACGTGTCACCAATTCGATATGGGATGAGTTTTTTCAGGCAAAATGGGATCTGGGCTATTGGATCACGTCGCGCGCAATCTGGGCCGTCGAGCTCGATCCAGCGCTCAACCCCTAGCAACTGCAGAATACCACCACATTTTTTGCACCATTAGATCAACCTTAGATATAATCTCGGCCTTTTGAGAGTTTTAAAACTCGCATCAATCCAGGGTCATCCGATCAAACTCGTATTTAATCTAATATGCCCAATTTTTTTTGGACCACGGACGCGCCCCAGCCATCGGATCAAGGCCGGATTTGATCTTGACCATCTGATCTTCTTCCGAATTTTTTCCTATAGCACTATCATTTTCCCTATGGCATGCACTACACCAGTACCCCTACACCCAAGTTTTCACCGTTTTCTCCACCCATGACAGCCGCTAGCCCCCCTCCTTCCACAAGGTTTCCACATTGACCGACCCCTAGTTTTTTTAAAAATAATGTGGTCCTCATATCCCATGAAACTTGCATTAAAATATTTTGTGTAGGTATATTTTATAAAAAAACTCCTGAGGAACCCCAAGTAACCCCTCAGATCTTCTGCACTCAAACTTCCAGTGAGCTTCAGTGTGTTCTCCTGAGCCCCTCTTCCTCCTCGAGCTAAGGTAGGGGATTTATATTTTCTTTCTCATTGAGTTGAAGTTGTATATTTATGTACACTTGTATATAAATATTCATATATATACGTATATATACATTCATCTTGCAGTTTGATTTTGAACCCTTCTTTACCTGATTCAGAGCTTCGGGATTTTGAGTTATAGGGTATAAGAAGACCTGAAGTATAATTACCTCATGAAAACTTATTTTCATACGTTATATACATAATCAATTACATATATATATATATATATGTATATAAATATATAAATAATAGCCCCTCAGATTTACCTAAACTCCTTAAGTCTAGATTTAAGGTTTCCAAGCTTGAGATTCGAAGTTAATTTAAGAACCTCAAAATGAGTAGAACTATATTTTTGTATAAACATTTTTACCCAATTATGTAGGTTCTTAGATATGTATATATATTGTCACACATGTTATAAACCTAACTTGTTTTGGTTTTTAATCAAGTGATAATTGTGTATTAAATATGTTTTTAAAAGTATTTGTTACTTATGAGAAATTATTAAACCGAGATTATTTATGAAGACTGATATATACACTTTGTGTATAGTTTTCAAAACCTTAATTTCATGTATAGATTATTAGAATTTAATTAATGTATTGATTTAATTAATACTAGTGAGACTTTAATGAATATCAATCTCTAATTAAGCCAAACCAATAGGTATTTATGTAAATATGTATGTCCTAATCCATAAAGTAGGTCAAAATTGTTTTAGTTAAAGAACTTTTAATGATATTATCCTTGTTATGACTTCATGTTTCAAATGTATTAAATGATTGATATTGTTGTGTTTTATGATTAAAAAGAACATATACTTTTGATTCGACCAAAATATATTAAAGGAAAAAAGGGTCTATTAAATCATGCGATCATGTTATGATCACTTAGTGTTTTATCAACTATGGTGATTGTTGTTAGTTAAGTCATGATGTAGTCTAATTTCTTAATCACTGACACTTTTATCAGCATATTAAATAACATGTATTTTCATTCAGGGTATAAGGATTTTGAATTAAAGAGTTATCTACTTAACATCTCATATGGAAACCCCTTCTCATTCATTATTTGATGTGCTTTAGTAATTGTCCAATGTGCAAAGAATGTGTAATAAACCATGTATGCCTTTGATAAACTGTTACAACCCTATTTTAAATGTTAACTATCATATTATGTATTTTTGTATTAAATGGTTTCATTTTCCATTTTATTTATAGTTGCACTCAATGATGCATGCATGTGGCATATCATAATAATTAGATAAGAAATTAAATTAATCAAAGTGGTATGGGACACCTTGAGTAATATGAAGTAAAATTTAATTATTCAAGGTGCTATGGGACACCTTGAATAATATGAAATGTGATAGTAATTATTCAAGTGGTATATGAAATTTTGAATATACAACCCGATTTGGAATATGAGGAATTAATTGGGCATAGTAAGTGATGGGTGGGGCCCGCTATAGCCCCTCGGTACACCGGTAGGTCTCATGAGACAAAATTTGGTCCTGGCATAAGGCCTTGACAAAAATATTATTTATGTTCCTGGCACGAGGCCTTGACATTAGGATTATGTTGTCCCACATTATACATTCCGTCATTATGTGTATGATAATTAATCAACCAAGTGGATATTTTACTAGTAGAATATCCATGGTTAAGTGCCAATACTTATGAGTATTAGAAAAGTAAATGCTTATGGAATGACATATGCACTCAGTGAATTAGTATTCAGTATATGAAATTGAAGTTATTACCATTACGCGCAACTCTAATTATTTATTACTCTTAGTTGTTTAATTTGTGCTTACATATTAATATGTCATACATGTTTAGAATGTCTTTTATTCATTACTCCAACTGAGCATGCCTATATTTGAATTGTGTATCCTTGTAATTTTGTTAGCATGTTTTTAATTGATCACTTTTATTATATGTACATGTGTTACACCTTTTATTTAAGAGAAATGTTTTATCTAAAGTTTTAAATAATGTTTTCAAAAGTTGTATTGGTTTATTTTTAAAACCCCTTACTGGGCATTTGTATGCTCACCCTACATTTTTTATTAAAAAAATTTAGTCATCAGTTTGAGTTAAAGAAGTATGACAGAAGTGGTTGGATACTCTGTACCAGAACCGAATTCAATCCTCTGTATGGACATGATGTGTTGTTTAAAAAAATTACACATCATGATTCAAGGCACCGACTATGGGTATTCTGGGGTTGGGTCATCACAATTGGTATCATAGGGTTTAGTTTAGATAACTATGGAAAATTAGAACTGAAAAAAAGAAAAATTTACTTAATAATTTCTAAATATAATGATCTTCCTAATTTTCAGATGGAAAAAGGCACTGGTTTTCTGCCTCTTACCAATGAGGCCCTATAAACTATTATTTCCATTGCCAACCAGAAAAACATTATAAACTATGCCCATATCTGTATGTCTTGAAAACATCTCTATAACATATCCAACTCATCTCGAGTACTATAACTCCACCGAGGAGTGGGTTTGGACTACATATTTATGATGCAAACCCAATTTCCATCCTATGCACGACAGAGAAAGTACCATGAGGGACTTTTTAGATGCTTCACAAGGCAATAGGCATCTCGTCCCTCATGGACTTCTAAGAAGCTACGGTAGTGGGAGACCTCTGCGTAATATATATGTGTCAAGTCTTATCCTATGTCCATTTTGGTCAAGTAATGGACTTTGGCATTCTTGAATTTGAAGCGTCACTTTCTGTGTACATACAACAAGTACATACTGGCATCTCTCAGTTTTACACCCCTCGTGCCAGACTCTAGAGATACCATAAGTGAACCCATGATATTGGACCAGACTTCTCGGGTTGCATATGGTTTTGGGAGATCGAGAGTTTTTAACTTGTTCTCAGGATTCATGTATTAGGGAACTAGGGAAACCATTATCCTTCTCTTTTTATTTACTACTGGTTATATGAGAATAAAACTTGTTATCTTTTCTTTTTCTATATTTTCTTTGTTTATACTTTCGGATGGGTTTCACCAATTGGACATTCATAAAAAATCATATGGAAGGACATACCCACATCTTATCACTCCCTACTGAGATACTAGAGACTATCTTGGTCAAAACGTGTGAGGAAGAGTACCTACCCTTTGCAAACTTGTGAAGAACATGCAAGCAACTTTATGATATATCAAAAGATCCAAACATTCTCAACTTATTCCAGGGGAATTCTTACTTATACCACCACATAGCCATGGTCCAACTGGCTGAATATAGGTGAAGGGGAAAATAAAATGAATGGATTTTCCTATGTTTCACTCTAGCCTGGAACTTCACAGCTAGAGTAAGGTTCCAAGTGGCTACTTTGGAGGGAAACCTTTGTGCAGCCTAAATATACCAACTCCTCAGTTTCATCTTATCCGACCACGTCTATAATTTATATGTTATCAATCAGGATATAGTTCGTCGAGTCCTTAGAGACTTTGTCCATTCAGACATCTCCGAACTTTCCACCGTTCGAGCCACACTCTCGAAGTCCGAATGCACTATGCATGAGTTCAACCCTTTCTGCCCAAGGTGTGTTTAGGCCAGGGAAGTAGAGGAGTTAAACACCAATCTGGTAATTCACCTGGCCACACCAGAAAACCCTCCACGATGGAGGATGTGGTGATGTTTGTAAGGGAGTCTTTTAATGAGGTTATGTGAAAGGAATTGTGAGGACACAATTTTTTGAAGGGGGGATATTGTAACACCCCAAAACTTGTGTCTCATATAATGATAATATTATGCTTTTATTTTTGTTTAAAATTTCTTTTAACTGAACAAAATTTATAAGATAAACACAAGTCTTTTCATTTAAACCAGACATCAAAGTGTTTACAATACACCGAGATCAAAAGGGAAATCTTTCTAACCTCATATACCTTATAAAAACTCTATCAAAATCACAGAGAGAGTACAAAAAACAATGAGAACCCCAAAAAGATAATATGGGTCCTTAGAATCCATCATAATGAACATTAGTATAGCCAAGACCACCATAGCCATGCTAAACACCAATGGTATGACAAGATCCATTTTCTTCAATTTCCATGAATTTAGGACACCCAGAGGCATGGTTTTATATAAGGCTTCAACTTGACCATTGCCTTGGGGTACCATTGAATTCCAACAGCTATAATTATAGCCATTGGCCTTTTAGTGAATTAATTGAAAACATGTGAGTGTAATTTAGTTCTCCAAATAATTAAGTTATGGATTGAAAAATTATAGAACCACCCCTAATCATTAACTTTAAAAGGACATGGTGAAATATTTTGAATTACACATAAGTGATTTTGAAGGAATTAAAAACACATTGAATATATTGTAAAGATTTTCATTTCTTAAATCGTGTTTTAAACTATGTTTAATTTTTTATAATTCAACTTTGTTTTTTGATTAAACTAAGTTTTAAATTCTATAATACTATTATAAGAATTTTCATGCGGGTATATTAAATCTCAATTTATAACATTGTATGTTAATGTTTTAGTGTTTATAAATAATTTTAGTAATACTTTTAGCTAAGACAAAGTATAATTTGTATTCATTAGAATTATAATGTTTAAATAAAAGTGATCTTTAAAAAGATAATTTCTATATAGTTATAATAAATGTATTATTTCCTTTAAGAATTTATAACTTTGAAATATTGGATTTTATTAAAAAAAAATAAACCCCCTAGGGCCAGCCCTTTATAGTTGGGCCAAGGGAGGTAGAAAATTCTAGGTGACTGAGCCTAGCCCTCAGCCTCATCTTGGGTCAGCCCGAGCATGGGCATAGGTTCCCCAAATGGCTCGCAGAAGCACACTGGGGTTTGGAGCGCCCCACCATGGGCACAAGGTCACAACGAGGCAGGGGTAGGCCGAGGCCTGAAGGGGCGGGATCCCATGTATACGGATCCCTAGGTGTGTGCTGGATTTTTTCTGAGCCATTGTTCAGAGACTTTGGCTTATAAAGGGGTCGCGAACATCTTGCCAATTTGATGTGGGATGAGTTTTTTTTGGAAAAAATGGGATTTGGGCCATTGGATTGCACCGCGTGCGATCTAGGCTGTCGATCTGGATCCAGCGCTTGACCCTCAGCAACCGCAGAATACCACCGTGTTTTTGTGCACCATCTAATAAACCTCAGATCTAATCTTGGTCATTCGAGAGTTTTAAATACCATGTCGATCCAGGGTCGTCCGATAAAACTCATATTTAATCTGAGCTGCCCAATATTTTTTTAGACCACGAACATACCCCATCCATCAGATCAAGGCTAGATTTGATCCTGATCATCTGATCTTCTTCAATATTTCTTCTCGTAGCACCTTCTTCTTCCCTGCAGTGTGCACTACACTACCCCTACACCCTATTTTGCACTGTTTTCTCCACCCTTGATAGCCACTGGTCCCCCTCCTTTCACACGATTTCCACATAGACCAACCCCTAGTATTTTTATAAACCATTTGGGCCTCAGATCCCATGCAACTTGCATTAAAATATTCTGTATAGGTATATTTTATAAAAAACACACCATAGGCACCCTAAGGAACCCCTCATATCTTTTGCACTCAAACTTCCAGCGAGCTTCAGCGAGTTCTCCTGATCCCCTCTTCCTCCTCGAGCTAAGGTAGGGGATTTATATTGTCTTTCTCATTGAGTTTATTTTTTATATTTATGTACAATTTTATTTATATATACATGCATCTTATGGTTTGAGTTTGAACCATTCTTTACCCGATTTAGAGCTTCAGGATTTTGAGTTATAGGGTATTAGAAGACCTGAAGCATAATTACCTCATGAAAACTTATTTTCATACCTTATATACATAATCAGTTACGTATATATATATATATATATATGTATATAAATATATAAATATATATCCCCTTAGATATACATAAACGCCTTATGTCCAGATTTAAGGTTTCCAAGCTTGAGATTCGAAGTTAATTTAAGAACCTCAAAATGCGAATAACTATATTTTTTTATTAAACTTTTTACCCAGTTATGTTGGTTTTTAAATATATATATATATATACGGTCACACATGTTATAAACCTAACATGGTTTGTTTTTTAATCAAGTGAAAATGGTGTATTAAATATGTTTTAAATATATTTATTACTTATGAGAAATTATTAAACCTAGTTTAATTATGAAAACTCATATATACACTTTATGTATAGTTTCCAAAACCCCAATTTCATGTATGGATTATTAGAATTTAATTAATGTATTGATGTAATTAACATTGGTGATAATTTATGAATATCAGTCTCTGAGTAAGCCAAACCAATTGGTATTTATGTAAATATGTATGTCATAATCCATAAAGTAGGTCAAACTTGTTTTAGTTAAGGAACTTTTAATGATATTAGCCTTGTTATGATTTCATGTTTCAAAGTTATTACATGATTTATCTTTTTGTGTTTTATAATTAAAAAGAACATATACTTTTGATTTTACAAAAATCTATTAAAGGAAAAAAGGTTGTGTTAAACCATGCAATCATGTAATGCTCACTTAATGTTTTATCAACTACGGTGATTATTGTTAGTTAAGTCATGATGTAATCTAATTGATTGATAACTGACACTTTTTTCAGCATATTAAATAACATGAATTTTCATTCAAGGAATAAGTATTTTAAAACAAAGAGTTATCATTTTAACATCTCATATAGAAAACCCCTTCTCATTCATTATTTGACATTCTTTAGTAATTATCC
This sequence comes from Viscum album, assembly GCA_963277665.1. Taxonomy (NCBI): domain Eukaryota; kingdom Viridiplantae; phylum Streptophyta; class Magnoliopsida; order Santalales; family Viscaceae; genus Viscum; species Viscum album. Next base: position 862,287,343 of record OY728138.1, read on the forward strand.
CATGTATAAAGAATATGTAATAAACCACGTGTGCCTTCAATAAACTGTTACAGCCCTATTTTCAATGTTATCTTTCATATTATTTATTTTGGGATTAAATGGTTTCATTTTCCATTTTATTTATCGTTACACTCAATGATGCATGCATGTGGAATATAATAATAATGAGATAATAAATTAAATTACTCAAAGTGGTAAGGGAAACATTGAGTAATATAAAGTAAAATTCAATTATTCAAGGTGGTATGAGACACCTTGAATAATATGATGTGTGAAAATAATTATTCAAGTGGTATATGACATTTTGAAAATACGACTTGATTTGGCATATGAGGAGTGTATTGGACATAGTAAGTGATGGGTGGGGACCTCTACAGCCCCTCAGTGCACTAGTAGGTCTCATGAGACAAACTATGCTCTTGGAACAGGGCCTTGACCAAAAAATTATTTATGGTCTTGGCATGAGGCCTTGACGTTATGATTTTTTTGTCCCACATTATACATTCCTTCATTATGTGTATGATAATTAATCAACCAAATGGATATTAGATTAGTATAATATTCATGGTTAAGAGCAAGTACTCATGAGTATCAGAAAAGTAAATTCTTATGGCATGACATATGCACTCAGTGAATTATTATTCAATGTATGGAATTGAAGTTATTACATTTACATGCAACTAAGATTATTCATTACTCTTAGTTGTTTAATTTTTGCTTACGTATTCATATGTCATACATGTTTAGAATGTATTTTATTCATTAATCCAAATGAGAATGCCTATATTTGAATCATGTATCCTTTTAATTCTATTAGCAGGTTTTTAACTGAGCACTTTTATGATATGTACATGTGATGTATCATTTCTTTAAGAGAAATGTTTTATGGATAGTTTTAAATAATGTTTTCAAAAGTATTATTGGTTTATATTTAAAACTCATTACTTGGAATTTGTATGATCACTATATGTTTTCAATTAAAAATATTCAGGTATCAGTTTGAGTTAAATAAGTATGAAATAATTTTATAGTTTCTCATAACCTGATATGAATTCGATCATCTGTATAGACATGATGTGTAGTTTAAAAAAATTACACATCATGATTCAAGGCACCAGCTCTGGGTATTCTGGGGTTGGGTCATCACTGTTAAATAAGTGGAGAATTAGATGGAAGTTACAATATTCATGAAATGTATTGTAAAAGGTGTAGGTTTTACACTATAAATGTGATTAAAGGAATATTCCAATAATATAAGAGAATATTTATGATAATTCCACATGCTTATAAAAATTAGTTGATAATATTTCAAGGAAAACTGTAGTACTAAACCTTTTGGCCACTCCAAGAATAATTGAAAGTAGAAATTAATATAATAAGTGTCATCATTTCACCAAATAATATTACAATAGGTATAAAATTAGGTGAAGTTTATATTTTTTACATAAATACAATTTTGGGAGAGTGATAATGTAATCGAAAGTGATGCCCTTATTTCATAAGGTAAAGGATTTATCAAAGACTCTATATTTTTCCTTGATGATGAGTGTTTTCTTTGGATTTTTTGTGAAATGTGTATTAATAATCTGGATGAATCCATGAATATATCAGTCCTTTAAATGTGGAGTATGAAGCATGATGTGATGATGTTTTTGATTCATCATAGCGGTGACAAATAATTAATAGGGGAGATTTTCAGAATTTAATTGAGAATTGGTGTTGGTATTCAACTTATTGGAAATGTGTTATTATTGGATTTATAGGATATAGGTTAGTATTGGATTTATTGGTAACATGTTGGTGATGGATTTATTGGAAAAAATGTAATAAAACTATGTTTTATAATCATGGATAGTGATAAATTTGTTTTCAACATATGTTGATTATTGGTGTTGGATTTATTATCAACAGATGATTGGTTATTGGATGTTGTTCTGGAAGTAGATGTCTGGAATGATCTTAAAGTTATTATAAAATAAGTATTTGATATTTTCTGGAAGTTATTATATAAGCGGAGATGAATATGATCAAAAGAATATTTCTGTAATTTTGATAATGCAGATGAGTTAGATGGAGTTCATTTGATAAATTTTAAAAGTTGCAGAAAATACCATGGAATGGGTATAAGTGTTACACCATGAGTAGATTTCTTAGAAAAATGATAAATGAATAATAATCCATGTATATATAAAATTATGTAGGCCACATTTTAAATGAAATGGAAAATTATGGGGAACCTTATAGTGATACAGGAAGGTCACATGTACCAATGTGTAAGGTACTTCTAAAAGACAATATGATGTCATAGAGAAGGCTGATGGAGTTTTCGATAGTTTTGGGAAGCAATTATAGAAATTCTATATATAGTATATAAGTAACATCCAAACACCCTAATTCACTCTAATAAATCTACATCATTCTATGGTTATTTTCATGAGGAATAATTCACAAAATGTAAAGTTACCCATAATAATTAAGATACAAGATGTTTTGAAGGTGACTAGTTGATCACACTATGGGAGATGGAATATCAATATTCATGATCTTTTTAATGGTAATATAGATAATTCCATTTATATATAAGAGTTGTTCATGTAATGGTAATAATGGCCACACTATGAGGGGATTGTGTAAGAGTTATTCATGTCATGGGGAGTTTATACATTTTGTGAATAGGCTTAATAAGACCTTGGTGGTTCTACCTACTTTGTAATTTCCATGTCATATAGGACATCTCAGTATGAATGATTAAGTATACTTGGAGCCCATGTGAACACACTATGATGGAGAAAGTCAAGTTGTCATATTCTATTAAAAATATAATTATGAGATATTCTACATAACATAATTTTTTTTTGTGAGCTATGAAATTTTGAGGTTAACAATTACAATCTATAATAAAGAGTATCACACCAGGTAGTAGATTAAGCTTGAGCCTCTGGTTTTATAAGATAATGAGATTCATATGGTGATGAAAAAGTTCATTCCCAAAAGTATTCAAGTGAATATATGTAATGACCTAAAACGGGTTGACATTAGATGTCACCCAAGATGGCTTGATACAAGGCCTGAAGCCCATTCCAGATCACCATGGGTTGGAGATAACCAAATGGGTATCGATATACATAACTATTGGAATGATTTCAACCTAAAATATAATAAATAAAATCACTTAAAATAAAGGCTTAAAATAATGAATAACACACCTAGAAAGTTTGATTCCATTAAAATCTCCCCCATTAAAGACTTATCATCCCTAATAAGTGTCTTTAGAGGTATTTCTTGACCATCTTAGGCCACTGAGCCTATGCATCAGGCTCCCAATTCCAATATTCTTCTTAAATATGCCCACAATTCAAAAAACTCAAATGTTTGGCACCTTCTTCCTTCTCAATACCTTTTCAATCCAATCAATAGTTCATAGTGTATGTTTCTCAAAGGATGTATAAATAATTCCAATTTTTCTTACTTTCCCAAGTGTAAATGTCAAAATAAAACTTCATTATGATTTGTCACATGATTCAACCCATGAACTAAGGGACAAGACATACTAGCTCCAATCACCAGGTTCCCCTAACAAACCAAGCTTCACTCTATATGTTGAAATCATTGATTCATTATTTATCTCCTCTAATTGATACCCTTACATGAGTATCTATCATCTACGAGTGCAACTCAACCACTTATGGGCACACAAAAAACCAACCACCTCTACCTATGGGTTCGGTTCACCTACACACCACTCCAAATGTTCACTATGAAATTCCATCACTACCAAAACATAAGCATGAACATATCTCATTTTCAGCTAAATATTGACACTCACAATCATTGAAAAAAACTCCCATACATGCTCACATCATTGAACCTAAAAGATTAACTCAAGGACCCATCCACTTACCCAGACATGACTCTTATAGTTTGACTCTCTACATCCTCACATGGGCTTGTTAGTGACCAAAAAATTAATATGATTTTCATGAACCATAACTAATCATTACTCAAATTGCAAACTATCATGATGAGCTTAAACCCACAATGAATTTCCAAACTTGGATTTCATCACCACACTACTCATCCCTTGATAGGTCATAGATCATTACCCAAACAAACTAATTGTCTCACACACCTAAAACACCATGAATCCAGTCCTTCAAAAGTTTCATGGCACTTTCCAATAATTCAAAGGTTTAGGAACCTATATGAAAGTGAGGAGACTATAGGTAAATTGACGTGGCATGAAGACATAATAAATAAATATAGAAAACTATGGCATCCGGCAAACTCTCCTCAGTTGAAGAGAATTGATCATGAGTATCTTGATTTTTGGAAATGATTTGAGAAACCTTTTTTTTTTGCATTATCTATAGATGGAATGAATCATTTTGGTTTTCAAAGAAGCACTTATGGTACATGGCCTTTTATGTCGGTAAATTATAACTAGACACTGTGGTTATGCATGAAACAAAAACACATCATTTATCTATTCTTATATCAGGACCAAAACAACTGGATAATGATATTGATGTTTATTGGGATCCATTGATAGAGGATTTGAAATTTTTATGGGATTCATGTGTTACGATGTATCATGCTTACAAAAATAAAGATTTCACATTGATATCCATGTTGTATGGGATGATAAATGACTTTCCTGCTTATGGAAATTTGTCAAGATATAGTATTAAAGAAATCTTGGGTGTCCCATATTCTAACAAGTAATGTAATAAATTAGGTTGAAACATGCATAACAATTGTGTTTCCAGGACATCACATATTTCTACCCCAATGAAAAAAGTACCAATCTTGGATGACATCATTCTATGGTAGTTCAGAAGAATGTACACCACCATCTCCACTAATAGGTGATCAACTATTTGAGAAAGTTAAATATTTGGACACTATTTTTAGTAAAAAGTTTTCAAAAAACCTTACAAAACCGGTTGGAAAAAGAAATCTATTTTTTTAATTACCATACTAGAATTTTCTATACATCATACATTTTCTTGATGTTATTCATGTTGAAAAAAATGTATGTGATAGTGTCATCGGTGCATTGCTAAATGCACCTAGTAAAACAAATGATGGAATTAAGGCTAGGTAGGACATGGTTGACATGGGAATACGAGAAGAGTTCGCACCAGTAAAGGGTTAAAAACATACATTTCTTCCTCCTTCTACTTAAACTCTTTCCAAGAAGGAGAGATATCAATTTTGTAACTTCTTTAATGATATAAAGGCTCTATAGGGGTATTCATAAAATATCAATAACATCATTTCAATGCACGATTTAAAGTTAAAAGTTATGAAATCACATGACTTCTATGTTTTGATGTAAGTTATAATTCTTATAGATTTACGTTTTATTTTTCTAAATAATTTCCATCATACATTAACAAAGCTCTCTTTATTTTTCAAAGCTATATATAGAAAAGTTATAGACCATGTGAAATTGCTGACTATGGAAAGAGAAATTGTTTTCATATTTTGTGAATTGGAAATTTTTTTCCTACCAACATTCTTTGATATGATGGTTCATTTGATGGTTCACTTGGTGAGAGAGATTCGACTATGTGATCATGTGCACTATAGATGGATGTGCCCCATTGAATGGTATATGAATATTTTGAAAGGGTATGTCCAAAATCGAATTCATCTAGAGCGTTGTAGTTCAGAGTGATATATTGTTGAGGAAGTCATTGAATTATGTACTGAATACCTGTCTGGTGTGAAAAGAATTAATCTAATGAAATCTCATCACATTGGATGACTTGAAGGTGAAGGAATTTCTAGAAAGGAGGTCGTCATAATCAATATTACATATCGGGAGTGGGCCCACCATTACATTTTACATAATAGTTTTGGACGTTGACCCATATGTTGAAACCTGAAAAGAAATTATTAGGCATTTGAATCATTAAAGGGATGAAAAATGGATATCAAACAAACATAATCAACTGTTAATAGGATGGCTTGAGAATCATATTTGTAAGAAGTCAAATGAAAATCCAAGTTCAATTTCAGAATGACTTTGATGGCTAGCTGTAGGACCAATTTTGTTCGTATTATCGTACAATGCTTATGTAATGAATGGTTATACAATAAATACTAATGAACATGTTGAAGACAGTATAAGAAAGAATAGTGGAGTTACACTTGTGGATGAAGCGATGCATGTTTCTGGTGCTAAGGACAAAAATCCAATTTAGGCGAATATGTCATATTTTGGAATCATCAAAAAAATATGGGAGTTGAATTATATGACATTCCGAGTGATGATTTTTTAATTCAAGTAGGTTGATAATAGAAGTTATGTTAAACAGATGAGTTGGGATTTGTGAAAATTTATTTCAATAAGGAAGGGTACAAAGACGAACTATTTTGTCACGAACCGCCTTCACCATGGTGAGGGAAGGGATAAAAGATTTCCAAACCCTTCCTTCCTCTTGTTGAAGGAGAGATAATGACCCCACGAGACCCGCCTTCAATAGATCTTGGAGTGGTGACTAGCACCAAGGGTATAGAATCACACACAAAATGGAAAGCATTACCTTTCTTATTTAGTAGGATCGAGAGATAAGATAGTAAATCCCAGACAACACCAAAACATAAAAGTAAATCACAAACAATCCCTTTCCCATATGCATGTTTCAAATAATAAGTGATACAATATTAGAAAACTCTAAAGGTAAATACCAAAGAAAAGGAAAACAACAACAATAATTGTCCCAACGTCTGAACTAGTACAGTCCTTCATGGTCCTCGAAGTCCTCCTGGAAACATGAAAGTAGTTTTATATACGTAGGGTGAGTATATAGGTATACTCGGTAGGGAAAACCAAAATCTCTCGTGCATAAGTGGGGAGGTATTCTAATGCCCCATGAGAAAAGGTGATAACCAAGTACCTAATGAGGAAAATATCCACCCAAACCTCACCAAGGCACCCTATACAAATAAGGAAAGTCAAGTAAAGTAATAGTAATAACACATCGATGTTTGGGTACCCCACACCACTTTCTCACTGGTTATTAAAGACATCCTACGCGTCAGACCTTCCCCGCCATTTTCACTGCAGTCCCACTACCATACCCCACCTGCACACACCTGGGCTACCACAACCACTCACCCCACCCGTAATCACCTGGGTCACAACTACACATAACCACTCTCGTAGACATCTAGGCCATAACAACTACCACCACTCATGAAGACACTTGGGCCTCATCTCAAGGACACTTGGAAAACAACCTGCCTGCACACACCTGGGCCCACCACCACAATGTACCCTGCCTAAAGAATCATGGTCTATAATGGACCTCAGTCCATCACATCCTTCTCGAAGAGTCTTGGGATACACGGGAAAGGGAGAAGAAAAGGAGCTAATAACCAACCACTCATAGGAGTGTTGGGGAAAACACCCTCCCCCATTGAAATGGGGGTGTTCAGCACAAAGTTCTCAAATTGGGTGGGGCATGAATAAGAAACATAAGAATTAAATTATACATATTGTTAAACAATAACTCATCCAAACCTAGGGGTTCCAAAACCAGCCTATATACAAACACCCTTGTTACTATTCATTCATAAAAAGCACACCACCCACAGCCAAGTCGCAACTCATTCCCTGAAAACAATTTCCTATTGAACCCACTCTTTTTATCACATTGGAGTGGTTCTATTTTAAATAATTCTTCACTACTAGGCAAATAAAAGGCATATCCACAATCCAAGGAAGGAAAAATAAAAAAGGAACATATTAAGCATTCACACCCGGTTCTCTTGTAAAGTCACAACAACAAAAGGGATCTATGAGATCCCTTTAAGTAGTAGAACCAAACCAAACCCTACCATACAGCCCCACATGGCCTTACACCCACAAACCAACACCAGCACCACAATAAGGGATCCCATCCCCATCCATGTCACCCCACAAGAATCAAGAAGAACAACCACATATATTATAAAGATAGTGAAAGGGGGTTTCCAGATTCTATCACACCATTCATCTAGTTTCTTATTTTATTGTGGTTAACCTGGGTGTTCACACAAGGATTCTTGTTCACTGTACATTCATTTAATCAAAAGAGTTAATGCGGTTAACTAATTTCCATGTTACAAACATTAAATCATTATAGAAGAAAGGGGTCTATTAGTGTGCAAGGAAAGACCACCAACGACCATGATTTTCAGTGGACACAAGCCCATACAATTCACAACATATAAGAAAGGGTAAAAGATTACAACATCATCATCAAACACTTCCCTTCATTCTTTAAAATTACTTTAAATATCTTCATTATGTTTTGGTTTCATCCATCCCCATATAAAAAAAATCATACCCACCCCGTATGATACACAGAAAAGAGAGACTAAGGAAGAACCATTCTTGGATGATCAACGATCGAAGTTTCTCTCAATGCTCCAAGAACTAGGGATGTGTGACTTGCAAAGGAGGAACTCCGGGGACTCCAAGAGTGAGTAGAAAATATCTAACATAGGTTCAGAACTTTCCTCAAGAAGGGGGACTCCAAATTCACCAAGGAGAAGAAGAAAAAGAGACCAACCCCTAAGAAGAAAGAATTATTGTGCAATAAAAAGGTGATACCCTGAGGTTATGAGATATCAAGATCTTGAATGGATTTAAATTAGGATCATGGTTTCACCACATGGTAGGTTTGTTACACATGATGGAATTAATTTTCATTTAATAATTCTCATTGGAGAGGTTTCTATAACAGCTGTGTGTTAAACAGTTTCCATTAATCAGAGGAAAATGTGCAACAGGGGAAGAACTGGAAGGTACGGGTAATGGTGTGACACCGAAAAAGCTACACATTTTGGTAAATTCATGGGTCACTCGAATCTTGGGGTATTTTAGATATCTCATATGGGATTTTAAAAGGCATCTAAAGGGTTATTAAAATACTTATACATCAAAAGATACATTGCGGGAGTGGAACTAGAAAAAGAAGCAAGGGTGGGTCACCATTTGGTGAGACACCATAAGCGGATCCACGATCACGGTGCCACTGTCACGGTGCTACCATAAGTGGTGCCTCCGTTTTGGTGTGTGACCGTGACGGTGCGACCATTACATTACCACTATCATGATGCCACCATCAGCGGTGCCCCCACTTCGGTGTGCAACTGTGATGGTGCGACTATCACGGTGCCACCACCACAGTGCCACCGTAAGCGGTTCCACCGTAAGTGGTGCCACTGTAAGCAGTGCCACCATTTTAGTGTGAGACCTTGACCGGTTCCACTGTTTCGGTGGAACCATTTTATGGAACCAAGTTTTTGTCCAACTCCTTAATGAGTCATTTCCCGGTCCATTACATCAAATACCTCTCAAGGTATTCTCTCCCTTGAGAATCAAACTAGACCCGAAAAGAAGAGAGGGGTCCAAACAACCACCTATAAAGATACCTCTCAGGGGAAAACCTCATTGACATATAAGAACACAGCTCCCTTAAGTAACCACACAACATATAAGGGTGTTCATGCCCCCAAATATGGATTAGGGATTCCTTTCCCCCATGTCAATATATTATCCTCTTTGGGCAGCACTGAATCACCTACACAGGTTTAATCGCATCCACTCTAATGCGTCTTGATTAGGTATCGGGTCCCCTCTCCCCACAGTCATGACCCTTCAAACACATTTAGAGAACAAGGAAAATGACACATTTCATAGTTAACAAGGTTAAGCATTACATCACAAATAAGTACAAAAAAATAGAACAAAACTCCAAAAATATCTGGGTACTGGGTGTGCATTTGTACCTCCCATTCCCAGGTAATCTCCTTGAGGACACCATGCCTCTATAACAAACGAACTAAGGGAATGGTTTGTCCACAAAGCACCTTCTCTTCGTGACCTTAGATCCTCACTGGTCTCTCTATGAATGTCACATTGTCCTTGATATCTAGCTTTCCCTAGTCAAGTACATGTGAATCATCATGTAGATACCGATGGAGCTAAGACACATGGAAGACGTTGTGCACTCTCAGTAGCGGTGGTGGTAGTGCTAGCTGATAATACACTTCGCCAACCCACTACAACACTTCGAATGGTCCGATAAACCTAGAAGAAAGCTTACTCCCCCTTTCCGAACCTTCATTGCCCACACCGTGGGGAGACCTTCAAGAAAACACGGACCCTAACCTTGAACTCCAAGGGTATCCTCCTATTATCAGAATATGACTTTTACTGGTCCTTAGCCAACTTCATCATCTCCCATATAAGATGAACCTTCTATGTCGTGCTTTGCACCACTTCCGGGACAAGAACACCTGCTTCCCCAACATTTATCCAAAACAAAGGTGATCTACATGGCCTCCTGTACAAATCTTCGAATGGAGCCATGACAATGTTAGAGTGATAGATATTATTGTAGGAAAACTCTACCAGAGGCAAGTGTCACACCCAATATCTCCCAAAGTCCAAAATAGATTCCCTTAGCATATCCTCCAATGTCTAGATGGTGAACTCTGTCTACCCATCGGTCTGGGGGTGGAAAGTAGTGCTAAGGCATATCTAGGTGCCAAAAGCATGTTGAAAACCTTTCCAGAACCGTGAGGTAAACCGGGTATCCCAATCAGAGAGTATGGACCTCAGAACTCCATGCAACCATACCAATTCATCCACGTACCACTGTACTAGGGCATTGACCGCACTCGACTCCTTGATTGCTAGGATGTGATCTGATTTCGTCAGCTGGTCCACCACTACCCAGATGTCATCACAACCCCCTTAAACTATGGGTATTCCTATGATAAAATCCATCGAGATGTCGTTCCACTTCCACTCAGGGACATATAATGATTGTAATAAATCCCCTATGATGCGTTGTTTATCCTTCACCTACTAACATATAAGGAACATCACCATAAACTCTTCCACTGCCCACTTCACCCCGAGCCACAAAAACTGACCCCTCAAGCCCCGGTACATTTTGGAAACTCCTGGGTGCACCATTAGGGGTGAGTTGTGGAACTCACCAAGAACTCTCTTCCTCATTTCCATTGAGACAAAAAACTTCCCATGAAACATCATCTGATTTTTCCCATCTTCCGACCATTCTTCTAGAGCATCACCATGCCTAACACGATCGTGCATCACTTCACTCTCTGAGTCTACCCACTGATACTCCTCCACCTGCTGCAACAGAGAGGACTACACTTTCATCTGGAATAGATAGCCTATTCCATCCTCCACCCTTGCATCCAAGAGTAGGGAAGCCAACTCCTCCATATCCTTCAAAGAATATACTGACTATTGAACCACATCCTTCTAATACATCCTACTGAAGGAATCAGCCCCCACATTCCCCTTACCTTCAGTGTAAGAGAATTCAAAGTTGTAGTCCTAAAGAAACTCCATCCACCTCTGCTGCCACAAGTTCAGGTCCCGCTGAGAGAAGATATACTTCATGCTCTTATGATCTGTGAAGACCAAAAAGTGCTCCCTGATGAGGTAGTGCTACCACAACTTTAGTGTGAACACAACCACTATAATCCCCAAGTTTTGGGTAGCATATTTAAATTCATGGGGACGTAACTGCCTAGACCCATAAGATATCACCCCCTGTTATTGCATCAATGTACACCACAAGCCTTGGTCAGAAGCATCACAGAATACCTCAAACGTCACTCCCTCATCTGTCAACCTCAGCACTAGGGAACTAACCAACTTCCCCTTCAGATAAGTGAAGGATACCTTTCACTACCCATTCCACACAAAATTCTGGTCTTTCTTGGTCATGGATGTCATAGGTGTTACAACTCGGATAAAGTTGCGAATGAATCTTTGATAGTAACCTAATAGGCCCAGAAAACTACAAACCTCCGTCACATTTTTGGGTACCACTCAAGAAACAAACACTTAGACCTTTAAAGGGTCCACTTATATCCCCTGCTCGGACACCACATGTCCAAGGAAGTGCACTTCTCATGTCTAGAACTTTCACATGAACAATTTCCTATAGAGATGGTGTTGTCATAGGACCTCTAAAACTGACCTCATATGCTTAGTGTGATCCTCCTCTGATCTTGATTTGATCAAGATGTCGTCAATAAACAAAAATATGAACCGGTCTTGATATTCTCGGAAGACGGAGTTCATGATCCCCATGAACATGGCTGGTGCAATCGTGACACCCAATGGCATTAATACGAACTCAAAGTGCCCATATCTACAATTGAAGGTAGTCTTCAAGGTTTCACCCTCCTTAACCCTCAACTGGTGATATCTTGACCACAGGTCTATCTTGGAGAACCATCATTCCCCCTTCAACTGGTCAAAGAGGTCGTTTATCCTCAGGAGAGGCTAATGATTCTTGATCATTACCTGATTCAGTCTCTGGTAGTCTATGCACCGTTGGAGACCACCATCAGCCTTATTTGAGAACAAGACTAGAGCACCCTATGGTGATGCTCTTGGTTGAACAAAACCCTTCTTCATCAGATCATCAATCTGAATATGTTACTCCCATAGCTTAGAAGGTGACATCCGATAGGGATCCATCAAAATTGAATAGACACCTGGTTGCAATTCTATCCTGAAATCAATATCACATCGAGGGGGTAGAGTCACCACCTCCTCAGGAAAGATGTCCATGAACTCACTGACAATCCCTGAGACATCCACGATCTCTGTATCCACCGACTCTACTGACATCTCGGATAACATGTAAAGAAGGGGCTCCACTCACTGGCTGCCCTCCTAGAAACCTCGCTTACCGATGAAGGTCAGACGTTGTCCTCCCACATATAAAAACAAGATCCTTATTCAAAAGTAGTCGATAAAATCACATATAAAGAAAAACCATTCGGTGATTAGAATGACATCATACGACTAAATCTACAACAAAAGAAGGTCCCCACTAGACTGATGTGGTCCCAACATCAGTCAACATTCTCAGCAAACATGAGACAAGCTGGTCTGACCTCCGAGTGGCGTACTCAAAACCAGGGGTACAGAAAGTCTCTTTGACACTAAACCCAAAGCATGGGCTAGACTGGGTGAAACAAAGGAGTGATAGGCTCCTAAATCAAACAAGGAATAGGCAAGGGGACTAAACAATATGATCGTACCTAGAAGGACTTTCGGCCTTGCTGTAACTACTTCCTCGATGGTGTGTAACTTCCCACACCTAGCTCCTCTACCCCTTATATGTCGGCCACCTCCCCGACCATGCCCTAGTTGAGGTCCCTGGGGAGTGTCCTGAGGTCAGCCTCATCCCTCAATGTCTACTCTTAGAGGAGAGAGATCTCGCTATACCTACTGCTGCTACTAAAAGGGCATGGCTGGAAACTATTGCTGCTGAGGTGGGAGCTGAACCGGCCCACCGCTATTGTACTTCACTCAATCCAAGCACTAATTCTGAAGGTTACCACGACTTACATAGATGAAGCATCTCATTCTGGGTCCCGAAGGGAAAGGACGAGGGTTAGGAGATCAAAACTAGAACTGTTGGGGCCTTCTCTCCACTGGATGAAACCTAAAAGGCCCTGATGCTAGATTCCAACTACTAAAAACCTTCCCCTTTGACAAGCCCAACTATCTCCCATCTTGTGGAACACCTCCCAGCATGTTCATCCTCTATACCACTTCATCCTTCTTTATAACCTCCAAGTATTTCAGTAGAGTGAAGGGAGTAACATCATACTGAAGATAAGGTTGGAGTGAATCCTCTAAATGTATCTCCTGAGATTCCTTATCCCGGAAGAGGTCCAGAGTAAAGCGAAGGAGATCCTTGAACTTGATCCCCAACTCTCCCACTAACATACTCCCCTACTGAAGGGAGAGTATCTCCTACCTCTTATTAGCCTTCATTTTGGAAGAGAGGAAGTCCACCAGAAACTCCTTCTCGAAGTCAATCCATGTAACCTCATCCTCCATCTTCTCCCTAAGATAGAGTGTCCACCACTGACGTGATACTCCCTGCATCTAGATTACATCTAGAGGAACCCTGTACTTCGTTAGAGCTCGGATCAAGCTGAAAGATATCACTAGCTCCCCTACCAAGCTCTCTGTCTCTATATTTGAGACACTTCCCTCGTACTTTTTGAGGGTCTGCCAATGAAAGGCACGAAGCATCCTCTACCACATATCATCCTCCTCCTCTCAGTCATCCCTCTACCGATTAGCTGAATCAACCTCCTGGGCCTTGATCTCCCACACTACTCATGGTCATCATCCAGGTTCCATAGCTGCAAGGTAATCAAGGAATGCCTAAGATCGATTAGTGTAGAAGATTTCTTTTATTTTTTCTTAGACTTCTTATTATTTTTAAATTCATAAAATACCCAAGACACACAAGAACACAAGTCATTATGATTCATTTACCTTTACTAGGGTATCTACCTTGCAATTAGTGTATCCTCACTTGGTTGTTCGGTAGGCCTAGAGTCCTTGCATCGGATCATGGGAGCCCCAAAACTTCCGTGTCCTAGCCAGTCTTTCCTGGACTATTTAGCACACCAAGATTGTATAACATTTTTTCCCTACCATACCATGCAATCCTTACTATGCCTAACACCAAGATATATCCTATCTCTCAACCTCCCTCTGATACCATTCTGCCACTACCCACCTTCACCAAGGTGAGGGAAGGGACAGAAGATTTCCAGACCCTTATTCAAGTCGAAGGAGAGAAAATGACCCCTGAGACATGCCTTAAATAGATCCCAGAGTGGCGACTAGCACCAAGGGTATAGAATCACACACAAAATGGAAGGCATTACCCTTTTTATTTAGTAGGATAGGGAGATAAGATAGTAAGTCCCAAACAACACCAAAACTGGAAGTAAAAATAATTCTCAAAAAATCCATTTCCCATATGCATGTTTCAAATAATAAGTTCTATAATATAAGAAAACATCAAAGGTAAATACCAAAGAAAAAAAAATAGAAACAATAGTTATCCCAACATCTGAACCAGTACGGTCCTGCACATTATTTGATGTCCTCCTTCAAACCAGAAAGCAGTTTTATATACGTATGGTGAGTATATAGGTATACTCAGTAGGGAAAACCAAAAGCTCTCACGCAGAAGTGGGGAGGCATTATAATGCCCTGTGAGAAAATAATATAATCAAGCAACTAATAATGAAACTATCCACCCAATCCTCACCAAGGAACCTGCCCCAAATAATGCAATTCAAGTAAAGTAATAGTAATAACACATCAATGTTTGGGTACCCCGCACCACTTTACCATTGATTATTAAAGACTTCCTACGCGTCAGACCTTCCCCACCATTTTCACCATAGTCCCACTGCCATACCCCTCCCACACACACTCGGGCTACCACAACCACTCACCCTACCTACAAACATCTGGGCCACAACTACACGTAACCACACCCACAGACACCTAGGCCAGAACAACTATTTACACACCCAAAGTCACCTGGGCCTCATCCCGAAGACACTTGGGAAACAACCTACCTGCACACACCTGGGCCAACCACCGTAACGTACCCCGCCTGAAGAATCTTGGGATATAATGGACCTCAGGCCATCACAAACTACCCGAAGAGTCTTGGGATACTCGAGAAAGGGAGCAGGAATAGAGCTAATAACTAACCACTCATAGGAGTGTTGAAAAAAACGCCCTCCCCTATTAAAATGGGGGTGTTCGGCACGAAGTGATCAACATGGGTGGGGCGAGAATAAAAAACATAAGAACTAAATAATACATATAGGTAAATAAGAACTCATCCCAACCTAGGGGTTCAAAACCAACCTATACACAAACACCCTCATTACTATTAATTCATAAAAGCACACCGCCCACAACCAAGTCACAAAGGATTCCTAGAAAACAATTTCCCATTGAACCTACTCTTGTTATAACGTTCTAGTGGTTATATTTTAAATAATTCTTCACCACTGGGCAACTAACATGCATATCCACAAGCCAAGGAAGGAAAAGCAACCAAGAAGCAGATTAAGAATTCACACCTAGTTCTCTTGTAAAGTCACAAGAAAAAGGGATCTTTAAGATCCCTCAAAGTACTAAAACCAAACCAATCCTTACCATATAGCCCCACATGGTATTAGATCCACAAACCAACTGCTACAACACAACAGGGGATATGTCATCCCACAAGAATCAAGTAGAACAACTACACATATTACCAAGACAGAGCAAGGGGTTTCCAGATTCTACCACAAAATTAATTGAGTTTCTTCTTTTTGTTTGGTTAACCGGGGTGTTCACACATGGATTCTTGTTCACTGGACATTCATTTAATCAACCGAGTTTATGTGATTAACCAATTTTCATGTAATAGACATTAAATCATCACAGAAGATAGGGGTCCATTAGTGCATATGGAAAGACTACCAATGGCCCTAATTTTCAATGGATACAAGCCCATACAATTCACAACATATAAGAAAGGGTAAAAGAGTATAGCAGGATCATTAAACACACCACTTCATTCTTTAAAAGTTTGTTTATTATCTTCATTAAGGTTTTTTTCATCCATCCCTATAGAAACATTAGCATACCCTCCCCGCTTGATACACAGTAAAGAGAGACAAAGGAAGAACCCAGCTTGGATGATCAATGATTGAAGTTTCTCTCCACATGCCAAGAACTAGGGATGGACGACTTCCAAAGGAGGAACTCTAGGGACTCCAAGAGTGAGAAGAAAAGCTCTAGAACATGTGCACTACTTGCCTCAGGAAGGGGGACTCCAAATACACCAAGGAGAATAAGGAAAGAGACTATCCCTAAAGAAGAAAGAATTCATGTGTGATAAAAAAGTGAGACCCTAGAGTTACGGGATATCAAAATTTTGAATGACTTTATAGGCGGTTCATGGTTTCACCATGTAGTTGGGTAGTTACACATGAAAGAATTAATTTTCATTTAATAATTCTCATTGAAGAGGTGGACACAATAGGTGGGCATTACACGGTTTCCTTTAATCAGAGGAAAATTCCCAACAAGGGAGAAACTGGAAAGCACGGGTAAAGGTGTGACACCGAGGAAAAGCCACACGTTTTGGTAAGTCAAGGGTCACCCGAATCTTGGGAGATTTTAGATATCATTTATGGTCTTTTAAAAGGCTTTGGAATGGGTATTAAAATACTTTTACGTCAAAAGATACGTTGTGTGAGAAGAACTGGAAAACGAAATAAGGGTGGGTCACCGTTTGGTGAGACATCGTAATAGGTACCATGGTCATAGTGCCGCTTTCACAATGCCACCCTCAAAATGTTTGCATAATTTGTGCCACTGTTTAGGTGTTCGATCGTGACAGTGCAACCGTTATGTAGTTGTCGTCATGGTGCCACCCTCACAATGCCACCGTCAGGGTGCCACCTCTTCGGTGTGCGACAGTGACGGTGTGACCGTTATTGTTCCACCATCACGGTGCCACATTCACAGTTCCACTGTCATGGTTCCACCATAAGTGGTGCCACCGTTTTGGTGTGAGACCGTGACAGGTGCCACTGTTTCGGTGGAACCATTTGATGAAACCGAGTTTTTAGAAAACTCATTAATGTGTCATTTCCCATTCCATTACATGTTTATAATTTTATCCTAGGTAGTACAAGTATTTTTTGTTTTAGATCCCACAAAGTAAAAATAGTTAATTGTTCTGTTATCGACCAAAACCACTAAAGAGTCAGATAGAGATTCAATGGAGGATGACCCTTTCTTTGGGACGTTGCAATCATTTCACAGCGGCCCCATTGTAGATGGTGTTTTGAATTTCCAAGGAGACCACAATGAATGTATTTGGATAGTCGATATAGGGGTAAAGTCCCTTCAACATTTAAAAAAAGAGAGTTCAATAATAAGGTTATATTTTTTTGAATATACATCATGTTACTTTATGTTAATATTTGTTCATTGCTGCTTTTATGTTATCTAATTTAAATGTTAAACCAATTTTTCAGATAATGACTTTTGTATATGATGATGCTCCCAATCCCTAGGTACAATAGGTTTCTCAACCTACTGCTACTCGTAGTACAGATGAACAACAGGTTTCTCAACCTGTTTCCTTATATTAATATTTTTTTCATTGCTTCTTTTATGTTATCTAAATTAAATGTTAAAACAATTTTGTAGATAATGACTTCTACATGTGATGATGATCCCAATCCCCAGGCAGAACAGGTTTCTCAACCTGTTCCTGCTCGTAGTGTGGATGAACAACAGGTTTATCAACCTGGTGCTACTCAAAAAACAATAAAGAGCTTTCAAGATTTCATAAATTTCACTCACCTGTTTCTACAGATTATATATGCACCCATTTATAAGATCTTTCCAAAAGAAATGAAAAGTAACATCACACATTACATTTAATGAAAGGAACAAAAAACAAAGAAAAATAAATGACTTGATTGGAAATAAACAGACATTGGGAAAGAGGAAAAATCCATGGGAAAACCTTCATGAAGAAATGCAGGCTACATGGGAAGACCAATCGTTGAAATGGTTTTCAATTTCCAACACTCCCCTTCAAACCAAAACTGAATTCTTCCTGATCATCATTCTTAGACATCTGAATGCACCTGTCGGTAGTTCCTTGGTGACAATATCTTCCAATTGTTTCATAGTATTGAAATATTCCATTTTTATCGTTTTCTATTTCACATGATCTCTCAAAAATGGAATCAAGTATCAATTTGTTTTCTTCTCCCATTTTTCATTGGATTTTTGGCTAGTTCAATAGACGACTTGTTATCCACATATATCACTGTCGATCCATCTAGTGGATGCTTCATCTCCTTCAGCAAATTTATCAATCATATTCCTACACAAGTTATGGATGATGCTGACACGTACTCTGATTCACATGTTGATAAAGTGACCACACTCTAATTCCTTGAATTCCATGTGAATGTAGTCGATCCAGGAAAAAATAAATACCTAGTACTGCTTTTTATTTTATCTTGGTCACCTCCCCAGTCATTGTATGAGTATCCATACAGCTTTGATTCTTAATTGTATAGATAAAAGAGACCAAAATCCATCATTCCTTTAATGTTTCTGACAATATGTTTTGCCGCTAGCCAGTGTGACTCTTTCTGAACTTTCATATACCTACTTAGAATCCCAACACTATACACAATATGAGGTCTTGTGATTGTGAGATACCTTAGGCTTCCAATCAGACTCTTGAACAGTGTCGAGTCAACACTTCTTCCTTCTCCATATTTTTTTCAGTTTTATTCTTGTTGCTACAAGTGTGTTTACAACATCACAACTGGCCATCTTGAAATTTTCAAGAAACTCCTTGACATACCTCTTCTGAGATATATAGATACCTCCATGTTGTCAATTTACCTCTATGCCCAAAAAGAATGACATGAGACATCCATCGGTCATCTCGAACTCCTTGAACATGGCCCCCTTGATTTCATTGAACATATGTTGACTGTTCCCTATAAATAGAAAATCATCAACATGAAAGCATGAAATAAGTATATTCCCAGGATCATTCTTTTTGATGTAAACTGCATGCTCATATGTACATTAGGCGAAGCCGTTCTCTCGAAGATAGTTGTCGATGCGTGCATTCCAAGAACGAGGAGTCTACTTCAACCCATAAAAATATTTCTTTAGACGATACACTTTGTCTTCCCCCTGTCATAAAAAAACCTTCAGGCTAGTCAAAATAGACCTCTTCTTCTAGAATTCCATTAAGGAATCCAGACTTCACATACAGTTTTTAGATTGTCCAACTATGATGGAAATAAAGGGAGATAATCATCTTTATAGTGTTAAGGCGAGCAACAGGAGTGAAGACTTCTTCATAGTCCACCCCGTACTTCTATTCGTACCCATTTTCTATGAGCCTTGAATTGTTTTGATCGATCTCTTCATTAGAATTTCTATATATCTTTTACACCCATTTGGCGATAATGCTCTTATATATTTTTGGGAGTGTAGTCAGAGCCCATGTGTCATTTTTCTTTATGGAATGGATTTCTTCTTCCATAGCCATTCTCCATAATTCTTCCCACATGGATTCCTAAAATGTTAGAAGCTTATGATCTGCATATAAGAAAAAAAGATTTACCTCTTCAGTATGCTCATAAATGTCACTCAAATTTTTCATCTTCATTGGAACCATATGCGAAGATGAGCTGGACATATTTTGATTTTCATGAGTGATTTCAAGAGTGATGGAATGTACTCATGGAATTATTCCAATTGATTATGTGCCCGAGGAAGGTGTTGTAGGTGATTTCTCTTAATGATCATTCCTTTCTTCAGGAACTTCTATCTCGACTGGAACATCTTTGTTTGATTATTAATCATTCCATTTCCACTCTTCTTCTTCACTAAAGACCACATCTCTACTCACCGCTAATTTATTGGTTAGTGAATTTTAGATATTGTAGGCTTTAAACGCTTTACAATAGCCAATGAAGATTAAAATTTCACCACAATCATCAATGTCCCTTCTTCTCGCTTCTGGAAATTGAGCGTAGGCGACACACCTGAAGATTATGAAGTGTGCCACACTCAATATGTAGCCACTCCAAACCTCTTGTGGTGTCAAGTTTCTAACACTATTCATTGGACACCTGATTGAGTAGGTAGGCAGTACATGCCACTTCTTCTTCCCAGAAACTCTTTGGTAGCCCTTTCTCCTTCTGAACGGTTCTCTTCATGTCGAGGATGGTGCGGTTATTTCTTTTTGCATTGTAATTTTACAATGGCGTATAGGAAACAGTTTATTGTTTTTTGATGCCATGTTCCCTATAGAAATATTGAATTGCATTTGAGGTGTATTCTTCACCTCTTTTAGATATGAGTACTTTAATTATGTGGCCACATTCACTTTTATCACAAGATTTGAAGGTTTTAAAGATAGTGAGAGTGGTAGATTTGTCTTTGATGCAATACACTCACAACGTTCTCCTGAAATCCTCAATAAGGGTAATAAAATACCTATTACCTCCTAGTAAGGGTGTCTCCCATGGTCTGCAGATATTAGTGTGAACAAACTTAAGTGGTTCCTTTTCTCTTCTAGACACTCCACTTGGAAATGAGTTTCTTTTTTTCTTATCGAGTTTACATGCCTCACATACATGAATTGGAACTTTAATCGCCGGCATGCCACACACCATGATCGATGAAAATAAAAGTTTAAGGCTACTGAAATGGAGATGACCAAAGTATAGATTCCGTCTCCATGAATCATTCTTCATGAACCCAAAGAGACTCATCGGCCTTCGTGTTGATATTCAATAGAAACAAGCGATTCTTCTCCATTTGGACTTGAGCGAAAAGTCTCATGTGAGCATCTCTTATAGACAAAGAATAATTTTCCAAGAGTATGACATACCCCTTATCAAGTAGTTGGCTGAGAATGATGATGTAATATTTTATACTTAGTATGAAATACACCTTATAAATGTAATTTGACTCTAAATTCTTCAGATAGATTTTGAATTTACCTTTGCTAGTCAGGGGTACCTTTGATGAGTCACCGAAACTCACATCGCCATGAACTTCTTCAGTGAGTTCCTCAAACAGCTCTTTGTTACCACTCATGTGGTTTCTTGCACTCGTGTATAGATACCATACATCGGGGCATTCGCATTCCTTTTCTTGTGAAAGAAGGAGTGTGGTACCTTCTTCTTCATGATGAGATGCTTCAGCATAGTTGGATCGTTCATCATGATCCACTTTTCTCCAAAAATCATAGGCATAATGGATGAATTTATTACAGTTGTGGCATTGAACTTTATTTGATTTTCCACGACCATGCATGAATTTACCTCCACCATGTCCTCTTCCATGGAATCTAGTAAAAGTTTGTTGCTTTTTTTGATGGCTTGAATGGTATCCACGCTCTCTACCACTTGCACGATAATCTCCTCATTGTACTTGGCCATTCTTTTGTTCTTGCAGAGTCAACTTGGACACTAAGGAATGCTCTATTGTTGAACCCGCATTCTTCTACATTCACTGCTCATTTACTTGCAACGACCCCATCAATTCTTCAATGGAAATTTTTTCCAAATATTTTGATTCTTTGATTTCTACAACAACATGCTCAAATTTGGTTGTGAAAGATCGAAGTTCTTTCTCAATAACACGAATGTCCTCAATTTTTTCACCATTTCTTTTTTAATTGTTAACAATAACAATTAGACATGAGAAGTAGTTAGAGATACTCTCACTGTCCTTCATATGCACCGCTTTGAACTCTGCTCTTAGTGTTTGAAGATGAACCCACTTTACTCTATTAACACCTTTGAAGATGATGGAAAGGGTATCTCAAGCTTTCTTACTTGATGTTTCTTCGAAATTGTTTTCGAACATTGATTCATCAAATTCTTGATAGAGGAGGAACAATGCCTTATTGTCTTTCTTACTTTGATATTTGATAGCCATCTTTTCTTCATTTTTGAAGGAGGATTCTTCCTCCGTAGAGGGTAAAATATACCCATCAGTGACAATCTCCCATATTTATTGCAAATCAAATAAAGCTTTCATTTTGATGCACCACCTTTCGTAGTTATCCTTAGATAGCATCAGAACTTTCAGATGGATTGCAGTGGCCATCATTGAAAATTAAAGTATGATTTGGTATTTCCTATGATACAAGTTTGTTGGCCATACAAGCCAAGAAAAATAGGGAAATAGAAATGGAAAACAAAAAAGAAAAAATAGCTTTCAATATTTCATAAATTACACTCACTTGTGTCCCCAGATTACATAGGCACCCATTTATAATATCTTTACAAAAGAAACGAAAAGTCACACCACACATTACATTTAATGAAAGGAACAAAAAATAAAGCAAAATAATTGACTTGCTTGGAAATAAATGGACATTGGAAAGAAGAAAAATCCATGGGAAAACCCGAATGAAGAAATACCCACTACATTGGAAGAGAAACCGTTGAAATGCTTTTAAATTTCCAACAAGTAGAATAAAAAAACTAAAACCATAAATAGGAACCAATCCGGAGGATTAAAAAGTAAATTTCATCGAATTGGGTTCATATTGAACACCACCACCATCCACGAGTTTTTTATGCATTTTTTTTAATTTTTTTTACAAAAAACAGTTTGGGAGAATTATTTTTTCAAAATACCCCTAAAAGGCGGCATTGCAGATGCCGCCTTTCCACTCCCGGCGCGGATCGGTGACGTGGAAAAGGAAACACCCGCGGTGCCGCCTTTCTATATGACGTCATGAGAAAGGCTCCACCGTGGGGGCCACCTTTCGCCTGACGACATTGCGAACGGCGGAACCTGAAGTGCCGCCTTTGCCTCCGATCCCTATAAAAGTGCATCGCCCCCTCCCCTTCTCCTCACTTCCAAACATCCCTTACCTCTCAATTTTTCTCTATTGCGGTAGAGTTTTGTAGTTTCAAATTTTTCAAAAGCTTATAGAGGTATGATGTTTAATTTAATGTTTTTTATTTTGTAGAATTTTTTTAGTTTATTTTGTGGAATTTTTTTTAGTTTAATATTTTTATAAATTTAATTTTTTTTATTTAGTTGAATTTTCTTTAGTAGTTTAGTTAGTTTTAATTTTTTTTTATTTATTAGATTGTTTAATTAGATTGTTTAATTAGTTATATATATTTAGGAATTATTATTAGGTTGTTTAATTAGTATATATATTTAGGAATTATAATTATCATTAGTATAAATTAATTTAGGATTTTTTTAATGAAATTTTGGTAGCATAAATAATATGTTATCTAAGCAAAAAAATCCTTATCTGGATACAAACAAGTGAATGTGCCTCTAGCATAGATGTACCTAGGGGTAAAACCCAAAAACACCGATTTGAGCTAGACTCGAATGGGAACTGGTGCATGACAACAGACCTTGCTACATTCTGGTTTGACAGTCCTGGAGGATATGCTTAAGATATGCATATATCTTTATAAACTATTAAAATATCTAAGTAAAGAAATAATAAATTGATAATTTAGTAATGATGTTGATAATTATTATTAGTAATGATTAATTAGAAATTAATTAATAATTAAAATTAAAACTAAAATTCAAATGATATTCAATAACATGGAGTTAAAAAACAACACAGTTAAAAAACAACATGTAGTGAAAGTGAAAAAATAAATAACATGGAGTTAAAAAAATAAATAACATGGAGTTAAAAATATAAATAACATGGAGTTAAAAATATAAATAACATGGAGTTAAAAATATAAATAACATGGAGTTAAAAATATAAATAACAGAGTTAAAAATATAAATAAAATAGAGTTAAAAATATAAATAACATAGAGTTAAAAATATAAATAACATAGAGTTAAAAATATAAATAGCATAGAGTTAAAATAATATAAATAACATAGAGTTAAAATATTATAAATAACATAGAGTTAAAATAATATAAATAACATAGAGTTAAAATAAAATAAATAACATAGAGTTAAAAATATAGATTACATAGAGTTAAAAATATAAATAACATAGAGTTAAAAATATAAATGCCAGCATGTTTCGAGCTTCTAGCCCTTCTTGTATTGAATTGAATATCAAAATTTCAGAATTCCTGTGTGATAACGGGTTTTCTGAAATTTTAATATCCAATTCACTCCAAGAAAAGCTAGAAGCTCAAAACATGCTCTTATTTATTTTTTTATGTATATGTTATTTATATTTTTACTCTACTATGTTATTGAATAACTATTTAATAATTTAGTAAGTATCATAAGAAATATCATAGTTTGTGATATAAGATCTTTTAAAATTTAAGTATCATAAAGATTGTATAGTTTAGAAGTAATAGTTATTATTTGAACGTGAGGTAAAATCCAACTTATTTTTAATATGTATTTTAATTACATCTTTAAAGTATAAAATCCAACATATATTGGTAACCATCATTCTGAATTTCACTTACATTATCAAAATCTTGATCAGAAACCTTTTTTTACGTAGAGCATAATGTTTTCCTATGTGTACTGCTATGGGGAGGTTATTCAATCTGAGTAAGGAGATTCTTACAGTACACAACCAATAACAGTGGTTAATACAACTGATTGTTTAACCCTAAGTGACCTTAAAGACAGAATTCATAGATCATTAAAACTAGGACCCGATCAAAATATCAAGTCAATGAGTTATAGAAATTTTCAGTTCCCGTCAACATTGTGGCATCTAGCTTGTCCATTGGTTGATGATGCACAATGGATCCAAATAGTTGGTTTGTTTTCTCAACGATCGTATGGTACCATGATGGAGTTATATGTTGATGTTTCTACTGTACAACAACAACATCCAATTGTACGTAGACATAGACTTACAAGAGTCGTTGAAGATAGTCTGCCCCATGAAGTTGAGACTATTCCAAATGATGCAGAAGAGGAAAACCTACTTGATCTCCCAGATATACATGTCAACCCAACATCAGATGAGGAGTTTCGTAATAACGAAACAGATGATGATAGTAGTGCTGATGAGGAAGGAACAATGGAAGTTTTGATAAATGCATTAGTTGTACAACATGATTGGACAACAATAAATCATCCACTGCTCTTTGAATCTTGGTTAGAAGCGATGAAACATGTGCCTAAATTTGAAGATAATGTTCTCACACTGGCAACTGAGTTTCCTGGAGTTATACGAGATAGGTTTAGTGAGATAGACAAAAATTTATATGTTGGAAGGAATTTTCCAAGTAAAGATGCATTAAAACATACGCTAAAGATATTTCACATTGAGAGGCACTATAGCAATGTAGTTTACAAATCAGACCGTAGAAAATATGCCATACAGTGTGAGAAGTATGGAGATGATTGTAGATTTTGATTGAGGGTGATTTCGGACATTGCATTTGGAGGTTGGAGAATCTCAAAGATTGAGGTGGCTCATACTTGCATTCAGCAAAGCCTGACACAAGATCATACCTCATTGTATGCAAAATTTTTGTCATCCATTATTGTTGAGATGATTAGGACATGTCAAGATGTTCCGATAGCCATTGTGAAAGAGAGGATACAACAGACATTCGGTTATAAGATATCCTATAATAAGGCATGGAAGGCGAAACAGAAGGCAATTGTGAAGGTCTATGGTGATTGGGATGACTCATAACGGGTGTTGCCACAATTGCTAGAGATACTGAGGCATTATAACAAAGTTGTCTTCCATATGGATACAAACAAACATGTGTCTCATGATAACCGACTTGATCCATCTCGTGTTCAATTTCATTGGTTGTTCTGGGCATTCCTTCCCAGTATCTCGACCTTTCGTTTCTGCAAACAGTTGATTCAGATTGATGGAACATTTTGGTATGGAAGATACAAGGGCATATTGTTGATTGCGGCAACCCAAGATGGAAACTGTTCACCTCTTCTGCTTGCCTTTTCCATTGTAGAGAAAGAAAACTATGAATCATGGATTTTGTTTCTGGCATGTATCAACACCCATTTCCCCAACCTTAGGGGTGTTTGTTTTATATATGATCGGCATCAGGCAATTAATGAGTCAATCAATGTTGATCCTGATACATGAAGTTACCCAAATGAACATCATCAGTTCTACATTAGAAACATTTCTAGCAACTTGCATAAAACATTCCACAACGAACCGATGAAGAAGGAAATCACCAGACTTGGTACGCATTGTATTTGTTATTTTTTTGTATATCAATGTAAAGATAAATTCAAAATATGTGAAATGTAATCTATTCTGTGCAGCATATGAGTCTGATCAATGATATTTTGAAGAACATTTTGAACAAATCCGTCAGGTTAATGAAGAAGTTTATGATTATATGATGCGAATTCCAAAAGAAAAATGGACATTGGCATATGATGGGGGGAAGAGGTACAGACACATGACTACCAACATTATAGAGTGCATCAACGGTGTCTTCAAAGGGATTCTCAAGCTACCTATAACTGCCCTAGTTTAGAAGACATTATATCTTTGTGTGAAGTACTTTGTTGATAGACAAGAACTAGCATCAGATGGAATAAATTAGGGGCTAACATACGGAAGAAATTTTCAACGAGAGATTGAAAAGAATATTGAAGAAGATTCTGGTTATCATGTTTGCCTATTTCGATGAGAAGACTCTCGATTTGAAGTTCAAGAGAAGACGAACTCCATCACAAATAGCATTGGTGAAAAAAATGGTGGTACTATTAGAAACGAGGCAATGTCAATGTGGAAATTTTCAGGCCTTATGGTTTCCATACTCACATGCCATCGCAACATTTGCCTCAGTTAACATATCATGGGAAGCATATGTTGATCTAGTTTACCAGATGAACACCATTGCTAACTGTTATGTTGCACCATGGACACCTATTGGGGAGTTTCATTATTTCCCAATGTCTGTAGGTCAACAGATAGTAGTACCTGATATGAATCAGATGCGTCGTCATGGGAGACCGAAGGCCAGCAAGATGTGAAATGAGATGGACTGGCCTCAAGAACAAAGACAGAGTTTGAGATGCACCATATGTCATCAAAATGGTCATAATCAGAAACAATGCCCTAACATTGTTTGGTCGAGTTCACACTCTAAGCCACAATGATGTATTGTCGTTATTGAGAGATTCTCATATTGTAAATTTTATGTTGTTATCTCTTCCTTTTACTTCAGTTTTCTAACCCTCAAAACTAAAAATCATAACAGTAAATTCACAAACATATTTTGTATATCGTAATCCTAACATTCTAAACCGTAATCCTAAATTTTTTTTCTCAAACCATTAACCTAAACCGTAAAACGTTAAAAGAAATCCAAAAGCCTAGATCCAAAAGGAAAAATGTGAAACCCTAATCTTTAAATCCTAAAATCAAATGAAAATAATCATGAAACGTATGACCAGGTTATCTAGTACAATCATACATCAATATGACTAATGCGCCCTATAAATCCCTATAACCCACGCATAAAGTTCTAGGGAATAGAGGATCACCCTAGAAATTGAACCCTCCTACATTGTTAATGAATTCATAGAGACAAATGAATCTTGATCTAGTAATAGAATAACACCTCAAAAAGTGAACTCCCTTACAATATCAAAATATGAGCCCTAGTACTACACCTTCCACCTGTATACCCAAGGATCACATGTGAGATATACATAAAATCATTTTGAAAGGACATTATAACATTCAAAAATAACAAAAAACCATTTATTAATGTAAAAACATTATTTGAACACTAGTTCACACTTCACATCACAATTCTTTAAAAATACCCTTCTTTTTATCTAAATTAACAGAAACCATATTTTTTCAAAAACCCTTTTCAGAAAATAAATAAATCATGCCAATTATTTTATAAAAAAATTATAAAACAAAGTGAAATCATGGTTCATCCAACATATATTAGAGACAGAACCACCTATAGGTTGTGAATAATCCATGATGTGAATCCATAATAAAACATCATTATTTTATATGCAGATGACTGACACCATACTACTGAGTCAGTAGGCTACCCATTGTTCACAGGTTGTGACAGAGGGTGGTCCAGATCGATTGATCAGGGTGCATCGAGTGCACCATTTTCATCACATAGAGCCTCCTCCTTCCATTATACCATACTTGCATCGTGCTGGATTCTATGGTATTGTAGTATCAGATTTTACATTTTTAGACCATCATCTGCTAGCTGCACTCGTTGAGATGTGGAGACCAGAGACACACACATTCCAACTTCCAGATGGAGAGATGACCATCACTCTCCAGGATGTGGTTGTGCTTCTTGGTCTTCCATTTCAGACACTCATATACAAGTATACTATAAACATAAAAACCAACAAATTTTCAGGTTTTTATGTTTATAGAATTCTTGTATGTGAGTGTTTGGAATGGATATATCAAGGAGGTCCTACAGTGGCCTTTTAAAGATGATAAAGGATAAAGATTTTGTGATGAAGAGTTCAATGAGCTATGTGGAATCGTTGGTGTTTTCATCTGATCAATTGGGCCTCGGGAAATGGGGTGAAAATTGTAGAAGAAATTATAATGGTTGGATTCATGTTGTTGTTGAAGGGGTTGATATTTGCAGGAATGGGAACATATGAGAATTTCATGTGGCATATCTTTCAGCATACCCTTATGCGGCCGGATGTTGATATGGATATGGACATGGCGGGTGAAAGAATGGATTTCATTATCCCATGAAGGAAGATATAACATGTTTTCATGCATCAAAGATTATAGATGTATGTGATTCTAGCGACACATCACATCCTATGGATGTGTGGTTGATTCTTATATGTTTAACGAATGTTTAAAGTTTCGTTTATATTGGTCTTATGGTTTATATTTTATAGTATTTCAAAGTTACATACTTGAAACATTTCTAAGTTTCAAGTAGGTGTTTTTGAAAGCTTATAAATTATTTTTCAAGAACAATTTTTATTAAATGATTTGTGTTTTCAACAATTTCTTATATGATTAACGAATGTTTAAAGTTTCGTTTATATTGGTTTTATGGTTTATATTTTATAGTATTTCAAAGTCACGTACTTGAAACATTTCTAAGTTTCAAGTAGGCAGTTTTGAAATCTTATAAATTATTTTTCATGAATAATTTTTATGAAATGATTTTTGTTTTCAACAATTTCTTATATGATTAAAGAATGTTTAAAGTTTCGTTTATATTGGTCTTATGGTTTATATTTCATAGTATTTCAAAGTCACGTACTTGAAACATTTCTAAGTTTCAAATATGCGATTTTGAAAGCTTATAAATTTTTTTTCATGAACAATTTTTATGAAATGATTTGTGTTTTCAACAATTTCTTATATGATTAAATAATTTTTAAAGTTTCATTTATATTGGTCTTATGGTTTATATTTTATATTATTTCAAAGTCACGTACTTGAAACATTTCTAAGTTTCAAGTAGGTTGTTTTGAAAGCTTACAAATTATTTTTCATGAACAGTTTTTGTGAAATGATTTGTGTTTTCAACAATTTCTTATATGTTAAACGAATGATTAATGTTTCGTTTATATTGGTCTTATGGTTTATATTTTATAGTATTTCAAAGTCACGTACTTGAAACATTTCTAAGTTTCAAGTAGGCGGTTTTGAAACAAAACTTTAAAAACTAATAATTTTTTTTAGGTGAAAGGCGGCATCCTCATAAACATTTTTTATAAATTATATATATAAATAAATATATAAAAAAAACAAAACATAAAAAAATTAATTTTTTTTGTTAGGGGAAAGGCGGCATCGTGGGTGCCGCCTTTCAGCCCCAATGGAAAGGCGGCATCACAGATGCCTCCTTTCAGGTGTATTTTGAAAAAAAATCGCCGTAACTGTTTTTGTAAAAAAAAATGCATAAAAAAACTCAACATCCACCCACCTCCATGGAGATGAAGACGAACATGATGAGTGGGTTTAAGTGGTGGTGGTAG
The DNA here is from genome assembly GCA_963277665.1 of Viscum album. NCBI lineage: Eukaryota > Viridiplantae > Streptophyta > Magnoliopsida > Santalales > Viscaceae > Viscum > Viscum album. The sequence goes on from OY728138.1 coordinate 862,317,724, forward strand.
CCGAGGGGACCTTTGGAATTTCGTGCCATTCCAGTTCCACCAGCACCGCATCCATGGATGGGGGATTCAGCCCCAGTGGCAACAGCAGCCATGGATTTGATATCATGTCTCTGATGGATGCGTTTATTCTCTCCATTGACTACCCGCAATTAAAAGGATCACTCCATGTTCACCTATCTGGTATATGAATCTCGATTCCCAAGGAACCATTGAAAAAATTTGATCTAATAATAGGATTTGAATTCAAAATTAGAGAAGCTCACGGGATGTAGATCAAGCTGAGGTTGAGGGGCAGAAGGGACAGTGGCACCCACACCTTGTGTGTACGTTGGTGTGGGTGGGGGTATCCCTTCTGCGGCCACCACCCCACTGTTGCATCTCTGCACGTGCCTCCACTGTCAGCTTATTATTATTAATACATAAATCATCCCACCATTATAATTTGTAAATCCCCTCCCCTTGAAAATAGAATAAATTCCTTACTAATAATGGAAAAGCTTGTGGGAAACATGGGGCTACTAGCAGTGGCATGACCCTGACTAGACTTACACCACACAGTCGTATATAAAATAAAGTATTGTCTTTTCATCTTTTTATGGTTTTCAACATATAAAAAATATAATTTGGGTCAAATATCTGGGTGGTATTTTTTTTCATTTTATACCTAGAGGCATGGAAAAATCTAACTACATATTTAATATTTTAAAGAATGCAAATTCACTAGACCTCAAAATGTAAAATATACTAAAATATTGCAAGGGTTGAGTGAGAAATGTTGGGGTTAGTTACTTAAACCCAAGATAATTCAAGATCCGCTATTTCATATAATGTAGAACCAATTGATAAGTTTAATTAATGGATTAGTTATTATCGAATTGAATCAAGAATGATAAACTCAATCAAGAAATTGGAAAAAGATAAATAGCCATTGTAAGAAAATAAAGGTGACAATAGATGTAAAGTGCTTCATCCCTAAGGCACCTATATGAATGGAGAGAACACCACCAGTGCAACCAATTTGGTAAGAAGACAAGAAAGAAAATATGCACAGATTACAAACTTAAATGTAGAAATTAAAAGGACTACAAAAACTGTCCAAGGAGGCCGAGATTGCTGAACTAGGTGGAAATGTTCAACCCTGTCACATAGAGTCAGCCCCGTCCACTCTTGAACGGACTCACGAACACACACAAGCAGGATGCATCAGTATACATGACAAAGAAAAGGTAAGTCTCTATAAATCCAAGAACTACAAACCAGATTTTGGTTACAATGGAATGAATTTCAAAACTGTTACCACTTGAAGCATAGTCGTCCAAATACCCAGAACCGAGACTGTCCCCACAGAATCTCCATCGGAGACGAAATCCAGTTGTTGGAGGTGGAACATACAGTGGAAGTGGGAATGTGGGTGGTCCGTATCTTCTGGATAGTTGCCTTTATTTTACATGGAGCTGGAGAAGCATTTTCCCACCGAGTGGTCACCACCGAAAACTGAGAGGAACCAGACCCACACAAGGAAGAACCACGAGCAACACAATCAATGGGAACCAAAGGAAGTGTCGGGAAAGTTAGGTGAAGGAACGAGATAGAAGCTGTGTGGACGGCTCAAATCATCATGTTGGTTCTCATAACCATATCGGGGACAGTGCACAACCCATATGGCGGAACGAGATAAGTGGGACAACAATGCAAGTGGATCAAACCCGATCAAAGAAACACACCGGTAACCACACTGGACCGTCAGATCACACCTAATCGATAGCCCAGAATCATCTCATGAATCATTATAAGGAAAAACAATAAACCGGGTTCCAGAAACAAAACCGGCATATGAAATTGGGTAGAATCGGAATCGAGAAAAGGTTCCATACAACCATGCAAATAAAACGAATTATATTCAATAAACCAAACTGAAAAAAAATTGATTTCATTTTATTGCAACCATAAGACATGTAGAAGCATATTCAACAAATATCCACCTTGTAATCAAATAAATTCAATGATGGTGTTCTCACAACCTAGATTATATAATTGGGACTAAATTCATAAGCTTAAGACAATGAATTAATTTGGATAACGGAACAACCTTAGTCAAATTATCGATCAAGTTATCATTAGTGGGTATCTTTGCAACACTCACTATCCAAGATTCTATAATATTTCTAACAAAATGCAACCTATGATCTACGTACTTTGATCTACCATGGCATACATAATTTTTATATAGATGCAAAGATGATTGGCAATCACAGTGAACCACTATGCTATCAGAAGATAATGAAAACTCAGAAAGCAAACATTTAAGTCAAATAGCTTCCTTAATAGCTTCTATTAAGGAAATATACTCTACCTCGGTAGTGGAAAGTGAAACCAATGATTACATGTTACATTTCTAGGAGACCGTCCCTCCATATGCAAGGAAAAACCAGTGATAGACTTCTGAGTGTTAATATTTGTAGTATAATCAAAGTCAATAAAGACAACAATATCATCATTAAAACTGTTATTCAATCCATATCGAATGCACAGTTTTTTAGACATAGAAACATACCCTAATAACCATCTTAAATCATGCCAACGAGACTTACCATGTTTCCCCATAAACCTTCTTAGTGTACAAATAAAAAAGACAATATCTGACCTAGAACAAACCATAGTATACATAATACTTCCTACAACATTTTCATATGGTATTTTATTCATAAAGGCAGTTTAATCTTCATTAATAGGGGATTGATTAAAGGACAGTTTAAAATGTTGTCATAGGGAAATATTTACAGGTTTAATGTGTTCAAATAGGTATCTCTTTATTACCTTTCTAACACAAGCAAATTGGGATAAGTATAGGGTTCTGGCCTTCTAATCCCTAATTATGTCCATACCAAGGATTTGACTTTCATGGCCTAGGTATTTCATTTCAAAGGAAAAAATTCAACTTGTGCTTTATAGAGTTTATTGTCCTCATGTTTTTTTAAATTAAAAGAATGTCATCAATATATAATAAGAGATAAACATACTCATGTCTTACAGTTTTAAAATACACACATGCATCAAATCTACTTATAGAAAAATGGTTTTCAATCATAAAGGAATCAGACCTTTTATACCACTTTCTAGAAGATTGTTTAAGCCCATACAAGGACTTCTATAAAAGAAAAACATGATTAAGTTTGAATAGTTTTGAAAATATTTCATGATGGGTCATATAAATTGTTTCATTGAGGCTACCATGTAAAAAAGGAAGTTTTTACATCAATTTTTTTCAACATGTAGATTGAGTTTGGTAGAAAATGAAATCATAATTCTAATGGATGAATGCTTAACAAAATGAGATAATATTTCACTATAATCAATGCCTTCACATTGTAGAAAACCTTTAGCTACCATGCAATCATTGAATTTGATCTTAGTATCTCCTATATTGTTTTCTTTCTTCTTATAAATCCATCTAGAACCTATAACTTTCTGGTTATTGGATCTAGGAACAACAACCCAAGTATTGTTCTTAAGAAGGTAATTCATTTCCTCTTGCATTTCTTTCTACGAACTACTAGCTTTTTTGAATTTAATGGTTTGCTTATAAGTTTGGGGATCATCATTAAACAAGTCCTGTGATACATTGAAAGCATAGGCAGCAATATCTTCCTGGTTAAAGTGGGTTAGAGGTCTAATAACTCCTCTATATCTGCATTGAGTAAGCTGATAGTTGCTTAGGTCATCGGGTTCTTGGCCCTCAGGTTCAGATTCCTAACTGGAATCCGATTTGGGTTGGGTAAGGGTAACAGAAGGAGTTGGACCAACACTAGACTGGGGTTGGTCACCGGATCTTAAATGGACTTCAACACCTAAAGGTGTATGGACCCCTGTGGGTTCTGCATCTTCTTCAGAAGATGCAACAGGTTTAGGTTCTTTGTCTTTAGACATACCAGACTCATGGAAGATTACATTGTGGCTAACGATGCATTTTTGGTAACCAGGTTTATCTACCCATAAATGATATCCTTTAACACCCATTAGATATCCCATTAATATACACTTAACAATTCTAGGAGTTAGCTTATCATTATGTGAATGTGCATAAGCTATGGATCCAAATATCCTAAGGTGAGCAAGATTCGAGGGTGAACCTTTCCAAATTTCTTTAGGTGTATTAAATGAGTTTGCAGAAGATGGGCAACGGTTAATGAGATACACTGATGCTGAAGCATCCTCGGCCCAAAAGGACCTGGGGAGTTTTGAGTGAGACAACATATACCTCACCCTCTCAAGGACTGTAACATTCATTCTTTCTAATAACCCATTTTGTTGTGAGGTTTCCACAATAGTCTGGTATCTTTTTATTCATTTTGTTTCACTATATTCAATGAATTCATTTGATAGATATTCTAAACCATTATCAGTCCTTAGAGCCTTAATCTTCTTATTACTCTCACTATGTACAACACCTTTCCATTTATTAAAAGTCTGAAATGTATCAGACTTGTGGTTGAGTATATAAATCCATACTCTCTTACGGAAGTCATCAGTAAAACTCACAAAGTATAAGCCTCCACCATGGGAGGTGACTCTAGAAGGACCCCACAAATCAAAATGTACACATTCAAGAGGTTCTTTAGCCTTATACAAAGACCTACTAAAACTGACTCTCCTAGACTTCCAATGTACAGAGTCTTCACAAAAGGGTACTCTACTAGGAGTGATGTTGCTTGGAAGGCCTTACTTCTTAAGCTCACTCAGACCCTTGGAACTAACATTCCCTAGCCTTTTATGCCATAATGTATTGGAATCGATTTTTGAACTATAAGAGGCATTCAACTGACTTCTATACACTTTACCATCCAACACATACAATCCATTGCAAAGGGTTCCTTTAATAACTGTAAGGGATCCTTGGGCAACTTTAAGGGTTCTAGATCTAGACTTAAATCCATACCCCTTCAGGTCAAGGATTCCAAGGGATATTAGTTTTATTTTCAATTCAGGTATCCACCTAACTTCCTCAAGAGACTTGACAGACCCATCATGATGCTCAAGTAAAATTGAGTCTATTACCATATTGTGGAAGATCCTATTATTCCATAGAAAGACCTCACTAGATCTGACTTCCCTTAATTCAGTAAAGAACTCCTTCCTAGGACACATGTGGAATGAGTATCCTGAATCCACGATCCACTCATCTAAGATGGATATGTTGGTTACATTTAACACATCAGTAGTGACAAAGTCTTGTTAAACTAATAGGGAATGGCCATTATTAATATCTTTATAGACACCCTTCCTACTAGAGAAGTTCCTCTTGATATGTCCAGGTTGTTTACATTGAAATCATTTGATTACCTTTCCTTTATACTTCCTTCTATATTTCTTAGACAGATCCCTATCTTTTCTTATACCCCTTGACTCACTTCGTCCTCTAGTTTCACCTCTGTCCCTAACATTTAAACCCTCAGCCTCAGTTTTCACACTACCCTTTCTTTGAAGGTCTTTAGAGAGAAAAGCAGATTTTACTTCTTCAAGAGTTAATGTGTCTTGACCATAAATCATAGATTATTTAACAGAGTTAAATGAATCATCTAATAATGTTAGAAATATAATGGCTTGGTTTTCATCATCCAATTTAATGTCAATGTTGTCTAGATCTAATAAGATTTCATTAAATTCATCAATGTGTATCTTGACTACAGTTCCAGGGTGTATTTTGAATGTATATAATCTCATTTTCTTAAATAATCTACCAATAAGTGATTTTTTCATATAAAGGGATTCCAATTTAGACCATATACCAGTAGTAGAGGACTCATATGCAACTTCTCTTAACACTTTTTCACCTAAAGATAAAAGTATTAAACTATGGGCTTTCTTAAGGGTCTCCTCAGGGACATCTACATAGGAGACAACAACTTACCCATCCGGGTCAGTAGTGGTGAATTTCTTCCCAGAGCCAACAAGGGCATAAATTAGGTCATTATGATCTAACAAGGCAGTCATCTTAATTCTCCAGAGATTAAAATCGTTCTCACCATCAAATTTATCAATATAAAACTTAATTGAACCCATGGAAATGAAACAGTGGGCTCTGATACCACTTGTTGGGTTTAATAACTTAAACCCTAAATAAGCCAAGATACACTGTTTCGTATAATGGAGAACTAATTGATATGTTTAATTAACATATTAGTTATTATTGAATTGAATCGAGAATGATAAACTCAATCAAGAAATTGGAACAAGATAAATAGCCACTGCAAGAAAATAAAGGGGAAAATAGATGTAACGTGATTCGGCCCCAAGAGGATCTACATGCATGGCGAGAACACCACTAGGGAAACCAATTTATTAATAAGGCAATAAAGAAAACAAGCACAGATTACAGACTCAAATGCAGAAATTAAAAGGACCACAGAAACAATCTAAGGAGGCAGGGCTTGCTAAACTAGGTGACAGTGGTCAACCCTATCACGTAGAGTCAGTCACGTCCACTCTTGGACGGACTCACGCATACACACAAGCATGATACAACATCATACATGATGAAGAAAAGGTAAGTCACTACAGATCGAAGAACTACAAACCAGATCTTGGTTACAATGGAAAGATTGTCAAAATTGTTACCACTTGAGGTGTAGTCGTCTGAATAGCTAGAACCGAGATGATCCCCAATGAATCTCCACCGAATAAGAACTCTGGTTGTAGGAGGTGGCACGTACATCAGTAGTGGGGAGTGCGGGTGGTTGGTATCTCCGGGATGGTCGCCTTTCTTCTACACAGAGCTAGAGTAGAGTTTTCCCACCGAGAGGTCACCACCGAAAACTAAGAGGAACCAGAACCATGGGCAGCTTAATCAATGGGCGCCAGAGGAAGTGTTAAGCATGTCAGGTGGATGCACATGATGGAAGCCATGTGGACAGCTCATATCGTCGCGACGGTTCTCATAACTACACCGGGGATAGTGCACAGCCTGTATGGCTCAACCGGATAGGTTGGACGGAAATGCAATCAGATCGAAGCTGATCAAAGAAACACACCGGTCGGATCATGCCCAATCGATGGCCCATAATCAGCCAATTAAAAGGAAAAACAATGAACCGGGTTTCAGAAACAAATTTGGCATATGAAATAGGGCAGAACCAGAATCGAGAAAATGTGGCATGCATCCATGCAAATAAAACGAATTATATTCAATAAACCAAACTGAAAAAAATTGAATTCATTTTATTGCAACATGCAGGAGAATATTCAACAAGAAACAAAGAGCTTACTGGGTAGTGAGGATGAGGATGAGAGTGCCGCCACAAAGATGTGGCCTGCGGCGGTAGCCGCCATGTTGTTGGAGGAGAAATAAGCTGGGTGGGCCACATGTGCCGGTGAGACTGGTCGAGGGAGGGATGAACCCACACATGCAGGGGCTGGATAGGGTGCACCGGTGGGAAGCCCATGGCGGGTGCGTGGCAGGGGTTGAGATGCCCCCTCAGCCCTCCACCCCAACCCTCCCCGCCTCCGCCATACCGTTTCCATAGTTGCCCGAAGCTCTAGCTCACCGCCTCCACCTCCCGAACCAGTAGATGCTTCTGGTGCGACCGATATTTCTAAAAATAAATAAAACCGCTCTGGTTTATAATTCATTAAATAATTGACCAACGACACTCTCTCTTCAAGATAAACACGTCGACAAATGGATATGAATAAGACAACCGGCAGCATGGGTTTTCATATGCGTCTGTCTTCAAATATAAAAATGGGTTTATTTTAAACGAATGCCTTAATGATTGGGGTGTAAAGATTGAGCGTGTCCCCATTTTTTATTTTATTTTTCCCTTAATAAACATCCGTGAATTTGAGAGAGAGAAAGCAAGACCTGCAAGACCTACTTGAAGATTGCTAGCAATGTTATGGAGAGTGGGACAGTTGATTCCCATGAGCTCTAAAATTCTTGAATGGACCACCTTCTCTATGTCAAGCTGCTCCACTACCTACATGAATCACTGGTGCAGCTCCGGTGTCCGCTCCACCTGCACCACTATGAAGATGAATCAGATAAACAAAAAAGTAAAAAAGAAAAAGAAGTAAAAAAAGCCATGGATCTTGAAATTCAACCCGTTGTTCATCATAAATCTTAACCTTATGCTTCTTGGGCTTCCTCGATGATTTTATGGCCTTATCTTCTCTATTTAACGAATTGGTTGCGGCGGGCAGATCATTAGTCGTCGTTTTCACCATCTCTTCCACCTTCCCAGTGCTATAATCCAAACCCATTCCATCCGCCTCTATCTAACATAGACACACGAATCAACAACACCCACATCGGATGGAGACATACTTTCAGTGGTCTTGAAGCTGCCAGAAAAGTATGGTCACGTCAGAGGTGCGGGTTTTGGCGTGACACCCCAAACATATTTTGAGAAAAAAACAAGCAGAGGATCAAATTGAGGAAATGAAAAAGATAGAGAAATATTATCTATGTTTGAAGAAGAATTACAATGGCATAAAGAGATGATAGCAAGTTTTATGGGGAGGGGGAAGAAGAAACAACTTAAGAATAACTTGTATGTGAAGATCCTACCCCACCCTCACCATTTTTTATGGGAGTCATTTCCCTCAAAATAATTCTCAACCGAGAAAACCGATTTTCTTTTAATTGTTTATGTGAAATTTGAATCAGATAGACACTAGACAATGATACCAATCCTATATTGATATTCTACAGGATGAAAATGACTATGATTTATATCTATCAACTCTCACGCATTGCCTTGTAGCGAGGGTTAGAGTGGTCAATATCCATAACGACATGCTACACAATAGACCACTTCCGACAGGTCATGTTAGAGTGTCAATTACTACAGCCCTATAGTTGAGCGCTGAGATACCTGTTCCAATTGAAGATGTATATATTCATACGGTCAAACAAGCTCTTAGAACATTCATCACATGGCCATCACATCTTGTAAAAAAACATGTCGACAATGAGGTATTCAGTTCCAATTTAATTTTCAATCAAAACCTTGAACATTTAATGAAAAAAAAAACTCTGAAATGATGCATGTTATTATAGATGGACAAAGGGAAGGGGTGAAACGAAAGACTGGTTCAAAACCATCTCAAGGATAAACCAACCGATCAAAATGATCTACCCAGAGCTCCTTAACCCCCATTCTATATCCACATTTATTATCATTGAAGGCTCATGTGGATACAAAGTTGAAATATGGTCATACTCACATAATTGATTTTGAAGAAAATATGTATAGAGGGGAAGATCCAAACTTCATTAGTGTTGAGAATGCAACTAAAATTGTCGACCATGAATGGTTAGGTGGCTAAGTTGTAAATGTATACATGAGGTTTGTTTTCAAGATTTTATTTTCCAAAATCTGAAATATTGTGTTAATTATGACTAAATATATTTCATATTTTTTGTAGACATATATATGAAAAAAAATTGAAGGGATTTCCCATGAACATAAATTTTCACTCGTCAGTACTCACATCACCTCTACAGAACAAAAAGACATAACTTCCAAGAAAGAGGGTGAAATAGTGGTAGGCCTGCTCAAATCATTTAACAGTAAAATTACCAATGACAGACTCTTCTTAATACCAACGATGAAGAGGTAAAACTATACAATTTAATCATATCAAATATATTTTAATTTCTTTCATTACTAATTCTTTTTTTTTTTGTTTTTAGGCAGCATTGGATTCTCATTGCAGTCAATTTGGATACTCCAAAGATTTATTTCCTGGATTCAATTCATAGTTATCCAACAAACCAAACACACATTATGTTGTTTTTCAATTTGTAATATACTACATCCAACATTTTAGAACTAAATATCATGTTATATAATTTATTTTATCTTTTAATGATGATTCTATTATGATAGGGAGATGCATCAATATCATCTATATCATGAAATGAGGCCAGGGGAAAAGGACATTCAACATCACAAGTATTACGACTAGATAAGTATTATGGTATATATAATAAGATTTCACTATCCAAACACATATAAAAAATTACTTATTTTTATCAATGTTTCTATAGTGTTTAAAACAAGAAAATGAAAAAGACAGTGGTTATTATGTTTATAAATTTGTGAGAGCGATCATATTCCATGAACAAACTAGCATCCCTGAATAAGTATTTTCAAAGATAATTTATATTTAATTTAAAATATTTATTAATCCTTTGTGTATTTATATTTTTTTAGTACTACCATGATTGCAAAAATTAGTCATATTCACAAGATGATATAGATATGCTTAGAAACAAATGGGAAACATACCTGATGGAAGAATGTACAAAAATAATAGGAAGATGGTAAACTTATCAAATATTTTCGACTTAAATAATCTTTTTAACCTTAGATTTATCTTTTTTTGATAGTAATGTTTTGATTTGTATGGGCTAAACACCCCACTAAAAATAATTGTCGTTGGTTGTCGTTGTTTTTTCACTAAATAAATTGCATGTTGGTTGGTTTTTCAAAAGAAATTGGTGGCCCTCATTTACAAGGTATGTGTGTTGTTGATATAACACAAAAGATAATGAGTATCTAGAAAGAGTGTCCCCATCCCTTGAGTTTATTGTGACATCTTGAGACATAACGCACACATGAGCTTACTCCACTCTTCTCATTTTCAACAATGAGAATGTTCTTTCTCCAAAAAACATCGATTCAATCTGCAACATTGGCAGTTCCCCTCTTTAGTCGACCCAATGAAGAACCAACTGTCATATATTCATTCGAAGGTCCTAAATATATGACATCTGGTTTATCACTGGGTCTAAAAAAGTTATGATACATAAGGAGGAAGTTATTACATGTCAACCATATATGGATCAAATGTTTTTCCATAATCCTTGTAAACTAGGTAGATTCAGCATATTGAGCTGGCCATGTCTCTTTTTTAGGTTTTAGAGGCAAGGGTGCATTGATTTTCAGGCAGAAAAATGTTCTTAAAATTTTTTCTGATACTTTAGGACAATGATCCATGAATCATTTTTGACATGTACGAATCAACCGCACCTCAATCTGATGCACATGATCACTAGTATGACTCCAAATGTGTCTTTATTTGAAATTGACAATAATTCAAGTAAAAAAACACAACTGACATACTGCAAACCAAGGAAATGCATTCCAACTGTTTTTATACTTTAGTAAAATGATCTATCAGTCATTTTTGATGTGTAAGAATCAACCACACCTCAATCTAACACACGATATCACCGATATTACTCCAAATGTGTATTGTTATTTAAAATTGACATTAATTCAAGTAAAAAAACTTGATCGGCATACTGAAAACCAAGAAAATGCATTCAGATTATTTTGATACCTTAGTACAATGATCCATGAGTCATTTTTGACATGTAAGAATAAACACCACCTTAATCCAAAAAAGGTTTGATCAGTATGACTAAAAGTGTCCACTATCAGTTTAAAATTGACATTTTAGCTCAAAACATGTCACTCAATAAAAACCAAGGAAACACACTCTGATTGTCTTTTTAATTAAATACAATGATTTTTAAGTCCTTTTTGACATGTTTGAAGTAGTCTCATGTCAAACTAACCCTTCATGGGACTGGTAGGACTCAAATTGCATGTTTTCTATTTGAAATGACATTTTAGTAAAATAAATCACAATTGACATACAAAAAAGCAAGGAAATGCATTCTAACTATTTTTATATTTTAGAAAAATGAATTATTTGTCATTTTTGACATGTATGAATCAACCGTAACTCAATCTGATGCATGGTGTCACCGGTATGAATCAAAATGTGACTTATTATTTAAAATTGACATTAATTCAAGTAAAAAAACACAACTAACATACTAAAAACTGATAAAATGAATTAATATTGTTTTCACACTTTAGGAAAATTATCCATGAGTCAGTTGTGATGTGTAGGAATCAACCCCACCTCAATCCAATGAATGGTGTGATTGGAATGTCTATAAGTGTCCGCTATCAGTTTAAAATTGACATTTTATCTCAAAATGTTTCACTCACTAGAAACCAAGAAAATGAACTTTGATTATATTCAAAATTAAGGAAAATGATTTGTTAGTTACTTGTGACGTGTATGAAGCAGTCTCATGTCAAACTGACGCATGATGCAACTGGTATGACTCAAATTTCATGTTTTCGGTTTGGAATGACATTTTAGTAGAAAAACACAATTAACATAATAAAAACAAGGAAATACATGTAAGGGTTAGTGTCCTGAGAACCAACTGTTTTGTACTTTGATTACATGAATGTTCACTTATTATATATTGTTCATTATTCTGCATGACTATAATATAATAATGTCCTGGAATATTTGTTGCATTGACAAGGTCATGGAAGATCCCCACTGTGATGAGAACCTTGAAATTCTATTACAATATTCTTAAATAAAGTTCTATGGTTGGATGACATACTATGATAGGACACATAGTATACAGACCATCATGTGTGAGTACTCGTAAGAAGATGAGACTCTCTCTCATAAAGTTCTCACTTGGTGATCTTCAAGATTGAATATTATGAGAACAGACCCACTAGTAGAAATTCCACATGTCTTGGTGCCATCGGACATTGATATCTACGAGCGTGTGTAATGGTCCTTAGACTGTAAGATTATCATTAACTCATGTCATGACTCGTGCACTTAGATTTACTGACGAAAACCGTCATGCAGACAGTTGGTGGGAAGTAGGGTACGTTGGGTACGTCACGAGTGACATGTTGTTAATGGATAAGTCGAGGAAAGATTTGTCCCTTCCATTTATGGAAGTTGATATCTCGGCCCTTTGATTGAAATAGAGCTGTTGCATGAAATTCCATGGCCATGGTGTAAACGATGAGTTTATTTCAGGTAGTCAAAGAACGACAGATCAAGCATATAGGTTTATGACACTACCATGAAACCTGCTTGATGAGATATTGAGACAAAGAGATTAAATTACACAGTAACTGTTCGTATGTGGTGATACGTCAATGCGGCGTCAACTTCTTTCTCTTGGGTGCCTTGACTCGTTTCAAGACAGTAATCTTGGACTTTAGGCAAGCCCGCCTAATGCCAACGAGAAAGAGGCCTAGAGGGTCACACACTAAGTGTATTCAAGTATCTCAAGTAGAATAATGATTATTCCCGTACGTGGTTTAATAATATTTCAAGGAAGCCTAAATTATTTTAATGTTGGAGGAAGAATAAAAATAAAAGAAGTACACGTCATGTATCAATAATTACACGCCGTGTAGTTTTATTTTGAAAAACAAGTACACACCGTGTATTATTAAATGTACACGCCGTGTAGTTTTCATTTTGGAAAGGAAATGAATAAATGAAAACAAGATATACACGCCGTGTACATTGAATGTACACGCCATGTGGTTTTCAATGAAAAACAAGTACACACCGTGTATTTATTAATACACGCCGTGTAGTTTTTTCAGTTGGGATTTTGATGATATAATATTGTTTAAAATGATATTTATTATAATTAGCACGGGCGCATGTCAAGGAATTAATTGTTCGACATGGGGGTTTTAAATAAGAGTCAATGAAATAAATAAAATGCGTAACACATTTATTTATTGTCATAACTCTACAACCTCAAACTTGATTATAAATATCCTCACAACCCCAACTTTTTTCCAACACACAAGAGAATCGTTACACACAAAAATTCTGGAGAATTCTTTCAAGGCTGAAAGAACCTCTTCCTCCAAGAATGCTCTCAAGACTGAGAGAGATCCTCTTCAATCGGATCAAGACGATCTAAGGCGGACAATGCAAGCAAAGGTTTCTCCACGCTAGCACCTGGAGACTCCTTTGGAAACGTCTCGAGATACGAGGTACATGTGTGGATCACCGCTAGAGGAAGTCTACACTTGGCTTCTGCGACACAACGACGAAACGCATCAGAACATGATCAAGAACATCAATGAAGAAAGAACACCCAAAAGGTATTTCTTTTCAATTGATTAAATTAATTATAATCAACATGTAAGGATCCTACTTTGTGGTTCCGGTACTTTCCTTTTCTTTGCCCATTTTTGTGATTCGATCCGTGGATACTGGCGTTTATCATCATATTGATCCCATATTGATCATTGTTAATGACAAAAATCCAAGTGGGCACATCCACCCTCGCGCTTCCACTGCGCCCGAAACTTTCAAATGGTATCAGAGGGAGGTTACAATGCTGATTATAGTTATTTAATTTTCGTTGATAATTTACACATTTATATTTGATTCAATTTGAAATAAATCGTTCTATAAATCTGAATAAACGAGATCTATTCTTCCTCCTTCGTTTCTCAACTCACATCACAGAAATGACTTTTTAATTTTAATTTTGATTAAAATAAAAATGAGTAACTCATCCAGAGGAGCCTCTCATTCTATCTGTACAACATGGGATTACACGACGTGTAATTAAAACTACATGCTGTGTACTTAGGTTCAACGAACTGGCACTGGTCCGCCAAACCACGCCATGTGAATTGAATATGCCTCAGTATTAATCATGTCGTGTTGACCAATTCTGAACGGCGCATGGAAACTGGAATACACGGCGTGTATGTTGGAGCAACACGCCGTGTAGTCCGTTCCGGCCCAAGTGAAACTGTGTACAAGGATAAGCCGCATACCGCGTACACAGAATCACCAGGCTGGTTACCGTGTAACAAGGAAGTACACGCCATGTATGATTTATCTACATGCCGTGTACTCCAAAATTTCCAAAGTACAGAAAACCCGCCAAATCCCCCGGCGTGTACTTTGGATAAAAAGTGAATACATGCCATGTAATTATAAACTACATGTCGTGTACTTTACAGAAATGGAATTTCACCAGTTTTCCTCCAATGTACAAAGACCCGTACAAGGAATATTGATGAGAAAAATCTCAAGGAAATTCAGAAAGGAATTTAAGATAAAGATTTGATTAATTATAAGATCATAATTAATTGAATTCGAGCATGACTTATCTTAAATGAAAGAACGATTAAAAGAATTTGAATTATAAATATGCGTAAATGTCATTGCATGATATAGATGATCATGAGCTAGACCAAAGACCCTTTGTATGTGTATGGTTTCATTTAAATTTATTTAATTTAAATTTGTTGGCATGCAAGCCTTCTTCCAATAAAATGTAGGGCCTACGTGCCCATGGTTTCTTTAATGTAAACCCATGTAATGGAGGATCTCCCAAGCCAGAGGAGATGGTTCAAATCCTGAAGCTGAGGCTAAACCGATGCAAGAAGATACAAAGTTGGATAGGTGGGAGCTTCAAAACACAAACCACTGGGTTTAAGGTGTTTTTCCCTAGGTCAGGGTTAGCTTATAAAAAACGCGAGATAAGATAACCAATAGAAGCTCGTGATCAAGCCATCTTGTTTTATTTCTGTCTAAATTGCATGGTTTATTTATTATGTATGTGTTTTCATGATCACATAGTTAATAAAATGAACAAGCATGCAAATATGGAATAAAATAAAAACTGGACTATGCGTAAACATTATCAGAACATGGTTAATCACTTAAGCAAGCATCACTTAATATTAACAAGCTTGTGATAATGCAAAACTATGCATAAAGGATTAAAATCCCTCAATACCATATTAAGTTAGACTTAGCCTTCTGTTACTTGATTAAGGGAAAGACTCAATAAAACTATGTGTTTGACCAACCCTTGTTGGGACACTTACTTTTATAAAGGAAGCCCTTATGAAAGGTTTCGGGTTGACATAACCATATTGTATCAAGAGGAGTAGCCCTTGATAGACTTGATGTAATATTGGAGGCAAGAGTTGAGGAAATAAAAGTCAGGATTTTAGGATTGGGGAGTCCACACAACAGATCAAGGAACTATAAGCTCATAGTTGGCAAAGAACTGCCTACCTAAATACCTTCAAATAGCTTGACCAACCCTTTTTGGGGTTATTTAAAGGGTAATATGGATCCTGGAAACTAGAATGTGAAAGCAACTTGATATTTTGAGTTTAATGGTGAGGGCCATTGGGACTTGATGAAATAATGGGAGACTTAATAAAATTTATTATTTCCCATAAAATGTAATCAAGAAAGTACTGATAAATCTGCTCTTTTAATTTGTAGAATCAAAATGACAAACACATCAACCACATTTTCTCTGCGATCAATTCCAGATAAAGAAAACATCCTCACAGGCGCCTTCGAATTATCCTATGCCATGAACGAAATTTTTACGTGTTGTAGTCCTCACTTCCAGATTCCCCTGCCCCAGGGGTGAGTGATGAAGATTTCCTAGTCTATGATCAACATTTTAACGATGCACCAGACATTCAATGTTTGATGATATCATCAATGTCTAGTGAGCTCATGAAGTCTCATGAAGGCATGGATGCCTATAGCTTACTCGAGCACCTCCATGGTCTATACCAGGAGAGAGCAAGATAGGAAAGGATTGAGATCTCCAAGGCTCTATTTCAGAGAAAGTTTAGAGAGGGTGCCCCAGCTGGGCCTCATGTAGTCAAGCTCATTGGATACATTGAGCACTTGGAGGTTCTAGGGTTTAAACTCCCAGAAGAACTGGGTACCGATCTCATTCTCGCATCACTCCCCAAGAGCTTCTCAAACTTTGTTGTGAACTTCAACATGAACAGCATTGAGAAGTCTCTGTCTAATATTCTTATCCTTATTCGCCAAGTGGACAATGACATGAAGCGTAAAAAGCCTTCTGTCCTCATGGTGAATAAAAGGAAAGGGAAGGAGAAGAGCTTTAAGCCCAAAGCTTCTTCAAGGCCTTCCAAGAAAAGGGAGATAAAAGGGTAGGCAAAGGAATAGGATGCTGTTTGTTTCGCATATGGCAAGAAGAGCCACTGGAAGAAAAACTGCACCCAGCCAAGGAAGCAAGGGGAAGCTTCAGGTGCGTTTGTTATCGAATGTAGTCTATTTGTTTTCACTAATTGGGTATTAGATACTGCTTGTGGAACTCACATCTGTATCCAAATACAGAAACCAAGTAGATTCAGGATGATTTATCGAGGGGAGATAGATCTACGAGCAGCCAACAGAGCCAGACTTGCTGTTGTAGCTATCAGGGACTACCACCTCACATTACCTACTGGGATGGTCGTGGTTTTGAAAGGATGTTATTATGTACCCTCTATAAACAAAAACATTATTTCAGTATCTAGATTAGATATTGATGGATTCATCATCAATTTTGGAAGTGGATGTTGCTATTTTTATAAAGATAGCATTTGTTTTGGTAGGGCACATTTATATAACAACCTTTATGTGTTAGACTACACAAACCAAGTAATGGAAATCGATAACAAAGTTAATTCACATGAATCATACCACACCCAACTTTGGAATCACTGTCTAGGTCATGTCAATGAGAAACGTTTGAAAAAATTACATCAAGATGGGTATTTAGATTCTTTCAAACTAAAACCACATGGTGTATGTCATGCGTTTCTACAAGGAAAAATGACCAAAACCCCATTTTGTGGGAAAGGTGAAAGAGATAAAGAGCTTCTAGAATTAGTTCACACAGATGTGTGTGGACCATTTCCAGTTGAAGCAATGGGTGGGTTCTCGTACTTCATAACTTTTACTGATGATTTTAGTAGATATGGATATATCTACTTAATGAGGTATAAGTCAGATTCTTTTGATCGGTTCAAAGAATACAAGAATGAAGTTGAGAACCAGCTTGGTAAGAAGATGAAGAAACTCCGCTCAGACAGAGGAGGAGAATATATTAATCAGGACTTCATTGATTTCTTACGAGAGTTTGGGATTCTATCTCAAATCACTCCTCCTTACACACCTTAGTGGAATGGTGTAAGTGAAAGGAGGAACCACACCCTGTTGGATATGGTGAGATCAATGATGAGTCATGCGAGTCTTCCATTATCCTTTTGGGGATATGCATTACAAACAGCAACACACATACTAAACCAAGTACCAAATAAATTGATAAATGGTATTCCATACGAGTTATGGAGTGGACGCAAAGCCATGTTATCGAATTTACATGTGTGGGGTAGTGAAGCATTTGTTAAGGCCTCTTCAGGTAACAAACTTGCACCCCGAGGCACAAAGTGTATCTTTATAGGATATCCCAAGGAAATAAGGGGATATTACCTATAAAACCCATCAAACAAAAAGGTTACAGTGGAAAGACATGCCATATTCCTTGAGAGGGAGCACATCTCCAAAAGAGATAGTGGGAGAGAGATAGACTTCAATGAAGTCGAGGCTCAAGATACATAGGAGTTGGTACAAGAACAGATTCCACAAAGCCCCGTGGAAGAACAATCTGTTCCAGAGATACAAGAACTGTGTATGAGCATGAGAGAGGTGAGAGAACCG
Source organism: Viscum album (assembly GCA_963277665.1). Classification (NCBI taxonomy): domain Eukaryota; kingdom Viridiplantae; phylum Streptophyta; class Magnoliopsida; order Santalales; family Viscaceae; genus Viscum; species Viscum album. The sequence continues at coordinate 862,336,099 of OY728138.1, forward strand.
GAACGATATGGTTTTCTTGTCACCGAGGATGGTGACTCATTATTGGTTGAAAATGATGATCTCTTACCTACAAGGAAGTAGTTGAAGGCACATACGTTTCCAAGTTGAAAGAAGCCATGAATTCTGAAATGGATTCCATGTACCAAAACCGAGTCTAGATTTTCGTAGATCCTCCAGTTGATGTAAAGCCTATTTGTAATAAATGTGTATTCAAGAAGAAACTGGACATGGAGGGGAGATTCATCACCTATAAGGCACGACTGGTTGCAAAAGGTTTTAGAAAATGTCAAGGAATTGACTATGATGAAACTTTTTCACCGGTTGCGATGTTGAAATCCATAAGAATCCTATTAAACATTTCCGCTTTCCATGACTTTGAAATTTGGAAAATGGATGTCAAAACAGTATTCCTTAACGGGAACCTCCAGGAAGATGTCTACATGACACAACCTGAAGGGTTTGTGACTCCAAAGGATGCCAACAAGGTATGCAAGTTGTAGAAATCCATTTATCGATTAAAGCAAGCATCAAGGTCATAAAACATTAGTTTTGATGAAGCTGTAATGGAATTTGGATTTGTTAATAACAAATCTGAGCCTTGTGTCTACAAGAGGTTTAGTGGAAGTGCAATCGTTTTCCTAATAGTATATGTTGATGACATATTACTAATTGGAAACGAAGTAGCTGTTTTATAGTTAGTTAAGGCATGGTTGCAAAAATTATTCTCCATGAAAGACTTGGGAGAGGCAACATATATTCTTGGGATCAAGATCTATCGTGATAGATCTAAGAGAATGTTGGGCCTGAGTCAAAGTACATACATTGACAAGATACTGTAGAGATTCAGTATGGAACAATCCAATAGGGGATTGTTGCCAGTGTCACATGGCATTCATCTTTCCAAGAAAATGTGTCCTCAAACACATGAGGAAAGAAAAATAATGGCAAGGATCCCTTAAGCATCCATGATTGGGTCAGTCATGTATGATATGCTATGTACGAGGCTAGATGTTTCTTACACATTAAGTGCGGTAGGTAGATATCAAGTTGATCCAGGAGACCGTCATTGGATGGCATTCAAGACTATCCTTAATTATCTGAGGCGTACTAAGGATATGTTCCTAGTTTATGGAGAAGATGAGGAACTAGTATTTAGAGGACATGTAGATGCTAGTTTTCAGACTGATCAAGATGACATGAAGTCATAGACTGGATACATCTTCTGTTTGAATGGAGGTGCAGTGAGATGGAAGAGCTCAAAGCAACGTGTGGTGGCAGATTCTACAGTGGAGTCTGAGTATATCACAGCTTCTGAGGTAGCTAAAGAAGTAGTATGGATGTGAAGCTTCGTCAAATAGCTGGATGTAGTACCAAGCAGTAAAGATCCCATCACACTCTATTGTGATAATACTGCAGCGGTGGCACTTGCAAAAGAGCCAAGGTCACATCCGGGGACAAAGCACATACTTCAGAAGTATCATCTCTTGAGGGATTTTTCTCAGAGAGGTGAAATTGTAGTGAGTAGTATTTCCACAGAAGACAACGTGGTGGACCCCTTGACTAAAGCCTTGACTCAGCAGAAACATGATCATCATGTGAGGTCTAGCGGACTAAAAGTCATAGGCAGTTGGCTCTAGTCCAAGTGGGAGTTTGTAAGGGTTGGTGTCCTGAGAACCAACTGTTTTGTACTTTGATTACATGAATGTTCACTTATTATATATTGTTCATTGTTCTGCATGACTATAATATAATAATGTCCAGTAATATTTGTTGCATTTATAAGGTCATGGTAGATCCCCGCTGTGATGAGAACATTGAAATGCTATAAAAATATTCTTAAATAAAGTTCTACGGTTGGATGATATACTATGATAGGACACATAGTATATAGATTGTCATGTGCGAGAACTCATAAGAAGATGAGACTCTCCCTCATGGAGTTTGCACTTGGTAATATTCAAGATTGAAGATTATGAGAATAGACCCTCCAGTAGCAATTCTACATGTCTTGGTGTCATCGGACATTACTATCTACGATCATGTGTAATGGTCCTTAGACTGAAAGATTATCATTAACTCATGTCATGACTCGCGCACTTAGATTTACTGATGGAAACCATCACACATACAGTTGGCGGGAAGTAGGGTACGTTGAGTGCGTCATGAGTGACATGTTGTTAATAGATAAGTTGAGGAAGGATTTGCCCCTTCCATTTATGGAAGTTGATATCTCAGACCTTTGATTAAAATAGAACTGTCGCATGAAATTCCATGGCCATGGTGTAAATGACGAGTTTATTTCAGGTAGTCAAAGAACGAGGGATCAAGCATATATGTTTATGACACTGCTATGAAACCTTCTTGATGAGATATTGAGACAAAGGGATTAAATTACATAGTAAACATTCATATGTGGGGATATGTCTATGTGGCGTTAACTTCTTTCTCTTGGGTGCCTTGACCCGTTGCTAGATAGTAATCTTGGACTTTAGGCAAGCCTGTCTAATGCCAACGAGAAAGAGGCCTAGAGGGTCACACACTAAGTGTATTCAAGTATCTCAAGTAGAATAAAGATTACTCCCTTACGTGGTTTAATAATTATTCAAGGAAGCCTAAATTGTTTTAATGTTGTAGGAAGAATAAAAATAAAACAAGTACACGCCGTGTATCAATAATTACATGCCGTGTAGTTTTATTTTGAAAACAAAAGTACACACCGTTTATTATTAAATGTACACACCATGTAGTTTTCATTTTGGAAAGGAAATGAATAAATGAAAACAAGATATACACGTTGTGTACATTGAATGTAAATTCCATGTAGTTTTCAATGAAAAACAAGTACACGCCGTGTATTTATTAATACATGCCGTTTAGTTTTTCCAGTCGGGATTTTGAGGATATAATATTATTTTAAATGATATTTATTATAATCAGTGTTGGCACATGTCAAGGAATTAATTATTCAACATGGTGGTTTTAAATAAGAGTCAATGAAATAAATAAAACGCATAACGTGTTTATTTATTGTCATAACTCTACAACCTCAAACCTGATTATAAATATCCTCACAACCCCAACTCTTTTCCAACACACAAGAGAATCGTTACACACAACAATTCTGGAGAATTATTTTAAGACAGAAAGAACCTCTTCCTCCAAGAACGCTCTCAATACCGAGAGAGATCCTCTTCCATCAGATCAAGATGATCTAAGGCGGAAAACACACACAAAGGTTTCTCCATGCTAGCACCTGAAGACTCCTTTGGCGATGTCTCAAGATACGAGGTACACGTGTGGATCACTGCTAGAGGAAGTCTACACTTTGCTACTGCGACGCAACGACGAATCACATCGAAACGTGATCAAGAACATCAACGAAGAAAGAACACCCAAATGGTATTTCTTTTCAATTGAATAAATTAATTATAATCAACATGTAATGATCCTAATTTTTGGTTCCAGTACTTTCCTTTTCTTTGTCCATTTCTTTGATTCGATCCGTGGAGATTGGCGTTTATCATCATATTGATCCCAGATTGATCATCGTTAATGAAAAAAAGCCAAGTGGGCACATCCACCCACACACTTCCACTACGCCTGAAACTTTCAATGCATTCTAATTGTTTTAATACTTTAAAAAATGTCTACTTATTTAAAATTGACATTAATTCAAGTAAAAAAACAACTAACTTTCTGAGAATTGAGAAAATGCATTCGGATTATTTTGATACTATAGGAAAATGATCCACGAGTCAGTTGTGAATTTTAGGAATCAACTCCACCTCAATTCAAAAAATGGTGTGACCAGTATGACTAAAAATGTACACTATTAGTTTAAAATTGACATTTTAGCTCAAAAACATGTCACTCACTGAAAACAAAGAAAATTCACTCTGATTGTCTTAAAAATTAAGTAAAAAAATTCTTCAGTTATTTGCATCATGTATGAAGCAATCTCATGTAAAACTGACACATGATGTGACTATTATGACTCTAATTTCATGTTTTTGGTTTGAAATGGCATTTTATTAAAAAAACACAACTGGCATACTGCAAAATATGGAAATTAATTTCTATTTTTTTGATACATTAGGAAAATGATATATCAATCATTTTTTATGTGTAGGAATCAAATGCACCTCAATATAATGCACAATGTCACTAGCATGACTCCAAATGTGTCTTGTTATTTAAAATTGACATTAATTCAAGTAAAAGAACACAACTGAGATACTGAAAACTGAGAAAATGCATTTAGATTATTTTGATACTTTAATATAATGATACATGAGTCAATTTTTATGTGTAGTAATAAACCCCACATCAATCCAACGAATGGTGTGCCTGGTATGACTAAAAGTGTCTGTTATCAGTTTAAAAGAAACATTTTAGCTCAAAACATCTCACTCACTGAAAACCCAGAAAACAGACTCTGATTGACATAAAAATTATAGAAAACAATTCATAAGTCCTTTTTGATGTGTATGAGTCAGTATCTTGTCAAACTAACACACGATGTGACATGTATGACTCAAATTGAGTGTTTTCAGTTTGAAATGATATTTTAGTAAAAAAACACAACTGAAATACTGAAAACTGAGAAAACACATTCGTATTGTTTTGATAATTTATTAAAATGATCCATTATTAATTTGTGACATGAGTAGTCAACCCCACCTCAATATGATACATGGTGTCACCAGTATGACTCCAAATGTGTCTTCTTATTTAAAATTGACATTAATTCAAGTAAAAAAACACAACTGACATACTGAAAACCAATAAAACACATTCAGATTGTTTGGATACTTTATAAAAATGATCTATGAGTTATTTTTTATTTTTAGGAATCAAATCCACCTCAATCCGATGAACAGTGTGACCAGTATGACAAAAAGTGTCTACTATCTATTTAAAATTGACATTTTAGCTCAAAAAGTGTCACTCACCGAAAACCAAGAAAACACACTATGATTGCATTTGAAATTAAGGAAAATGATTCATTAATTATTTTCGATCTATATAAATAAGTATTGCATCAAACAAATTCACTATGTGACCGGTATGACTCAAATTGCATGTTTTTGGATTGAAATGACATTTTAGTAAAAAAACACAACTGACATACTAAAAACTGAGGAAATGCATTCCAATTGTTTTGATACTTTAAGAAAACTATCTATCAGTCATTTTTTATGTGTAGGAATAAATCGAACCTCAATCTGAAACATGATGTCACCGGTATGACTCCAAATGTATCTACTTATTTAAAATTGACATTAATTCGAGTAAAAAAACACAACTTTCATACAAAAAACTAATCAAACGCATTTGGATTGTTTTGATAATTTAGGAAAATGATCCACGAGTCAGTTGTGATGTGTAAAAATCAAACCCACCCCAATCTGACAAACAGTGTGACCGATATGAATAAAAGTGTCTATTATCAGTATAAAATTGATATTTAAGCTTAAAACATGCCACTCACTGAAAACCCAGCAAACACAACTGACATACTAAAAATTGAGAAAACAAATTCTTATTTTTTTTGATACTTTATAGCAACGATCCATGGGTTATTTATGATGTTTAGGAATCAAACCCACCTCAATTCGATGAACGGTGTGACTGGTTTGACTAAAAGTGTCTGCTTAAAATTGACATTTTAGCTCAAAACGTGTCCCTCACTGAAAACCAAGAAAACACAATCTGATTGTCTTCAAAATTAGAGATAATGATTCATCAATTATTTTTTTATTTATATAAAGTGGTCTCACATCAAAACAATGCACGATACGACTGGTATAAGTCAAATTTTATGTTTTCAGTTTGAAATGACATTTTAGTAAAAAACACAAATGACATACTAAAAAGTGAGGAAATGCATTCCAATTATTTTGATACTTTAAGAAAACTATATATATGTCATTTATGATGTGTATTAATCAACCTCACCTCAATATAACACACGATGTCACAGGTATGACTCCAAATGTGTCTTCTAATTTAAAATTGGCATTAATTAAAGTACAAAAACAAAACCGATATACTAAAAATTGATCAAACACATTCATATTGTTTTTATACTTTAAGAAAATGATCCATGAGTCAATTTTGAGGTGTATGAATCAACCCCACCTCAATCCGATGAACAGTGTGACCGGTATGAATAAAAGTGCCCGCTATCAGTTTAAAATTGACATTTTAGCTCAAAACATATCACTCACTTAAAACACAGAAAACACCCTCGTATTGTCCTAAAAATTAAGGACAATAATTAATAATTCCTTTATGACATGTATGAAGTAGTCTCTCATCAAATCGATGCACGATGTGACCTGTATGACTCAAATTGTGTGTTTTTAGTTTGAAATTATATTTTATTAAAAAAACACAACTGACATACTAAAAATTGAGAAAACACATTTATATTGTTTTGATACATTATTACAATGATCTATCAGTCATCTTTGACATGTATTAATCAACTTCACCCCAATCTGACACACGGTTTCACTAGTATTACTCCAAATGTGTCTTTTTATTTAAAATTGACATTAATTCACGTAAAAAAAACATAACTGGCATACCAAAAATCAAGAAAACACATTTTATTGTTTTGATACTTTAGTAAAATGATCCATGAGTCATTTTTGATGTTTAGGAATCAACCCCACCTCAATCTGACGAACAGTGTGACTTGTATGACTAAAAGTGTCTGCTATCAGTTTAAAATTGACATTTTAGCTCAAAATGTGTCACTCACTAGAAAAACAATAAAAAACACTTTTATTATATTCAAAATTAATGAAAATGATTTTTTAGTGATTTTTTATGTGTATGAAGTAGTATCATGTCAAACCAAAACACGATGCGACTGATATGACTCAAATTGCATGTTTTCAGTTTGAAATGACATTTTAGTAAAAAAACACAACTAACATACTAAAACTGTGGAAATGAATTTTTATTGTTTAGATACTTTAGGAAAATGATCTATCATTCATTTTTGACATATATTAATCAACCAAACATCAATATGATGCACGGTGTCACCAGTATGATTCTAAATGTGTCTTCTTATTTAAAATTGACATTTTTTAATGTATTCTTCATATTGTTGTTTAATTTATTTCTTTATAGTATTACTAATGTAATATTTGATTTCTTATATAGGTGTAATTGTTTTCTCAAGTTGGGATGATTTTTTTAGTGACTATTACCATTAGAGGACATTTTTTAGAGGGGACCACAAAAGTCAATGAGAAAACATTATTGTTTTTAACTGTTTATTGGATAATTGTATATATAATTTTATAAAACATTGTTCAAAATGTATATAGAAGTGTTTTTTTGGTATATTCCAGGAGTTAATATTTTTCTATTCATGATTTAAATTAAATTTATATAGAATTTTGTGCCAAACCTTTGTGTGTGCTGCTTTTTTTTATCATTTGCGTCATGTATGTGGTTCTTCTATATATACTATGGGTGGTTATTTTTTTGTAGGTTTTTGCTGGTTTGTGCAGGTTATTATTGATAGTTTGGTGATTTTGGTCGGATATTTATTTTTTTCAGGTTTTTGGGTTTGATGTTATATAAACGGCACACCTAGGTAGGAAAGCCTTTATCAGCGCTAATTGAAGCGCTGATAAAGGCCACCCTTTATCAGTACTAATTGAAGCACTGATAAATGGGGACTTTATTAATGCTTCCAAGAGTACTGCTAAATTGGGACTTTATGAGCACTCCTAATAGCTATGATAATGGATAGCCTTTATCAGCACTTAAAATAATGCCGATAAAGGTGACCCCCCTTTAATAACAGCTCTATTATCAGCACTTTTTTTAGTGCTGATAAAGACCTTTTTTAGAACTGATAAAAACCTGTTTTATGGTAGTGTACCCTAAATCAACATTTTTCTAATGCTGATAAAATGTATTTATTAGTGCCATTATTATCACTCAGAAAGTTTGTAGTAAAAAATATTATTAATCCATATAAAATTATTTTATTAATATTAAAAAATAATATTTATTTATAAACATTAAATAAAAAACACATGTTTATAATTTATACATATATTTTAATAATTAAAATATTTATATAATTTTTTAAAAAAGTATTTATAATATAATAAATATATATTTAAATAATTATAAATTATAATAAATTGTATTAAATGATAAAAATATTTATTATATTTATAATTATATATTTATAATTCTATATAAATAATTTTTAAATCACTACTACACATATTCCCTTTGACGCCACACAAAAATCCTTTTAACAAAGCTAAAAAATCGGTGTTAATCACAACACAAATAAAGGGGGTCCTATTTATCTATGCTAAAAAACGCTGATAAAGGCCCCCCTTTATCAGCACTATTTCGAGTGTTGATAAAGGCCTAGCTGACTTCAATGTGTTGTTAATATAACAACACACCCAATAAAAACCTGTAGATATATACAACACACCAAGAAAAAATTCTTTATACATTTAATTGAAATCATGAATACAAAAATATCCACCCATGATATATACAAAAAACACTTCTATATATATTTCAAACAATGTTTTATATAATTACATTTACAATTATCCAACAAACATTTAAAACATTAATGTTTCATCTTTTGACGTCTGTGATCCCCACTCAAAAATGTTTGTCCATGGCATTAGTTTCCAAACATATCATCCCAATTTGAGTTAAAGTTTCCTCTTATATAAGAAAATGAATATTATGTTATTAATACTATAAATAAATATATTAAACATTAATATAGAAGAATAAATTAATAAAATGTTAATTTTTAATAAAAAAGACACATTTGGAGTTATACTGGTCACACCATATGTCGTATTAAGGTGGGTTTGATTCCTACATGTCACAAATATGTTATGGATTGTTGTCTTAAAATATCAAAACAATTCGAATTTATTTGCTTGGTGTTGAGTATGTCACTTGTTATTTTAGTAAAATTAATATCTAATTTAAATAATGACACATTTGGAGATATACTGGTCAAACCGTACATCAAATTGTGGTGCAACTGATTCTTACCTGTCACAAACTACTGATGGATCGTTGTCCAAAATTATCAAAACAATCTGAATGCATTTTTTTGGTTTTTAGTATGTCAGTTTTATTTTCTTACTAAAATGTCATTTCAAACTAGAAATATGCATTTTGGGTCATACTGGTCACATTGTGTGTCAGTTTTATGTGAGACTACTTCATCCACGTCACAAATAACTTATGGATCACTTTCCAAAATTATCAAGACAATCAGAGCATGTTTTCTTAGTTTTAATTGAGTGAAACGTTTTAAGCAAAAATGCTAATTTTAAACTGATAATAGAAAATTTTAGTCATATCATTCACACCGTGCATCAGATTGAGGTATGGATGATTCCTACATGGCACAAATGACTCATGGATCATTTTCAAAAATTATCAAAACAATATAGATGCGTTTTTTCAGTTTTTAGTATGTCACTTTTTCTATTTACATTAATTAATATAGATTTTAAATAAAGAGATTCATTTGGTGTTATATCGATCACAATATGCGTTGTATTGAGGTGGGGTTGATTCTTAAATGTCACAAATGACTCATGGATTTTTTTCCTAAATTATCAAAACAATCTGAATGTGTTTTCTCAGTTTTCAGTATGGTAGTTGTTGTTTTACTAAAATTTTAGTCAATTTTAAATAAAAAGAGACACTTTAAGTTATACCGGCCAAACCGTGCATCATATTGAGCTTCGGTTCATCCACATGTCAAAAATGACTTACAGATCCTTTTTATAAAGTATCAAAATAATATGAATGCATTTTATCAGTTTTTAGTATACCAGTTGTAATTTTTTTTACTAAAATATCATTTCAAACTAGAAACACACATTTTTAGTCATGATGGTAGCATTGTGCGTCAATTTGACGTGAAACTACTTCATACATGCCAAAAATGACTTATGAATCTCCTTCCAAAAATATGAATACAATCACAGTGTGTTTTCTTGGTTTTCACTGAGTGACACATTTTGAAGTAAAATGTCAATTTTAAACTGATAACGGACACTTTTAGTCATACCAGTCATATCATGCATTCAATTGAAGTGTGGTTGATTCCTAAACATCAAAAATGACTCATGGATTGTTTTCCTAAAGTATCAAAAGAATATGAATGTGTTTTCTTTGATTTCAAAATGTCACTTGTTCTTTTTGCTAAATTTAATGTCATTTTAATATAAAAATACACACCTAAAGTCATACTGATCACATAGTGCATCAGATTGAGGTGAAGTTGATTCCTACACATCATAAATGACTTATAAATCATTATCCTAAAGTATTAAATAAATCTGAATACATTTTATCAATTTTCAGTATGTTATTAATTTTTTTTCTAAAATTAATGTCAATTTTAAATAAAAAGATACACTTTGAGTTTTACTGGCCACACCATGCATCATATTGAGTTTTGGTTGACTAATAAACATTAAAAATTAATTATAGATCATTTTTCTAATGTATCAAAATAATATAAATGTGTTTTCTCGGTTTTCAGTATGCCAGTTGTATTTGTTTACTAAAATTTCATTTCAAACTAAAAACATGCATTACGAGTCATACTGATCACATCATGATTCAGTTTTATGTGAAACTACTTCATACATGCCACAAATGACTTATGAATTTATTTCCAAAATTATGAAGACAATGAGAGTTCATTTTCTTGGTTTTTATTTAGTGACACATTTTGAACTAAAATGTCAATTTTAAACTAATAACTAACACTTTTAGTCATACTAGTCACATCGTGCATCAAATTGAAGTGTGGTTGATTCCTAAACATCAAAAACGACTCAAGGATCATTTTACTAATGTATACAAACAATTTGAATGTGTTTGTCCAGCTTTCAGAATGTCACTTGTTCTTTTTTCTAAATTTAATGTTAATTTAATATAAAATTACACACTAAAAGTCATACCAATCACACCATGCATCAGATTGAGGTGTGGTTGATTCCTAAAAATCAAAAATGACTTATGGATCATTTTTCTAATGTATAAAAACAATCATAATGTATTTTCTTCATTTTCAGTATGTTACTTTTTTTTACTAAAATTAATTTCAATTAAAAAAAGATACACTTTGAGTTATGTTGGCCCCATCATGCATCATATTGAAGTGAGGCTGATTCTTACATTTCAAAAATTACATATATATCATTTCCCTAAAGTATCAAAACAATCAAAATGAATTAGCTTGGTTTTTAGTATGCTAGTTATGTTTTTTTACTAAAATGTCATTTCAAACTGGAAACACACATTTTGAGTCATATTGGTCGCATCGTGCATCAGTTTTTCGTGAAACAGATTCATAAATTTCATAAGTGAATTATCAATTATTGACCTGAATCATTGAGACAATCGCAACATGTTTTCTTAGTTTGTAGTGAGTGACACATTTTGAACTAAAATTTCAATTTGAAACTGATAATAGACACTTTTAATCATACCGGTCACACCATGTGTCAGATTGAGGTGTGATTGATTCCTACACATCACAAAAAACTCATGGATTGTTGTACTAAAGTATCAATACAATATGAATGGAGAAATTTTTTTTATGAGAACATTGGGTTGACTTGATTTTTTAATGGGCTTTGTCCTCTGGGCCTTCAGGCCACTATAATGGGTGTTTTTCTGGGTTCTATAATGGGTTTTATCCCTCATTCCAACGACCTGGTAATGGATTTTACCTTACCTAGTTGAAAATGTTTCATGTTGTGTGTTTATATTTTTAATAAAGGGGATTTCCCATAGTCTTCTCGTAATATAAAATTACAAACATAAAGTCATACCGGCCACACCGTGAGTCATATTGAGGTGTGGTTGATTCCTACACATCACAAAGTACTTATGGATCATTGTACTAAAGTATCAAAACAATCCAAATATCACTTTTTTTATTTACTAAAATTAATGTCAAATTTAAATTAAAAGAGACACTTTGAATGATACCGGTCACCCCATGCATCATATTGAGGTGTGGATGATTCATAAAGGAAAAAAATGATTTATAGATCATTGTGCTAAAGTATAAATACAATCTGAATGTGTTTGCTCAATTTTGAGGTGCGGCTGATTGAGTTATGGATGATTACTACACTATTTAGGATAATTTTCATGACTTGGGAAGTCATAATTTTCATTCATCTACTGATAAATCCCATGGTAGATGAATCCTTACAATTCAATTCACATTTTATGCAACATGGGGTTTCCTATTACACCCAAAAGGAACATGTTCTCTCTTTTCTGTCTTTTTGCAGATAGTTAAAAGGAAAATATGACTTCCCATAAGATCTGTAAAAGAACAAGATAATTACTAGATAAAATGATAAAGAAATTAACTTAAAAATAATAGATAGAATGATTATAAAATTAATTAATTACGTAAGTAGTAGGAATTAACCTTTATACATTCTTGAACCATTTCCTTTTTGTCATTATCTCAGTTGCAGCCTCAAAGTCCAATCTCTCATGAGCATGATTAGTTTCAAACAAACCACCTCAACTCAAACAAAGGAATCCAACTATATAAGAAAAAAATTCTTATGTGAGTAATACAAAAAATAATTAAATTAAACATAAATATGAAACAATCAACTATATCTATGGATGTCACATATTCAAGCTATTTGTGTAAATTATTCCATCAGGTATGTTTCCCATTCATTTATAAGAAAATCTATATCATCTTGTGAATATGAGTCTTTTTGAAAGTCATAATAGTACTAGAAAAATATAAATACACAAAGGATTAATAAATATTTTAAATTAAATAGTAATTATCTTCAAAAATACCACTTCCGATATTCTAGTTTGTTGATGGAATATGATATCTCTCATAAATTTAAAAACATAATAATCATAATATTTTCCATTTGTCTATTTCATACACTATAGAAGCATTGAGTAAAATAAGTAATTTGTTTTGATATGTATTTGGATAGTGAAATCTTATTATATATACCTTGATACTTATCCAGTCATAGTACTTGTCATGTTTCTCATGTTTATCCCCTAGCCTCATTCCTTGTTTTTCATGATATTGATACACCACCATATCATAATATAATCCCCATTAAAACATAATAAAAATTATATAACCCAATGTTTTGTTCTAAAATGTTGGATGTAGTGTATTGAAAATTGAAAAATTCCATCATGTGTGGTTGGTTTGTTGGATATCCATGCGTTGAATCTAGGAAATAAATCTTTATAGTATCCAAATTGACCATAATGAGAATCCAATGTTTCATAAAAACACAAAAATAAATAAGTAATAAAATAAATAAAACTATATTTTATATGATTAAATTATAGAGTTTTACCCATGCACCGTTGGTATTAATAAGAGTATGTCATTCGTAAGTTTACTTTCAAATGATTTGAGTAGACCTGCCACAATTTCATCCCCCCTTTTGGAATATATTTTTGGTTGTTCTATAGAAGATATGTGAGGACTAATGAGTTCAAAAAAATCATGGGGAAACCCCTTCAATTTTTTTTGAAAAATATGACTACCGATAAAATGAAATATATTTAGTCATAATTTACATTGTATAACTGATTTTGTAAAATCAAATCATAAAATGATACCTCATGTATACATTTAAAACAGAGATTCCTAACCAATCATAGTTGAGCATTTCACTTAAATTCTCAACACCAATGAAATCATGAACTTCCTCTTTGTACATATTTTCTTCAAAATGAACTATGTGAGTATGACCATTTTCTAACTTAGTATCCACATGAACCTTTAATGATAGTAAATGATGATATATAATGGGTGGGTTAAAGGTGATTTTGATAGATATTCTTTATTGGTTGGTCGATCCTTTAGATGGTTTTGAGTCGGTATTTTGTTTCACCCCCTTCCCTTTGTCCTTATATAACAACATTCATCAGTTTATATCTTTTTCATTAATTGTTAAAGGTTTAGCTTAAAAAATAAATTGGAAATGAATACCTCCTTGTTGAAATGTTTTTTTACAAGACGTGATGACCATGTGATGAATTTTCTAAAAACTTGTTCAACTTTATGAATATCTTCCTCATCAATTGGAATAGATAGCTTGGCACTCGGGTCATGGTCTACACTAATTGACACTCTCAGATGACTTGTTGGAATTGGTCTATTGTGTAGACTATATTCTTTGATATTGAACACTACGCCTCTTTATATAAAGTGATGGGTGAGTGTTTATAGATATAAATCATAGTCATCATCACCGTATAGAATATTAGTATAGGAAAGGTATCAGTGTCTTTCTGATTAATATTTCATAGAAACAATTATTAGAACATTTATTACCTTGGCTAAGACATTTTTTTAGGGGAATGGCTTGCCTCAAAGTTGGTGGGGGTGGGGATGTATCTTTAAATTATTGTTTCATTGATTCCCAACATACAATTTTCTATCAGCTCTCTATGCCATTGTAATTGTTAATTAAGGGTATCTATTATTTCTCTCATCTGTTTTATTTATTCACTTTGATCCTCCTCTTGTTTTTTTTCACAAAATATGTTTGGGGTGTCACCCAAAAATCCACACCTCTGATGTGGCCATCTATTCAGGATGATTCAAGGCCACTGATAGTATGTGTTCATCTGATACAGGGGTTTCTAATTCCAGTGCCTATATCAGATAGAAAATATAGGAAAATAAGATATCATTGTTTTGTAATAGAGGTTTAAAGAAAAACAAATTTTTATTATGTCACATTTACACATGTTTCCTACACTTTTTGTGTGTTTTAATCTATTATTATGCTATATTTATTTACACTTACCTCCTTCTATAGAATAGGGAATGGGATGGAAGTGGCTTTGGATTTGAAGTCATCAATATGCGTATAAACAGAATAACATAATTATATTGTTTCATGTCACATAAAAGTATTACGGTAGATTTGAAATATGTACCAATTTTTTTCAAGTCATGTGTATCTCATGCTTGATATATTCTAGGGATATGTTGGTTTTTATTCTCATTACATATTTCCAATACTCAGTTTTTATTTAATAAATAAAAAATTGTCAATCAAAGTGATGAATCCATGTATCGTCAAACAATTTATTACTAGCCACAATGTACCTGGAAATACACATCTACATGATGGTTAGTAAATACATCCCACACTTCGTGGGTTGTCTAGTGTGCATAGATAAGTGGTGGGTGTGGGTTTATTTTCCTTTAAACATCTTTAAGAAATTGTCTTATTAGAATTGTGTTATAGCCACCGTGAATCCTTCCAGTAAGCATTAATACATATTTCTTGTCAGATTCATCTACTATAAATGAACTCTACAAGGGATGATGAAGAGGAATTCAATGTTTTTGTATTTTATTTTCTAGTAAAATAAAAAAATGATATCATAATGTTATTTTAATCTCTTCCCACATCAAAATCTTATGACTAACCACAATATGGTTCCAAAACTCTACATCAATTTTAACATAGTGTCGAGTGATGAGTCCAATGTAACTACTAAACATGGCCTTGTAGGGGTTAACATGTTGGCCTTGTGAATTTCATATGACCTCATATTTGATGCCTTTGATTTTCTCCTTAATGATTTTTGCTAACACCATCAAACTACGATGCTCCTGTTTTTTTTTTTTTGCATCGTTATTCCTTCATCACCTACCATTTCCTCATATTCAACATCGTCAATATGTTCCTCTAGAGTGGTAGCATCATAATGTGCATGAGGTCATTGTACCTCTGCACCGGGAGAAGCAACATGTTGACAAACCTACTGTTTCTCAGGATTGAGAGCACTAGCACGTGAAGAAGGTCATTGTTCTTATGTACTACGAGCAACAGCTGGTTCAGAGACCTGTTATTCCTCAAGATTGGGAGAACCAGCATGTGCATAAGTTATTACCTACATAAGTGGTTTAAACTTTAATTTAGAGTATATAAATGCATCAAAGAAAAGATTATAACATGAAGTAACATGATGTATATTATAAAAAAATAACCTAATTATTGAACAATATTTTTTAGAGGTGGAAGGGGTTTGACCCCTCTATCAACTATCCAAATACCTTCATTATGGTCTCCTATGAAATTAAAATGTTTTCTATATTTAGAACATAGTGAAATGATTTTGACGTCCTAATTAAAGGGTCATCCTCATTTGAATTTTCACATGAATCTTCAGTGGTTTTGGTCAATAACAAAACAATTGACAATTTCAGTTTATGGGATTTAGAACATAAAATACTTGTATTGCCTATGATTCTATTATAAATAGTTCATATTTGTACCCTTCCTTACTAAAATAAACTTTCATGAATACCAATTCATCTATTGTAATAGAACTCCTGTTATCAACCCACTTGCATTGAAAAATTAGCAATTTATATGTTGTATAATTCAACTCCTACGTTTGTTTGATAATACCAAAGTCTGAAATATTTGTGTAAATTGGATTTATTTCCTTAGAAACAGAAACATACAACGCTTTATCCACAAGTGTAACTCCACTATTTTTCATGGTAATTTCTTCATCATATTCATTTATATAGAATGTATAACCATTAATTTTATAAACATTGTAAGATAATACATACACACTTGTTCATTCGGGTATCCATCAAATTCGTTCTGAAATTGAATCCATATTTTCATATGACTCCTTAAAAATATGGTCCCAAATCCATCCTATAAACTATCGATTATGTGTATTTGATATTTTTCCTTCATCCCTTGATGTATTTAAATGCCTAATAATTTTTTATGTGTTTCACCATATGGGGAAACCTCCAAACTATTATAAAAAATGTAAAGGTGGGCCTGCTCTTGATATATTATATTGATTGTGATAACATCTCTTCCAGAAATTCATTCACCCGCAAGCTGCCTTGTGTGATGAGATTTTGGTAGAACAATGATTTCCACACCTTATAGGCATTCGGTACAGAATTCAATGACTTCCTCAATAATATATCGTTCTGCAATTCAAACCTTTGTCCGAATTCAATTTTCGACATACCCTTTACAAAATATTTATATACCGTTCAATGGGGTACATCCACCTATAGTGTATATGACCACATAGTCAAATCTCTCTCACCATGTGAACCATCAAATGAACCATCATATCAAAGAATATTTGCAGGAAGAACACTTCCAATTCACATAATATAATATAAATTTCTCTTTCCATAATCGCTAATTTCATGGGCTTTATAACTTTGCTGCATATAGATTTGAAGAAGAAATAAATCTTGGTTAATGTATTATGGAAATCATTGGAAAGAAATGCAATGTAAAGCTATATGAATCAGATCTTACATCACTGGCGCTAACTCATATCATATTCCCATGTCAACCATGTCTAACCTATCCTTGATTCCATCCTTTGTTTTGGCTGGGGAATTTAGTAACTTGTCGATGACACTATCACTTAACGTTTTTTCAACATGCATAACATCAAGAAAATGTTTGAATAACATGAAATTCCAGAATGCTTATTTAAAAAAACTGATCTCTTTTTTTCAACTGGGTTTTGTAAGGTTTTTGAAATTTGATTACCAAAAGCAGTGTCTATATATTTTACTTTCTCAAACAATAGATCACTTGTTAGTGGTGATGGTGTTTTAAATTATTCTGAACTTCCATAAAATGATGTCGTCCAAGATCGGTACACATATCATCAAGGTAGAAATATGTGATTCACTAGAAACACAGTTTTCAATGAATGCTTCAACCTAATTGATTGTGTACTATGTTCAAAAATGGGACACCCCTGAGTTCCTTTAATGTTATATCTTAAGAAAATTCCTTAAGAAGAAAATTCATTTATCATCCTATACAACATGAATCTCAACATGAAATATTCATTTCTGTAAGTATCATACAATGTAACACATGAATCCGACAATAAATTTAAATATTCGATCAATGGAGCCAAATAAACATCAATATAAATACCTAATTGTTTTGGTCCCAATATAATCATAGATAACATGATTTATTTTCATTTCATACATAACCATGGTAGCAAGTTATAATTTACCAAGATAATCATCCATGTACTGTGAGTGATGCTTTGAAAAACTAAAGGATTCACTCCATCTGTAGATAACGTGAGACGAAGGTTTCTTGACTCATTTCCAAATTTAGGATACTCATGACCAGTTCTCTTCCATTGAGGAGAGTCTGTTAGGTGACATAGTTGACCATATTTATTTCGTATATTTGTGTACCACATCAATTTACCTACAGTAATCTCACTTTCATATAGGCACCTAAACCATGGAATTATTGTAAGGTACTATACAACTTTCATAGGATCAGATTCGTCTTTCTTGTATCGAGAAATGCCACACTTTGGGATTCTGTAAGTGTTTTTTGGTCCTTGAAAAATAGTATAAATTCATTCTTGCATGTGTGTATTCTTTCATAGATCATACCCATAGAGCATAACATTCATTTGGAATCATATGTTCATCTTGGGAACTCATTATCTTCTGGGATAATTTCATTCAAGAGACCAAGTATTTCCATAAAACTTGTATCACTCTATCCATTTCCTAATTTCAAATTATTCAGCTTTATTAAGACTAACAATGTTGTATATTTAGTGCAACCACCATACAATGACATATTTTCACAACTCTTTAACTTCTCAAGAAATTTTGGGGAATCACATAGTTCTTCTTCAACTATAATTGTCATTTCCTCAATATGATCTTCATCATCATTCAAATCTGTAATCACATCCTCAATATGGTCTTCTTCATTTTCCACATTTGTAATCATATCAGATGATCCATAAAATGTAAAGTTATCCTAGCCACTTGCTACATTCACTTTTTACCCATATTTATTCCAACATTTATATCCAACTCTTTTGGACTAATTAGTCTTGAAGAAAAATAGCATAAACATAGAAAAAGTATTTTAGAAGGGTCATATACATAATCTTTTTCAAACATGTTGAACTCATTCACTCCATCTTCATAATCTTTTATAATATTTTATCTTATGATTGAAATCCATCCATTATTTATTCATATACATCCCATTATATTCAGTAATATTAATATTTAACAAAATAAATACACAAAATATGTTAAACTAGGGTCATCATCCAACTATATATCCCTCTCAGAAGATCTAATGGAAAAAAAACAAGCCAGAACATACCTGAACCTATAAAAATAAAACAACATTTCCAAAAAATTTAACACTTTAAAATCACCCAAAATTTTGGTTTGAATTCCAATTAACACAATAATAATTTTTAAAACATTAAGTCAGTGATTACCATTTATTTTAAAAACAAAATAATTATTTTAAAAAATTCATTTAGGCATTTTCTCAAACACTTGTTATCAAATATCATTCCATAACAAGGGATAAAATCACTTGGAAAACACCATTTATCCCTAATGGGTAATCATATAGGCATAAGTATAATAAGAAAACACTTTAAAAACAACAAAAATTTAAAGATAACAAAAATATGAAGGAGAAGGAAAAATAAAGTGAACATGGTATATAAGAAATCTAGTAAGATGATGTGGCAAGGATTGAGATGGACACATAAAATATTTCCAAAGTATATCCGTAAAGGACACACAATCCTTTTATAGAGAGGATGATCAATGGAATGGATTAAGATTTATATAAAAAGTTAATGGGAATTTTCAAGCAACAGTATATCAAAATATTTTTTTACAAAATATAGTAATATTAATACGAGAACAATTAATCATGGTTTCACCAAAAACTAAAATATTCTAAAAAATATTCAAATAATTAAAATTTAATTAAAACCATCCAATATTCAATAATTCAATCTAAAAACACATTTTTTACATTAAATATCCATTAAAATCTAAAAAGATATGTGGTGAACAAGTATCAAATTAAGGCCACACCACCCAAATATCATTATTTGAACAAAATATTTAGAATGTTACATTTTTTATCATAAATCCCATTAAAATTCATTTTCAATCCATGAATAAAAACTTTTAAAAAAATATCATTAAAAATAAATTTGTTTTAAAGAAACCATAGAGAAAGAAAGTTCTTGGAAACTACTTGGAGATAAATTAAGAGAAATGAATTAAAATTTTAATATAGTAGTTTTGATGGTAAGCAATACACTTAACTTGAGTCCCATAGAATAATTGAATCTATTTTATGGATCTCATTTAAAACAGAACCCTATAAACTCTTTCCCATTATTGAAATCCAAAGGATGGGTATATAGTTTATGGGAGAAGGAATATGGGTATAATTTAGATAAAAACCCAAATGCTAGATACTTGGAAAAGGGTGGGGGGAGTTCTCCTTTATAACCAACCTTAATGGAATTTAAAAAATTAAATGTTAAGTATATAATTTCTAAATGATAAGTTGATTGTAAAATAGACATGAGGAGAGACAATTTCACGTATCTCTCATTTGCGTATGTAATAAGTTTTGATAAATTTTCATTTAAAGTGACTTCAATAAAATATAGCTTCTCACTATTATTCTTATCTCGTACTGCTCTACACTACTTCATATAAACCTCATCTGGAAATATCTAAATATCAAGCTACCTGCATTCATTGATATACTCGAACACCTTATATTATTTTCATATTTGGACCTTTAAGCTTCAGTTCTCCAACTAGGCCAATCTAGAAGCCTTATATACCTACCACATGCATAACTCTATTTAACCAACTATAAATATTCATTTCCTTGGCTACATCAAGTAATTCCCATGATTCTAGATTCAAACAAACTAAACCTGACTAGTACCTCCTTTGAATCCTTAGTTTTCTGAGATGAATACTAGATCTCATACATAGAGCCACTAAAGATCCAAGATGACCTCTCCATGCATTACTCAGGACCAGAGTAGATCACACCCATCTTCCCAGCCACCTGATTAATGGAACTAGCTATGAGAAGCCCATGCACTATAATGTTTTAGTATCGCACATGTGATCTTGTGAAAATAATTCCTTAAATAGTAGAAACCCACCCAAAATATATACTTTCCAAATATGAAAACCTAAATCTAAAGATACCAAGAATATTTGACCAAGAACCAATTTGTTATTTTTTTCTACACCCTGAAGTAGATTCAATTTACACATGCAGTGCCACACCAAGAACCTTTTAGATCATGAGCCTATATATTTAGTATGGAGTAGTTACTATCAAATCTATCCATCCATTTTTCAATCAAATGAATGAACCAACCTCTATATTCTTTGTTGTAAATTGGTTTTTTAGAGTTTCTCCAGAAACATAAAGGCCTACTCCACTATCCCATGTCAACTAGGCCCATTCACTAACCCTAGATAATTTTATCCTTCATTCACCATATAAACACTTCAATATTGATTTTCATTATGTCCCTCATCACTAAGACAAGCTCTAGATCATGATTATATATATTCATGAACTACTAACTACATGACATCTTGCTTTTCAAGCAGTACATTACCATGTACTAATTATCCCTTTATAAAGTTGTAGTTCTCTACCGTACACAATTCAAGATAGAAAATGAATCTCTCATTCCATACCAATATATCCATCCTTCTTCCTTGTGCACAACACCATCATTGCAGACCTGGTTCCATCTTATCAAAAGCACACAACATTCAGAACCTCACTAAATTATATCTTTCCCATTTATATGAACCAAGATTCCCTTTCATCATAGAGAAACCCTAAAATCATCAACATGTCACCTTTTATTGAGTTCAGGTAGTAGCATAGGTCCTCCCAACTTTTAGTTAGATTACCTTTTTAGAGTTACATGTAGGATTCTTAATGAAATTCCTCAAGAAATATTTCTTTCTATTATTGCAATATTACAAGTCGAATGCATAAACCAGGAGTATGGTGCAACCCATCAGACAAAAATATTTTCATACATGATGATTCCCCATAAAGTAAGTAGAAAATAACACCATTTTTTAAATATAATAACCATATTCATCATATTTAAAAGAAAATTCATTGAGCACATGTATAATTCAGAAATAGAGGAAGTGGTGGGACCAACTCTTGAAAATTTTTGAGGTTAAATCTAGAAGGAAAATCACATAGAGGAATTTATCAAAGGCATATAATATAATTTTATAATTATATATAATTTGTATATCTATTATAATTTTATAATTATTTAAATATATCAATTTTTTTTGAATTATAATTATAGAAATTTGTATTTAATTAAAAATATTTGTATATATTTATAAATATAATTATTTAATTATATATATTTATAGCTTTATAAGTATAATAAATATATTTATTATAATTTTATAATTATTTAAAAATATATATATATATATATATAATTATAAGTATAAATAAATATATTTATAAATATTTGTATATAATTATAAATATATATATATATATATTATAATAGATGTATCTATTATAATTTTATATTTATTTAAATATAATCAAAAGGTTCAGGAGACTAGCGAGCCTACGCCTAATTTTTTTAAAAAAAGATAAAGATGATAAGAAAAGGAGGATGGATGGGGTTGGATAAATAAGGGATGCTCTCATCCAAAAATAGAGTCTACAAATCCATAAGAGGGTCATTCTCATAACCATGATCAGAGTCCTCAACATCCTCTTTAGTTTCCTACTTAGACTGTGAGGTCCTTTGATTGGAGAGCACATAGTATTTCTCCCTTAGCTTTTTATGTTATATGGTGAGCCCTTTGGAAGCCCTGGTAGACAAAGTACGACCATGCCCTAGTAGACAAAGTATGGAATGAGTCTTTTTATTTAAATATATATATATATAGTTATACTAATAATTATAAATAAATATATTTAAAAAGTATTTATATATAATTAAAGTTTTATAATTATAAATATAATAAATATATTTATTATTTAAATATAATTATTGTAATTTTATCAGTATTTATGAGAATATAATAGATTAATGGGTATAACATAAACAAATCATATTTCTAGTAAAGTATAGATCATAAAAAATGAGTCATCACATATATGGACAACATGAATAATAATAAGGGTTTAATGTATAAATTAACATTCATGATGAATACATAACATATGTCTGTCAATTATACTCACACATCAATATATTTATCGACTGAATTCATTAGAACATATATTTATTTATTTATAATTTTAATTACAAATATATATATATATATATAAAGTATTTATATATAATTAAAAATATATAATTATAAATATAATAAATATATCTAATTTTTAATAAAAATTATTATAATATTATAATTATTTAAATATATAATTATTTAATTATAATCTTATAAATAATCAAACAAGTGTGAACCATGGGTTGGAACCCGTGATTCAAAATTTTATTTAAGGTAAAAGTTCATAAAGTACAAAAACAAGGGAAAGGTGGGGTATAGAACCAAGTGAGAACCACTTCCCACCAGAAAATAAAATCATCTATGTGACCGACCACCACCCCTACCTATTGGGTGACGACCCCTCCCCCATGTTTTTGGTTATTGCCATGATGCGTCATAATTTTGGTCTGCCTTATAATCTTATTAGTACTTTTTTTAAAAGATTATATATATATATATCTGAATTATTAAAAAAATATATGTTAATTATAAACATGATTTTTTTATTTAATGTGTAAAAATAAACATTATTTTTTAATATAAATATAATAATTTTTTTTATTAGAAACTTTTATCAGCGCTAATAATAGCGCAGATAAATATACATTTTATTAGTGCTAAAAAAGAATTTTAAAGGATACATCTTTATCAGTGCTCATTTTAGCACTAATAAAGGGTGGATTTATTAACTCTTTTAGCTAGCACTGATAAATTCCCCCTTTTATCGGCGTGTTTTTCTTAGCACTAATAAAGGCTGGTGATACCCTTGCATAAATCTGTGGTAGTGAAAACTCTTTAAGAACAAAATTATTCTTCTCTTCCATCTCTAGAGTCTTCCCAATATTCTCCCAAGCTCTCAATAAAGTTCTCTCGAGCTTTTAGAGGCACCCTCTTATGGAAAGGAATCCCCTCATTCTCCACTTTATTTAAGAACCTTTTTGTCTTATTCCTTTTAATTACCAATTATTCATTTTGGATTATAATCTTACATATACCTCTTACCATTCTTATGATTTCCAAGTAATGATAGACTCATTTTAATCTCATTAATCCCTTCAATGAATCATTACGTACCATCGTTATGCTGCCGAAATTATCCTGTGATTTTCCATGCCAAACATTTATATAGTGAATTCTCATACCCATTTTCATTCAAGGATATTTACCTATATATACCTATACATCCTTTATTTTGTAATTTTATTTATGTAAAAAACACTCCTTAATCATGGTATTGAATGTGATGTAATATAACTCTATATTGAATGATCTATGTGGCACACATGAGCATGCACATAATATGATGGGTACATCCAAATAACACTCCAATTTATTGGGTAATGTTTTAGTCTCATGATACACCATGTATGAGATTATGGAGTAACCTTAATGTATTATGGGACTTTATCCACCATCTGATATTGTCATGATAGTTAGCCTTGACAGATGTTTATGACATGATTTTTCTTATTGTCACATTCTCATATTGGATTTATACTATTATGTTATATCACATATCAATGTCCAAGATTATGATTCTCACCCCTCTTATGTTACCTTTATATTCCTCTTGTCTCACATGTACTGCTTTACCATTTGTTATGCTTTGTTTATTCCCTTACCAGGCATTATAGCTCGCCTTTTTCTTATATATGTCCCTAGGTTATCCTGTGAAGTTTTAGAAGAATGATGGTATTTTAAGATCATGTTAATGAAGTTTTCAATAATTCGATTTTATTATTGTTTCAAGTTTTTATGCTATATACCTAATTTCTCAAATTCATTAGGCTTTACTGTTTATTGGGATTGTATTATGTGTACCTTTATGTAATTAATCATGAATTAATGTGTATAAAAGTTATGAGTTGTCATGTATTGTCAATTATTTTATTTCTTAAGAAATTGTTTAAAGTTTATTAATCCTTTTATTAAATTTTTAACCATGTTATATTTAATTATTTAATTAATTAAGTTTGTATCAATCATTTTGACGATATTCGGCTCATATGCCCAAAATGACTTTTGTAGGTTGACTATAGTCAAAGAGTTAATTATTCCATAATCTTCAAAATAATAATCATGACACAATAATCATTTTTATATATAAAATATAATTTTAAAACCAACCATAAAATATAATTATTATAAATGGACTATGTTGCAATTATGTTGACGGTTGGTCGTACGTACACATGAGTAACGTTTCCATTTTTCAACGATCATGACAGAAAAAAGGTAAGTGTTATGTTATCTATAAATAATGATGATTATATAATAAATATAATATAATTTCTTTAAATATTCTTATATATATAATCTATGTGGTGTGGTTATGGGAAAAACTCACATCGCTTCGTGGAGGTGTTAATCCACACATACACATTAATGATGTTATTATTTTTTTAATGGATGTAAAGGTAAGAAAATAGATGATAAATTATATTTAAATAATGATAATTATGTCATTAATATCATATATATATACATTAAATATATAATTATAACCAGTAGTCAGATCCAGTGAAGGAAAAAAATTGCAATGGTTCGTAAGACGGTAGTCCGCTATACACACAAACAAAGATTTTATTTCCTATTTGATGGAATAAGATATATATATGTGTATGTGTGTGTGTGTGCACATGTGTGTGTTATTAAATGAACATAAAAACATATCAATATATTAAATATATTTGTTTTATTATTTTACCATGGTTGAAAAATATTTTAAGGAGGTATAATAAGAAATAAAACTAAAACATTCAGTCAAAACCTATACCTCTTCTTTGGACAACCTCCTCTTCTTTACACCTTAAGCCATATAAGGTTGGTTTTATACACAAATTAATATATCTACGAAATTATGAGTTATTTTATGAGGGTATTTTTTTATGTATTGGTCAAACTAAAATGTTCTTGAAGTGTGAAGAAAAATTGAGAGGAGGTTCCTTTTTATAAGAGAGAGGAGGTGAATTCTTAGAATTTATTAAAGTATTAAATTATTATAAATTAATTTTCATGTAAAAATGGACCCCCAATGATATTATTATAAAATAGGATTATTATGAGTCTAAATCCAACCATTAAATAAAATTTAGGCCAGTTTTGGTTATGTCTATACCCTTATCTTTTAGTTTTAACCCCCTATTATCCCTTTAAACAATTACAATGATTTCAATGTTTTTCACTCTTTAGGGGTGAGAAAATTTAGTATAAAAGGATAAGTTATCCCTAAATTAACCATGATTGATATTTTAAACCACATCCCATTCATTTTTCCAAATATAGTATTTTTATGAATTTGAAGTCATTTAATAAAATATTTCCAATTATAAAATATAATTAATGTCATTTTTAGAAATTCATAAAATATTCTAATATAATATGAGTCTAACTCATGTCAAAAGTCTCCAAAAAGACATGGTTTTGATGTTAAGGAGGGTATGGTCTTAATATTAGTAATCAAACAAATTTTCATAGGTTTTTATATCATTTTAAACCTTATCATTTAGTTTAACCCTTTTGTTAACCAATTTTAACCTTACCCATGGAAATGACTTTTTCAATATTGAAGAGTTATATTTTTAATTATAAGGTGGAAATTGGTTCATAAATGGATAAGGTGTGACATTTTTTACCATTTATTTTCTTAATTTTCCTCTTTTAATTTTTGTATGATTTGTAAATAATTTAATAAATATTATTTAACATAAATTACTATAAATTACATTTTAATAACTATTCAAATAATTTGACTATGAAAACAACATGACATAAATGAAATTAAAATATAAACCTTTAACAGATATCTATTGTGTTATATTTTTCTTCAAAACCTATGGGACACTTTAACTCAGCCAAATAATTTTACTTTTAGAATTTTTAAGATTATTTACTTTATTTTCTAACTAAAGAATACTTATGTTACTTTGAGATCAAATTCAAATAACAATAAAAATTTTAAATAAAAATAAATGATAGTTTTACAAAAAATAATTATTTTTCAATATTCATATAAAAATCAATACTTTCATAAAAATATAAAAAATTAACCCTAGGATAATTTTGATGTGATAATTTCAAAAATGATTTCCTTTTTATCATATACGATGTCTAGATGTTCAAGAAATTAATTATAATATTTTCTCAAAAAAATCAATAATTTGTTTTGAAGAAAATATATTCTTCAATCATAAAATTACTTTACAAAAAATTGATTGATTATTTACTAATAATTTATCAATACATTTTTATTGAGTAGACACCTTATATATATATTTAATAATGTGGTTAATCTGATTCATACCATTTAATTTAATGGATAGGTTATAATGGTCATATTTAAATAATAATATTTTGTGGTCTATTTAATCTTGATTTTGTATATATTAGACACTATCAATCATGGTTTTTCTTTTAAAAATATTGTGGTATTATATTCTTGGAGACCACTCAGCCTTGGGATGAGTAGATGGAGTCATACCATGACTTTTTATGGGAAAAAATCGATGTATGAGGGAAAGTGTGTAATAGTTATACATGATGATCATTGTCTATAGATTGATGAGTGGAAACATGTGGTCTTAAGACTAATGGTTTTGATGGAATTCTTTTGAGCTTGGTTTCCCAAGGTTCAGAAAAAATGGACGATGTCCCTTTATGGAGAGAGGCGACATCGTTGATGGGTTAGGGTACCGTGGTACAGTTGACCATAGATTATTCTTTGATAGGCCTATCATGGGTTTTCTAAGAGATGTGATCATATATTATGAGGATCAACACATGTGCGATGATGGAACCTATTGTGGTTTTTCTTGAAGAAATGTATAAAGGAATTTATATTGTTGGGAGTGCATCATCAGCTGGTGGAGTGTGTGACCCTTATATTAGAGAGAAATTTGGTTGTAAATGAGGGAGACCTTTCTAATGATATGATAATGGGTGGTGATTGATGTTTTTCATTATCACTCAAGTATAAGAGGTATAGACACATCCAATCATCACATATGGTAATGGATGGATTTTGGGTTGTGGATATACCTGATTGAGGATCTTTTTCAACAGCTAACACAATAGCACACACAGATCAGTTGAGGTGATTGCAACAACACAGACAAAGTAGAATCAAACTTGTATTATTTCATCAAATGGAATTATTATTACTACACACAAAATAATCCCTATTTATATGGTTATATTCACAAAACAAAAAACCAATGATCAAAACATAGGAAATACAAGTCTACAAATTTGTTGTGGTAGGTTCTTCCCAAGCATCCTAGAAAAAACATGTTAAGTAGTCTTCATTGAATTATTCAAACCTCAATAACAACAGTGGAGATAGGCTCTGTCCAAGTAATAATGAGTTTATATTCCAAATTCCCCCCTTAAAATCATTTTCCTTATAAACCATGAATTTTCATCATATTTGGGTGGGTAACCAAAAGTTGTAATGACTTCACTATAGTCATTAGCTATAGTAAATTCAAAAGCATGTGTGGAAATAGATAAGCAGATCACTGGAGGTGATCATAGGAAGAACATATCAGTAACAGGAAGAAAATTGGTTTTTATTGCTTCAATTTAGAATTCTCCCACCTTGTAATCCTTTTCCTGAATCAAATTCTTGTTTACAGAATCATCTTCCTTGGGTTTGGGTTCTTTGAAATTTCCCCCTTTCTTAGGCCCTTCACTGGGACTCAAACACCCAAGAAGGAGGCACAAATATTTTTTAATAGGGGAATCAATATGGGGATTATATGAATTAGGAATCTTGAACTCGAGGATGGTTCACCGGATACTACATCGACACAGGTCAAATTTTTTGGGAAGGCATCTTTGTTTGATAGAAACTCATGTTATTCAAAAACATCAGGTGAAGATGATTGATTTAGATTTGATATAAGAGATGGAGGTGAGAAATTTCCACCACCACCATCATTTATTTCTGGAAAGAAGTTGAAGGGGTCATTGAAAAAACAAAAAACGATCGTCATGAAATTCATTTCTTTGGATAGTGTAGGTTACAATTTTTTTGAATTTCACGGGGAATTTTTTTTGAAATCAGGGACTGCGACTATTATTTTTTTGGATTCGTGACTACCCATTTTTTATTGTTGGAAAACTCAAAAGGATATGGAGAAAAAAATAAGGAAATATAAATTAACAGTTCATTGTGTTCCTCCTTCCTCATGCTGCAATAGAATGGTAGAAAGTCTAATGACACATTTTCAAAAGAAGTGGTACCTTCAAACCTCCTCTGATTCATCTAATGGAGGATATCATAGTGTTAAACATAATATGCATGCAGAAGTAGGTCACTGGAGGTGATATTGATAAATTTTTGGGAATAAAACTATCATAAGTGTGAACATTTATTTTATTTATTTTCTCATGGATTTAAATAAAACACACAACATATATATTTATAGTAGTACAATCACACACCAACCTAAAAAAATATTGAGATAAGTAAAATTCTACAGATTAGGTGCCACCCATGTCTTTAGATCCATACCTCTCTTGTGGTGACACTCATATCTTTGGAGACAAAAACAATTACATTTTTATTTTGAAAAAAATAGTTGAGTGATCCAAAAAATCAATCCACCTATCAAAAAATATTGGGCAATCTTCACTACTAAACCAATATATATATATATAGCAGTTTTGCAACTCTAAAAAAATATTATTCCACTCTAAATATTTTCATATGTCATTTTCCCATATAAAAAAATAGATTCTCTCTATGGTGAACTCATTTTCACAAGATGTGATACCAAAGCTGACAAAAAACAATTACTACAATTGGTGCATCCAAATGCACGTGCTCCTTGGCACCCAAGATGTCATGGACATCATGGAGGATGGATACACTGAGCTGGAATCCAAAGCAGTAGAGGATGCTCTACTGGATGTTCAAAAGGCCACTCTTTGGTTTGAATGAAATCGGGACTATAAGATGAAATACTACATTTATCAAGGTCTTGATGAAGCAACTCTAAAAATAATATCTTCATCGAAATCATCGAATGAGATCTGGGATACTCTTCACAAATAATTCCAAGGCACTGACAAAGTGAAGTAGATTCATCTTTAATCTCTGCAAAATGAGTGTGAATCCCTATTTATGAAATATTCTAACATTTTTGTTGAGTATCGTACATGTGTAATGGTTGTGGTAAACTAACTACGAAGAAATTGATAAAATATTACCGACATGCGAGTATGTGAGAAAATTTGGCAATCCCTTGATCCAAAATTTGATTACATAGTCATTTCCCTAGAAGAAACAAATAACATGGATACAATCTCTATTAAAGAACTTATGGGATCTCTATAATACCACTAACTAAAATTGAACCGCTAGAGTGAAACAAATGGAGTTGATCATGCCATGCAATCAAAGTTGTATCTCAACAAATATGAAAAAGAGAAAGGGGGTACGTCTCAAAGAACCCTAGCCAGAGGATTCCATAGAAAAAAAATTGATCCAAAAAGAGTAGGATGAGGAGGACATAGTGGAACAATCCCAACTCAAGGAGTATGTGAATATCAAACCTATACTCCACTAGAATGTGGACGAGGAAGAAAGGAAGGATTCAAAAATCTTCAACTAGACAAAAAATATATTTAATGATATAACTGTAAAATATATAGACATCATAGAATTGAATGTTGGTATAAGAAAACCATGGATAATGACACCTAGGAGGAAAATATCATTGAATCATAAGATCATTTTTTTCAAGTCTCGTGTGTTGATGGCATAAACATAAATAGAAAATCAAGATATGTGGTATCTTGACTCTAGAGCTATCAACCACATGAAAGTACACAAACACTTGTTTAAAAACTTGGATGAGAGGGTTCATGGAAATATTTCATGTAGATATCTCTCAATAATATATTTTTTATCAAAGATGAGATATTCCAATTAAGAAAAAATATGGAAATCATGCTTTCATCTTTGATGTCTACTATGTTCCCAACATGAAGAACAATATCTTGAGTGTTGGGAAGTTGGTGGAAAAATTATTTCCCATAATCCTTCAAAATAAACAAATGGTCATTGTTTATGAATAAGGAATTCTGATCACAATAGTACCAATGGTGAAGAACCACATGTTTCAATTTATGATCCTACTCGACGTACCATGATATTTGACAACAGTGTGTGATGATAAATACTAGCTATGAAATCTCAGGTTTTGGAATTTAAACTTTGAAAGTTTAAGATTATTAGGAATAAAGAAGATTTTTAATGGGATTCCTATTATCCATCACCCAAATCAAAAATGTGAAAGTTTTTTTCTATGCAAAAAATATAGAAACAACTTTGCGACGAAGGACAACTGGAAAGCTGCAACACAACTGAATCTAGTTCACACCGATGTGTCTGATCAATTGAATCAAAAATAAAATGGAAAAAATAGGTATTTAATGACATTTATTGACGATTATATCTAGAAAATGTGGATATATTTTCTCAAGATAAAGTCGGAAGTGTTTATTGTCATCAAAAAATTCACAAGGTGTTGGTGGAAAATAAAAGAAACCACTACATACAAACTTTGAGATCTGATCAAGGTTGGAAGTACACCTCTGATGTGTTTCAATAGTACCTCAAGCAGCATGGAATTCGTCACCAACTAATATCGACTTAAATACCTCAACTCAATTATGTAGTCTAAAGGGAAAATCACACCATTCTCAACATGAAAAGAAGCATGTTGAAAGAAAAAGGAGTGCCCATGAATTTCTGGCCTGAAGTGGCTTTTTGTGAAGTGTATCTACTCAATAGATGCCCAAAAAAAATCTTGAAACAAAGACACTACATGAAGCATGGAGTATTCACAAGCCAAGAGTAATCTATTTTATAGTTTTTGGTTATATTGTCTATGTCAGTATCCTAGAGGCAAGATGAACAAAACATGAGGGAAAAGGAGTGAAGTGTGTATTTATGGGATATAGAGACCAAGAAATGAGATTTCATTTGCATAATCCCATCACCAAGAATATTATATTCAGTAGAGATGTCATATTTGATAAAAAGGAGACATGGAAGTGGAATCAAGATGATGATTCTAGATAGGTATGACTCACTCTAGAAGATGATGAAATCATTGAAGAAGTACCGTTGCGGGAACAAATAAATGAAGAACCATTGATGTCATCACCACATAATCCTACATCTGAAGACATTGAATGAGAAAATTCTCATATATATCCTCAACATGTTCTAATCCTTGCAAATATATTTGAGATAACTAAACCAATGGACAAGTATATAAGTTTGTATTTTCTCTTGGAGACTTTTGATCCAGTTAGCTTTTTGGAAGATAAAACCAATGAAATGTGGAGGAGATTTATAGATGTGGAAATATATCCCAGCAATAAAACCAAAGGCTACAAGAAAAAGTAAGGCTTTGACTATGGTGAAGCCATTGCACTGGTTGGTCATCCACCCGGATATGATGAAAAATATTGTGTTGTAAGGAAAAAATGTTTAATGGGGGATATTAGATAATAAAAATGTTTTATTTGGTATGTTCCTACCCCCACATCTATAATGGAGGTTTGAAATTTCTAGACTTAGGTAGCTTATGTGTGTGGATCTGAAGACATGGGTGGCACCTACTCTACAGAATCTTACTTATCACTATTTTTTTGGGTTGGTGTGTGATTGCACTACTATAAATATTAGTTTTTTGTGCTTTATTTCAATCCAATAGAGAAGAAATAAAATATGTGTTCCCAATGATATTATTTTTGTTCCCATAAATTCACCAAGATCACCTCCAGTGATCTGCTTCCTTGTGCATCTTGTGTTTTCTGCTTCTAGATCCTCCATTAGTACGAACCTCAGGTTAGAATGGTCATGGATGGGTTGAGACTAATCAGTTGATTGTCGAAAGGAAATTTGGATTCCAATGAGTAGGTGTATCTATTTTTATCTCATTACTTATAAAATACTAGATTTGATAATTATATGTGTTATTAGAAAGAGTATGTGCATTTGTATTAGGAACAAGGTGGATTTTATGTGATTAGAGTGGGGGTCAGATCGATGGTACATCAGTTCTTGGAGTTACAGTACAACAATGTATTTTGTTGGTCGAGGAACCAACTAGGAAATTATACTAAATTTCATGTTTAGACTTTACTGTGGGTTTTTGGATGATCTCGTGATTCCAATAATGATTAAGGAAATAGGATTGGGTGATGGGATAATGTAAGTTAGTATGGACGAGCATTTTTTAGAATATATGGCATGGAGAGGAGAAGATGTTGTTGTGTTATATATTTTGATGTAGTTAGTTGGGACCTGCATCAAGAATGTCGTATTGGGTATGATTGATGTGTTTTAAGGAATATTTAGAGGATCTTTGGGAAAATTCAGTGTGACCGAACTTTGTGCATGGACGATGGAGGCACATCTGGTTCATCTCAAAATCAAGATAAGGAGTGGTATCATATTCAAGTAGGTGCTTCCATGTGATATTGGTTGTGTTGAGTTGGAATTTGCATTGAGTATGTCATTGGACCAGTATGATTGTGTTCCAAAGAATGATTTTAATGGTGGGGAGAACTATGGTTCAAAATAAATCCTTTTGAACAGATCCTTAGGTTGGGAGCGCCATAATAATAAGAAAGAATTAATGAATGATGATGTCATGCCTCATATTAGATGGGAATCATGAAATAATTATCTCCAGGTTTCCATGATATTTATGATTATTGGATCATGTTTGGATGAATTGTGTTCCTCTAGTTTGGAGTTGCACTATGGAGGCCCATTCAACATTCCAAGGTAGGACTCGATGAGTTGATCACTAATTAATGATCGGGATGGATCAAGATTTATGGATAAGTATCTATGTTACTTCATGGGGGAAAGAAATTATATGGTGGGGAAATTGTAAAACCCCAATCCTTTATGAGTTATAATATTTAGAGGGAATTTGAATTTTTTATTTCTCAAGCAAATGTCATTTTGAAAATCGAGTTTTATATTGGAAAGATGATATTTATAGCACCTCTTAAAGGTGTTTTTTATGTGTATCGGAGTCTCATAAGGTTAAATGAGATATTAAGTGAGTCCTAGGATGTTTGATCCTAGAAATAGAATGTTTTTAAGGGTTTTTTACTATTCATGGTTAACACAGGGTTTGGATAAAAAATTATGACAAACCGAGTGGCTTAGGTTTATTCAGGGTATTAATTCATGATTGGTTCATAGTTATAGAGAAACTATGAAAAAACTATAGTTCAGTTGTAGATGGGATTTACATAGTTTTTGCATGGTTTTGAAATCTATATGGAAAAACTATGTGAGGTGGTTTGGATCAGGTTGTGTGAATCACCTGATGGGTTCATAGTTTCAAAAAATTTGTGATCAAACCATGTGTGGTGTGTATCCTTGGATAGTGAAGATGGTATGGTTAGTGAAATTTTTGTAAAATTGTTTCATCAAAACTTTAAATTCCCAAATTTATTAAAAATTTTAGTTTTACCATTTTACCCTCCAATATTTTAATCCTCTCTCCTTTGTGTGCATAGACTAAGAGGGTCCCTATCTTATTTCCTTTCATCCTCATGAAGTGGGGTGAGTTTTGTGTGTGTTTTCATAGCGATCCATATTGAGATGTGTCCTCATATGAATTGTCATTCACTGGTTTCATTGGATGAGTTAGGGATATAGTTTTTAGGCTTTAATCAAAAGGGAATGACATCATTTGAGGTAGGTTGTCCCTGTGTATTTTCTAATGATTTATGCCTTTAATATATAAAACATGTGATATGTGGTCTCACCACTATGGGATAATTAACTTTTTAAATATAATGATTTTTGGGTTAAAAAATAATGAAATGGATGTAATGAAAAAAGAGAAAAAGTCTAGGAGGGACCTTAAACACTGGATTGATGCCTCAACCACTGATGGTTGAGAGATGGATTATAAATGTATTATTTTTGATATTCATACAAAGAGGAGTGAAATTTAAATGAACATAGTGATAATAGTAGACCTGAATAGATTCCCTTAGACCCCTTGATTAAGGATATGCAATAAATTGGGGATGGTTGGCCCAAGTAGGCCATGATGGAGCTATGATATGACTTATAGCCCGAGGGACAGTTGAGATAACTATAGGGAGAGTGTTCCTCCCCCACTAGTATGTGAGTCCTTAGATGCGTAGACCTTAAGAATTTTGATGATAGGTTGGGTGAGTGGACCGATCTAGGATGGCTTGGGAATTAAGATGGGCTTGATGCCATCTCTCTAGTGTGATAATTGTATTCCATTACCTATAAGGTCAATGAGGTTGTGGAATGACTATGATGATGTTGAGGAATGTTATTACCTTTGAGTGATGATATTGTATTGAGAGATAAGGTTGATATTGAGGAACTGGTGTAGGGTTTCTATTCTATGGTGTGACCTAGTGGGCCCTTTTGGCTGCCCAACGTAATGAAAACCCTTGAGAGGGTTACATTAGAAATGGGTAGTGATGATTTTGGCTTCAAGTGATGGGGGTAGTATTTTACCCTTAGGTAATGGAGGCTTGTACCTGGTCCTAGGTAGGGGAAGTGACCCCCCCTGAGTGTATGGATTATATTCTGACGATGGGTATATTACCCCTGAGTGGTTCTCATATGTCCTAGTGATGGGTATATTTCCATTGGATGATTCTCATATATTTTGAGGATGGTCATATTTCCCCAAAGTGGTTCTCATATGGGTTCAGGGATGGGTATAATTTCCTCAGGTGATTACTTATACTCAAATACACTCTAAAAAGAGATGAAAAAGGTGCAATAAATCTCGAGTGTTAGGGTAGAACTCAAGGATCAATAATGATGATTATTTTAAATAAAAAACTATATTTATTTTAGTATGTTGTTGATGCTCACTTCGTCACAGAGTCTAAAGATTGGAAAAGGGGAATATCTGAGCTGAAAGTTATTCATCCTTTGAAGAAACATCAAAAATCGACAAAGGGATGAATAAGGAGAACATTTCATATGTGTCACGCAAGTTCTATCACTGTCCCACAAGTCCACTTGCGCGACGCCTAATGGTCGTGCAAGTGACTTGTGCGCCCCAAAGGATAACCACCCGGGGTCTTCTCCAGCCTATAAATAGACCCTGTGGGCCCCCCATTTGGAGGAGGGGGGATTTTTTTCCATAAACTCAGATTTAAGCTCCCAGCGCCCTAGTCTCTTCTCAAAGCTTATAAAACACTTCTAAGGTAATTTCTTACCTAGAACGGAAGATCTAAAGAGAAGGAGGAAGCCCTAAGTGTTGAAACTCATCAAAACTTGCGCGCTTGAGTGGCCATCCCTTAAGGGAAATGGCCACACTTGCGCGCCGCCTTACTCTTTCAATAGAACGTGCGCGTCCCTCTTCTGGAAGAACCTCAAGATGATTCTAAAGGCTTTAAAGAAGAGTCGCTCAATTATTAACCTGCTAGTTAACCATCGCGCAAGTAACCATGTGTCGCGTAGGTATACCTGCGCGCCTGCCCGAACTTGCGCGCGCCTGCCTTTTGGGTGCCCTTCTTGCCCATTTCATCCCTCTTAAGACATTCCACCTCTCCTATTCAAGATTCAGTATTCAAGACACTCTTCAAATCCATTTATGGCATGATTTCTTGATTTGAATTCCTTATCTGAAAGGAATTCTATGGAATATCTCTCAAAACCTAGTGATTTACACATCTTTATGTCACTAAAGGTTGAGATTTCATTCATTCAACCTCATCCTTTAAAATGAGAGAACTCATCAATCTGGGCCTCCTTTTCAGGAGTAATCCCTAGTCCCCTAATTTGGGCATCCTCCTTAAGAGTAAGCCCCAAACATAATTCTTTTAACCTGGGCATCCTTTTTTAGGAATAAGCCCCAGTCATAATTTCTTCTTGGGCCTCCTTTTCAGGAGTAATCCCCAGTCCCCTAATTTGGGCATCCTCCTCAGGTGTAAGCCCCAACCATAATTTCATTATCCTGGGCATCCTTTTCAGGAATAATCCCCAGTCATAATTTCCTCCTGGGCATCCTTTTCAGGAGTAAGCCCCAGTCCCCTAATTTGGGAATCCTCCTCAAGAGTAAGCCCCAACCATAATTTCATTAACCTGGGCCTCCTTTTCAGGAATAATCCCCAGTCATAATTTCTTCCTGGGCCTCCTTTTCAGAAGTATGCCCCAGTCCCCTAATTTGGGCATCCTCCTCAGAAGTAAGCCCCAACCATAATTTCATTAACCTGGGCCTCCTTTTCAGGAATAAGCCCCAGTCATAATTTCCTCATGGGACTCCTTTTCAGGAGTAGGCCCCAATCCCATAATTTGGGCATCCTCCTTAGGAGTAAGCCCCAACCATAATTATCTTAACCTGGGCCTCCTTTTTCAGGAATAAGCCCCAGTCGTAATTTCCTCCTGGGCCTCCTTTTCAAGAGTAAGCCCCAATCCCCTAATTTGGGAATCCTCTTCAGGAGTAAGCCCCAACCATAATTTCATTAACCTGGGCCTCCTTTTCAGGAATAAACCCCTGTCATAATTTCCTCATGGGCCTCCTTTTCAGGAGTAATCCCCAGTCCCCTAATTTTGGCATCCTCCTCAGGAGTAAGCCCCAACCATAATTTCATTATCCTGGGCCTCCTTTTCAGGAATAATCCCTAGTCATAATTTCTTCCTAGGCCTCCTTTTCAGGAGTAAGCCCCAATCCCCTAATTTGGGCATCCTCCTCAGGAGTAATCCCCAACCATAATTTCATTAACCTGGGCCTCCTTTTCAGGAATAAGCCCCAGTAATAATTTCCTCATGGGCCGCCTTTTCAGGATTAAGCCTCAGTCCCCTAATTTGGGCATCCTCCTCAGGAGTAAGCCCCAACCATAATTTCATTAACCTGGGACTCCTTTTCAAGAATAAGCCACAGTCCCCTAATTTGGGCATCCTCCTCAGGAGTAAGCCCCAAGTCCCTTAATTTTTCAAGTCTCTTAACCTGGGCCTCCTTTTCAAGAGTAAGCCCCAGTCTTAATTCCTCTTAACCAGTCCTAATTTACCTTTGATCTGGGATTCCTTCTCAGGAGTAAAAACCCAATCATAAGTCATCTTCTAATTTGGGCCTCCTTTTCAGGAGTAATCCCCAAGATAGATTATTCAAATCTCAATGAAGAATATATACCTTTATGGACCCTGTTCCTGGATTTCTTCCCTGAAGTAAATCCAAATCTCCATTTATCTGGGCAGTCATACATACATAAGTCCCACCTTATTTCTTATGATTGCATATTTCATGGCACAATTGTATGATTTTTAACAATACCTCTTATTTCTCACACCAAGCATGACTCACGTGAGCTTAGAGTGTAAATGTAATTATGACATCCTTCTTTGAGCCAGCAATCATAAACATCATACTCCCTTACTCGAACTACATGGGTTTTGATTCCTTTTCTAAACAAAGGATACGTAGGAAGCCCATCTGTGGGTTCGATACCAACTCTGAAATAATCCATGTCCTTCTAAAAGACAATAAACTTCAAGTTCCCACTGAGTGGCTTTAAAACCAGCATGGTCATCATAATGACCAAGAGACTTTTACGTATCAAAGGATACCATTGACTAAGAATCTCTAACAAGTACAGATGATTCTCTATCCATGAAGAACCTCGAATACATATAAAAGATTCTCTAAATTTCCTACATATCGATCATTTATTTTCAGATCTAAAGGAAAGCTCATTTTATACTTGGTAATGTAATAAGGATTCACGAACATAACTTTAATCTATAAAGAGAGTCCCGGAGTAGACTATAATTCCCCTAAAAAGGTGTGATGAGTCTGACCTCCCATCCTCTCGACCAAGGAAAATTCCTAAGCCTCATCAGTCCATAAACTAATGACCACCTACCTTTGGAAAGTAGTTCCAAATGGATGTGGATTCATTGGATGTTTCCGGTTCTATGAACAAACCCGTTAGAAATCGATTGGAAAGTTTGAACCTTCAATCAAGGAGGTCATCCCCGAATTCTGAGGGAAACATAAGCATATCACTGTGTTCATATAATGATTTCTCAATTATGTAAGGGACCTCATTAGTGGTTCCTTACATAGCTTTACTCACACCCTCGTCAGGTAGCCATGACACTTGGGTAACCAATATGATCACAGTGATTGTAGGTTCAGGTTGGGAAGAGGACCTATGTTGCTTGATCAATAAGGGTGGAACAAGTAGAGTTCAGATATTAAGATAGAAGTATACTTCAAGGATGGTATTATGGACTTTATATATATATTTTGTATCCCATTTATATTGTATATCTGATCAAAAAAGTGGATAATCAACCATTATATACTGGCATGACTATAATTCTATATGACTATAATTCCACACTTTTATTTTTTATTGATGATTGTGATTTATTTCATTTTCTTAATTTATTTAAATCTGATAGATGAGTCTTGTTTTATTTTCTTCTTTTATTTCAATCTGATATGAGGGTATAGTCTCTTTGAGGTAACACAATAAACCCTCAATGCTAGTCATCAACCTTTGGAGTATGGGGAGGCAAACCTGATTTAATGTAGATACCATCGATCTGGACACTGTTGAGTGTCTTGAACATCGGAAGTTGTAATTTTCTTCTCTTATTGGGTATATGTGTGGTCTAGTTGACACTCGTATAGAATTTTTATCTCATTGATCATATTTTTACCTTTTCATTATGAGTAGATGCAATCATTTGGTGGTTTTAGCATGACCTAGAATCGCTCATATAAGAATCATGGATCTTTAGATTTTTTTCTCAACACATTTTTTAGTCCCTGGTTTTCTATTTTTTATCTGAATTTTTTGATCGGGATATTCCTTGGTGTTTTGGGGTCATTTCACTAGAAATTAATCTTTCCTTTTTCTTCTTTCTGAATTATCTTCTTTTGGGTCTTCTATAACACCCAAGATTAAATTATAGCAAGTGAACATTCTATTTTAATAAATCTATAATATAATGAACATTTTAATATTTTATGACATAAAAATTATAGTTTGTTAGGATTAATATCGATAATTAAATTACTAGGTCAAAATAAGCATGAAATAAGTTTTTAAAATTTTATTTTAGAAATAAAATTCTATAAATAATTTAAATGTAAAATTTAACTATTCATGATTTTAATTACAATAATGTGGTATAATATGTATAATTAACAATGTATTTACTATCAATTTTATAGAAATAAAGATAAGATCATTTGTAGGTAAACCGATATTTTTAGAGAAAAATTTTCAAATCCATAATGTATTCACATTTTAATTAAATAAATTAATATATAATGATGAATGATTTAAATAAAAATAATAGATTATATATGTAACTTTACAAATTTAAATCCATAAAATTATTATTACTAGTCATATGGCTAATATAAAATCATCTTATGGTTGAAAAATAGATTTTTTTTTAAGAAAAATGTTTTTCGACACATTTTGGGGGTTTATTTTTAAATTAAAATTTTACAATTCCATGAATTGAATTTGATAAAATGTATTACATATTTTAAACCATAATTTCAAAAAAAAATAATGGGGATACTTTCATTTTTTGTATATAATGAATAATAAAAACAGTAAAAATTGTCACAACGGTTATGGTTAAAACAGGTTTACTAGAGGGTTAATCTAAAAAGATAAAGGTTAAAATTACCCAAACACTTACTAAAACCCCATTGGTAGGTTTTATTTCAATAATAACCTTATAACTTTATCATATTATCCATTTTTTCCATCTTCCAAGAATATGACTTCACATTATTTTAAAACTTTGAAAATTTAGAAGTGTGCCAATCAATTCAATTATAAAGAAAACCTACTCTCTAAAATTATTCACACGAATTAATCCATTTATCTCAAAAAACCATTGCAATAATATCTCTAAAATATCATTATCCACATTCTAGAGCTATTTTTTTCTAAAAATACCAACCCTATGGTTCTTAAAAAGAGATCCAAATGAGGTTTTTCTAAGAGAATGTAATAATCTTCACCAAGATCTTTCTTTTATTACTTCTTCTTTTACCACCTTAAATTATATATTAATAATTATAATATAAAAAAATAGTATCTAAATTATGTTGATATATTATTTTTTTATGGAATGATTTTTATCCATCTTCTTCTCTATCAAATAATAAATAAAACCACCGTTCTTGTATGGAAAACCACTGCATCAGAAACATATGTAAATTTTTTCCACAACTGGCTCACATGGATAGTAATAATGATAGAATTAATGAATATATATGATAATTATTAAATAACATCGATTCTATAAAATTAATATATCATCCATTCTTGTACCCTTTCACCCACTAAGGAAATGATAACATTGATTGTGTGTACGTACGACCTACTGTCTCCACGAAGTGATGTGATTCATTTTCTATGTCCAAATTTTATAAATTATCATAAAATGTATATAATTAGTAAGTATGATATTTATAAAATTAATATCATTCTATATATGATGTATCTACATCCTATTCACAAGAACCCGAACTTCCTTGATAAAACATGCATGAGAAAACGAAGCATTTAACACCCGAAACAATGGTTACAATTAAATATTATTATAGAACAAGTGATAAGATGTTTTAGAGGTTTATATATGATATTATAAATATGAATATGGTTTTTTTATAAATTAATAAAAAATTTAATACCATTATAAAGTAGTTCAAAACATGTTCAACCTAAGGCAATCGTAAGGTAATCGATTTCTTATTAATTTCCATTCTATTGAGACATATTTGATATTATGCCCCAATTTACTTTTATGGTTTGTATATACTACCTATTTGATATATTTTACATGAATAAATATTTATTCAGGGTGATTAATGTTTCAATTAAATTTTATTCTTTCAAGGGGTTACAATTTAAAAGTTACCAAAGAGGTAAGAATTTATTTTACAATCTCATTTTTTTGGGATTGCCTTAATTTTCATTGAAGAAATATTATAAATAATCCTTCATAAAATCCATCTATTTTCTTATCAGCTAGTTATTTAAGGATTTTCCTTATTTTATTCAAACCTTTTCTCTCTTTTTCACTTTAATCAGTAAAGTAAATGTTTAATAGAAGAATTTACTTAAATTCTCTTTTAATCGATTATATTTTTCTTCCATGTTTGTGTTTTTCAATATTTTTTGAAAAAGTAATTTTTATTACTCAAATGATAAATTTTAATCTATACATTACTTTTTAAATTTTTTTAAAGTAATATTTATAATTTTTTATAAAAGGTTTATTTTTTAAATTCTTTACAAAAAATTCAAAAGTAATGTTTTTTAATGTATACAACATTAACAAACTTCTCCAACACCATAATCATTTTATGATATTTAGATTCTTCTATACATTTTCAATTGTTATACAGACAAAAATAATTAATGAATGACTATTTTAATATTTGAATTCTATTTTATTTATTTTTATAAAGGATGTTCTTTTATTACAAAACCTATATTTTAGATGAACTGATGGTCATATATCTGTTAATAATTTTGAGGTTGTTAACTTTATCTTAAAAAATTTACTTTATTATGATCATTGGACATTAATTTTTTTTAAATATCCATTTTATTTTTATCATGTATATTGTTATTGGCTAAACTGTATACCATTTTTATATATGGTTTATTACTATGATAATTATTTGATTGACTACAGAAAATCTTTTTAAATGTGTATTCTTTACATAATACATATATTTATTGATATGGAATATTGCTTATGAATTAAATTAATCATTAAATATATGATGAATTCATTGGATATGCAGTGACGGGTGGGTCCCAATTAAATATATCCTCTCAATTCATTGATGGATCTCATGAGATAAATCAGTTGTCCAAATTAAATGAGTTTTTTGGTGTATACCAACCAATCAATTAAACTATTTTAGTGCAAGGTCTTTATGGCATAGATATCATGATGTCTGAGATCATGATGTCTAATATTAATCATTTCATTAATTTAGAATTAATTAATTGATATCCCTGATAGTTTTGTTTTTATATTATCCATGGATGCATTTTGAGCTCAAGTTATTTATTAAAGGAAATGTTTTTTCACATATTTACTTTTTAATATTGATTTGGACTTATTTAATCATGAAACATTCAATAGTATGTGACCCCTACTAAGAATTTGAGATCACCCTTATTTTTTTCCATTTACCTTGGATATTAATAAGAATTATTTGAATGTGTTCAAGGATGTAGAATGTTTTCTATAACTACATTTTATGTTTTATTTTCAATGAAAAAAATGAGAATCATGTTTGTATCTGGTTCTTAAATACTAATAAATAGATTGATCCTTTAATATTAAATCCCTTGTATCAATGGCAATGTAATAAAGAAGACATCAACTCTGGGTAACTAGATTTTGGGTTGCTACAGTTAATATCAGAACAAGTTTAGTAGAAACCTTGAGAACTATATTTAGGAAAATATAGATTAAGGAATATGACCCTATGAAAGACTTTGAGGATATGACTAATTTTTGGATAATATCATAAAATTTTTGGTAAGGTATAGATTATTTGGTTTTTCCTAGTAATACATCACATTATAGATACTATATGTGGGCATGGTTTAGGTATAGTTGCATCTAGGGGTAATAACCCTAAAAAGAGCTGGTTGAGTATATCTCATCCATCACTCTAGTGCACGATGATTCCACCCTTATTCTGAACCTAGTTCTAAAGTCATGCAGGATATTTTTTGGTTCAATCGCATCTTCTTTACAAACTATTATGAGAATTTGAAAATATTTTTATGATTTAAATATATCCCCAAAGAACCAAAATTTATGATTTTGATATTAACAATGCATAAATTTTTATTATATGTTAATTGTTACAACTGATTTAGAATTATATATATTGTGATTTAAAATTCATGATGTTATGAACTAATTAAATATATTTCATTATTTATAAATGGATCCTAGAAGAAATAATTGTATCAATACTCATGTCTAATATAAAAATTTCCCCGCTGAGAAGGCCAATACAAATATTGTTAGAGCTAGGCAGATCATGGCCATATTAGGGAAACTGACCTAGGATATGACTAATAAACATGAACATATAGAATAACATGATATTACATGACATGATACACCTATATTGGACTATTTCAAGAAATATAACCCCCCATAGTTTAGTGGAACTATTAATCTAGTGGTAGCTGGCCGATGGATTAGGCCCATTGGAAAGATATTTCTAGCCTTGAGATTTGATGAAAGGTAAAAGGTTATACTTGAAGTATATTCTCTCAAAGGTGATACTAGTAAATGGTGTTTGTTTATTGAGATCACTAGGGAGGAATAATATATATATCACATGGAATGGATATCTTTTAAAGTAACATTTTTTGAAAAATATTTCCCTTATGAGAAACAAATTGAAATAGAGAGAAGTTTTATCATATTAAAACAAAAGTAAGAAGAAAGTGTTGAGGAGTATGAGGATACCTTTAAAATACTATCCATGTATGTTGTGGATTATACAATTAATATTTAAAAAATATTGACCATTTCTTTCAAGGTCTTAATAGACATCTCTAAATGGGACTGATTTCTCAATTTTTTTAATCATATGATGAAATAGTTTTATGTTCTATCAAAATGAAGAAAAAAAATTTATAAATAATATATATTCAAGGTAAATATATAGAATAA
The DNA here is from genome assembly GCA_963277665.1 of Viscum album. Lineage (NCBI taxonomy): Eukaryota > Viridiplantae > Streptophyta > Magnoliopsida > Santalales > Viscaceae > Viscum > Viscum album. Next base: position 862,381,065 of record OY728138.1, read on the forward strand.
TAGGTATTATTAACACTATGAAAAAGGGTAAATTTCAATGAAGAATAAGAAGAAGAAGAAGCAATTTCCATCATATAATATGTTTGGAAATATAAATTATGGAGAATGATTGAAGGGCATGAGAGTTTGTTACAAATTCAGAGATAAGTGTCATCTAGATAATTAATGTAAGAGAAATAAATATACCACTACTATTTAGTTATTCAATTTTGAATAAATGTTTAATTATTCAAACTAATTTCCCAGGAATCAAGGTAACTTACTGTAAAAGAGGCTATGGGAAAAAGCCAAGCTTTTGTGATCACTACAAAGGAGGTTAAAGTTTCTAAAGATGTGATGACATGCAATTTAATCATATCTTCAAATATATTTAATTATTTAGTTTGTTATAGATCTTCACACTCTTATATATTTCATGTTTTACAAGAAAATTAGATATTTACACAACACCTTAAGAAAGAAGTTGGTAGTAAAGACTCTTAGTGGAAATATCATTGTAATAAGGATATGGAAGGTAGTTCCTAATATTACACATAAACATGCTATATTTTTTTTAATTTATTATTATACCTATGGTTGAATTTGATGTAATACTTGGTATGAAATGACTTTCAAAATATGATGAAAATTTTTATTGAAAATAGAAGGACATTATGATTCTTGATGAAGATGTGGAATTCCCTATCTTTAAAGGGGAGACTTCATCATATGATTCATTTCTAGATCCACCCCTATATCACTTATAAATGTGATTTTTGGGAAATAAGATTAGACACAACCTATGGAGGGAAATTTTAATATTAAAATTGAGGATGTACATATTGTACATGAATGGATTGATGTATTTCCTAAGGAATTACCTAGACATTCACCATAAAATGAGGTTGAGTTTTACATTGATTTAATCCCTTATATAGGACCTATATAAAAGACTCTTTATAGAATGGCCACATTGAAATTATTGTAATTAAAGAAACAAATAGAATATCTGTGTAATAAGGGATTTATATGCCCTAGTGATTCACCTTGGAGAGCCCCTATTCTTTTTTTTAAGAAGAAATATGGATCTATGAGGTTATGAATTGACTAAAGGATAATGAATTCAATTATGATAAAGAAAAATTATCATCTTACTTGCATTGATAACTTATTTGATCATCTTTATAGAGCCCAATATTTCTCAAATATTGACCTACATTATAGGTATCATCAATTTTGAGTAAAGATGGAAGATATTTAGAAGAAAACATTTTGAATGTGGTATATAAATTATGAGTTTATATTAATTCCATTGGATTAACTAGTTCACCCACTATTTTTATAGATCTAACAAATAGAGTATTCAAGGAATATCTTAAAGATTTTAGTGGTATTTATTGATGATATCTTAGTGTAATATAAAATCTATGAAGACTATGAGAAACACTTATGGATCATTCTTGAGACTCTTATAAGAAAATAGTTATAAGGTAAATTTAACAAGTGTGAATTATGGCCTCAAAAGGTTTATTTTCTTAGACATATTTTCTCCAACGATAGAATATAAATTGATCCTATAAGGACAAAGGTTGTAAAATAAAGTACTACACCAATGAATATAAATGAGTTTCATATTTTCATTGGTTTGGAAGGTTACTATCCGTGATTTGTTCAAAATTTAACCCAATTGGATAACCAGTTAACCAAGCTTACATGTGAAGGGGTTAAGTTCATATGGACAAAGGAATGTGAATATTGTTTTTAAAGAATTAAAGAGTATATTGGATAATTCTTCTATTTTAACTATACTATCAAGAATTGATGGATTTGTGATATATAGTGATACATCAAAGAAGGGACATGGTTGTATCCTTATAGAGAATGATAAAGTTATTTCTTATGAATCAAGGTAGTTGAAGACTCATAAATAAGACTATCCAACCCATCATATTGATTTATAAGCTATAAAATTTTCTTTGAAGATATGGAGAAATTATCTCTATAGAATAGGATATGAGATATACTCATACCATAAGATCCTAAAATACATATTTCATAGAAATTTCCCAATATGTGGAAAAGGTGATGGATAAATGTAATGCCCCGACCCCGAAATCCCATAGTCGGTGCATTATTACATATCATTGGCATGATCACAAAAGATCAAGTCTCAAAAGACCGATTAGTTTAATAGCCTTGGAAGTACTAGATACATTCATAAGGTGTATGTTACATCATAAAATGAAAAACAACAACAACATTGTTTCCATAGACAACACTGAGATCCCATAGACTATCCCTACAGGCCAGTAATAATATACTTCTTCACATCTTGGGAAAAATAAAACATAGAAATGGTGAGCTCAGATGCTCAGTAAGGATAACAATATAATAGAAACTTTCATAAATAAGCACAAACATTTAAGGAAATGTATAAAACTAAAACAAAAGCCTTTTTAACATAAACTTCATCATAATATGGAAAATATAAATCAAAATAATTTCATTTACTTACTCACATGGATATTCTACTAGTCAAATAATCACATGCAATATCAATAGCCACTTTCATAATGATGGAATGCATAATTCCAGACTTCATAACCACAGAGTCAAGGCCTTGTGCCTAGAATACAAATAATATTTTTTCAAGGACTTGTACCAAGACACTAGTTTGTATCATGAGACCTATCGATGCATCAAAGAGCTATAGCAGGATCCACGTGTGACTTACTAAGTCCAATGGATTCCTCATATGAAAAGATTTAAACATAACATAAACATTCGTATTAAGACTAGAATACGAAATGTCAATACCTTATCCATAAACCATGAATGGTAGAAAAATAACACATCCATCGTCAAACATATCACAAAACCTTCAATACAAAATGGAATATTTGTATCACAATAAATCAACTTCAAGAAAGATTAAAATAAATTAAAGGATGTTGACATAGATGAAATCAAAAGTGTTTGAGAGAAATATCTCATTCTTTTTTTGAAATCATTTAAAGTTAAATAATTATAAAAGAAAACCCTTATTTTGAAAATATTCTTATAATATTATAAGGTAAGATTTGATGATGTTATAATGGAAGAATATATCCGCACCTGCCGTATAAGTTAAAAAACATTCTTACCTTAATTTTGTTGAAAAGGTCATAAAGTAACTTGCTTGGAAATCGAAAGAAAGATTCCATTAAAACATGAAAGGTAAAATAAGGGTATAAATGACTTTAACCCATAATCTAGTAAGTAGTAAAAATGTTTTGGAATAAATTTTTAGGAAAACACGGATGTGGATGATAAAGAGGTATCAGTAGATAATTACATATAAACAACCTTGAATAATGAAGAAGTTGTAAAATTAACCCTCACCTTGTATTTTTACTTGGTAGAGGGTAGGTTAACCTCCTTTATAATGGTTAAATAATTTTTATTAAATTATAAAATAATCATATACATTAATATGATATCATATATTATCTTTTAATATTTCTTTGTTAATAATATTTTAGTATTATCGTCGTTCTGGGTGTTAACTGATTCGTTTTCCTTTATATGATTTGTTACGTAAGTAATGTTTTTTATGTATAAGATGTATATTATTCATATTGATAATTATATTAAGTCTTTAAATATTTTTTTAATCATCTAATGAAAATTAGTCTTGAATGGATACGATGGGGAATGAATCTCATCGTGTTCGTGGAGACGGTAATCCGTACGTACGCACGAGTGACAATATCATTCTTTTGATATTAAAATATAATATAATTGGATGTTATATCATATATAAAGAATCATTATCATGTTATATTTATTATTTAAAAAATTTATACATCATTATTATACCCATCCAAATAATAATGTATTGAATAACAACTACACCACGACGTGGAGACGGTTAGCCGTACGTACGCACGTACGGTGACATGTCACTCAAATGATGGATAGAATAATGAATATGGTTGTATCATATTTATAATAACATCACAGTATATATAATATATTGGAGTTATTATTTTTTAATGGAAACAACATGGAAAGAAGAAGTGGAAGAAGAAAAAACATGAAAGAGGTGGTGAGATATTTACCTCTTCTTCGGGTTCTTCCTTTTGATTTGATCAAAAATGGATCATTAGGTTGGATTTATGACTATAGGAAAGACTCTAGAATGAAGGTATGACATTTGAGAGAGTATTTAGGCCGGGGTTGGCCAATAAAAATGGCTTTGAAGGTGTGAATTAGAGAGAATGGGACGTGCCCTTTTATAAGAGGGGTGAGTGACACCTTAGGAAAATCTAGAAATATTATTTTATAATAAAATAATTTTCAGTTTCTAATGGAGAAAAAATGAATTATTTAAAATATAAGGTGGGTATGAATATAAAACCACTCAAAAAATAGGTTTTATATAGGTTCTATCACTATATTAACCTTATCTTTTATATTTAACTCTTAGTTAAATAGTTTGACATTTACCATTTCTCTTTGTATTTTTATATTATATGCTTAATAAACTTACTATAAAATTTCAAGAGAACCTGAAATGGTTCATTAATGATACAACTATAATTATATAAGTCTTTTTTCAAAACCTTAGATTTTTAGGATTATAATATCAACCAATAATATTGTATTAATTTTAAAAACTCATTTATGTCAATTTTGACATTATTTAATAATTGATTTTTGTTAAAGTCCTAACAACTTTATTACTTATAAATAAATAAATTTAATCAAAAATAACATGTCATAGGAACCTATAAATTTTTTTATGGCATCAAAACTTTTAAATTATATTTATTTTAGTATTTATAATATCATTTATTTGATTGTTCCATTAATATGGAAAATACTGCATCATTATTGTGTCATATATATATATATATATATATATATATATATATATATATATTTTATGTCTAAAAATTGTAAATAAAATATCCTGAGTTATGAAATATTTTTATCTTTATAATGACTATTTATAGTTGATTAGATCAATTATATAACCTCATATAAAAATTGTTTTACTAAAATATATTTGCTTTTTTTATTTTTTTCCTTACTTTAGATTATTTAATATAAAATGTCATTATCACTCACAAGTGGCTACATGGGGTCCCAAAATCGACCCAAGGATGGCCACGGTCGGACATGTATCAGAAAATAGGGTTAAGACATGTTTTATTCTAATTTAATATTATTATAATCTTATTTTTTAACCTTATTTAATGGATTTACCGCTTTAACCATAGTAAATAAAATATTTACTGAAGTAGATATTCCTAATGTCTATAAATAAAAGTTAACTATTTACACAATTTGGACCTCATGATTCTAAATATGGATTCCATTTTTCCAAATTCAAAATACAGATGTTTCAGAAATTAATTTAAAATTAATTCTCATTGTCCAAACAAAAAACGTGTTTTTATGGAATAATAACTATCAAAAGATTGATACTTGTTTATGTGTAGTTTAATCTTGAGATTACATACATTGACTTAAATTATATTAAATGATAAAAATATAATATAATTATACTTAAAAACCATTCAAATTTATAATTTAACACTATAAATTATTTTGATTAAAAACGTGGTTTTTAATTAAAATTTAGTGTTTTCACTATTCATCAAAAATTGAATGTTTTTAAAAAAATACCAAAAAATAACCCTAATCTAATTTTGATATTACAAATCCAAAAATGAAGTCCATTTTGAAATATAAAATTTATAAAATTTTAAAAAGTGGGTATTACTATTCATAATAGCTAGTTTGATTGGTTGTGGTGTGTTAGAACTCGAAGTTGCGTACAACACACGCTATTGTATTATTCAAAGAAAAACAGACCATGGAAGCTTGGGGTGTTACATTCTCCCCTCCTTCAAATAATTTCATCCTCAAAATTTCTAGAATATTATTGCATAACAAGATTTGGGTGGTTCTTTATCATAAGTTCCTCGGGTTCCCATGTTGCCTCTTCCTTCTTATGGTTTCTCCATAGAACATTTACCAAACGAGTCGTCCGATTTCTCAACAATTGTTCTCTTGTATCAAGAACCTTGACAGGGTCCTCGCAATAAGATAGAACAGGTTTCAGTTCTAATGAAAAGACCCATAAAATTCAAGGGAATTTTTTTTTCTTAATTTTCTTTGGAATTTTACAAGAACACGGTTTCTGACGGCACCTGATTCCGAGGCCCGGTGTGCCCGGAATTATTTTCCGAAGTTTTTCTCGGGTACGTTCAGTGAACGAACGAGCGAGAATTTATAACTTTTGATCCAGTGCTCGGAATTGAAATCTGAGGACACCGATGAACACGCAGCGCCGATATTCACTTAAGAAGACCTTTTCCGAGGTTGCGTTTTATGCGGAATGAAAGTTAGTTTTGGGAAAAATTAAAAGAAGTTAAATAAAATGTGGAAACACATTTTATTTTTAACTTGTTGGTTAACTTCTCCCAAATGGAGTTAGGGGTGGGACCCACATCCACTTAACCTCCCTTGAGAGGATTAAGTGTGGTGGGGCCCACACGAACCCTAACACTTCATCTTCTCTTTTTAAACTCCCTATAACTCCTCTTTAATTAACTTGACAACTTGGTTAATTAATTGAGTTGAGTTGTTTGAATTTCAAACCTTTGAATTCAAGTTGATAATTATGTGAATAAAATAAGCCTTAGCTTATTTTATTTTGGTTGGTCTCCTTATCCATCTTGAGAGGTTTTGAAGAATTCTCTCCATCTTCTTCAAACTTTGACGAAGAACGCGAAGAACATTCGGACATCGACGAAGAACGCCACGTTCTCGGGAACCGTCTTCCACGACGCCATACCCGCGACACCGACAGCGTCTCCTTCCACGTCATCTCTTCCGCGACGGTTTCCCGCGATGAAATCTCCGTCAAAGAGCTTCGAATCCTCGCTTCACGACATCGACGTCCTTTTTCCGCGACGCCGATCACCGCGACGCTCGTCTTCCATGGGTCGTTGACAAACATCGTTCTTGAAACCGAGGTAGGGGTTTGTTGTTGTTTAATTTATTTAATCACGTTATTGGTTCTAGCATGATGATCCTTGAGGTTTAATGATTAAGTGTTATCGTCTAACGATAGGGGGGCCGGACCGCACAAACACGGCCGAATTCCCCCTCCTTTGTTCTTCAATATTTTCTTGCGGATGAAACAAGATGGCGTGGTGCCGTCGCACCACGCGGGAATCACACGACAAATATTGTGCGGCGCCGTCACGCCGCGCCGTGAAAGATTATCATGAACGCGACGCCGTCACGCCGCGTCGAAGAAAACCGAAGGCGCCGCAGCCAGAGCAGGGCCACAGCGGATGGGCGCGGTGCCGTCGCACCGCGCCAGACGACGAAGGCCGCGGCCGGTTCCGGGCCGCTGCATGACGTGATGACCGGCGGCTAGTCGGGCCGCCGGTGTCGGATGACGGAAGAGGACCAGCCCTTGCCGGTCCTGTTGAGAAGGAGCCGGCCGGCCAGGTCAGGCCGACCAGGGTGATGCAAACCGGGGGAATTAAATTCCCCTGGGAGGTTAATTGGCCCCCCTTTATGAGGGGGGCCGGTTTCACAAAGGGGGGCAGGCGGCCCCCCCGTTTCCAACAAGCTCGACCTTCGGCCGAGCTGGCAGCGCGCCCAGTGCGCTGCCTTGCGCCGAACCGGCGCGCCTGGCCGGTTCACCGGGCCGGGTCGACCCTGTCCGGGGCTGGTCGACCCGGTTCGGGCCATCCGGGGGGTCTCGGGCTGGGACGGCCTGGGACCCAAACCCCCGTTACCAAGCAGTTTGGATTCAAATGCCCATAACTTGGGCTACAGATCTCCAAACGATGCGCCGTCAGTGGCGATGCGATCCTTGAATCGCGGCGGTTGTTTTGGTATATCGCACTCAAGGTTTCGGAATACTTTGAGTTTGGCCGGGTTGGTTCGTACACGAAACCACCCGGGCCATCAGAGCGGAAACAATCATATCTTGAGCTACGGACGTCCGAATGACGTGCCGTCATCTTTGTTGTGTTCCTCTTAGTGAGAAGGATCTTTTAGCTTACTCCGCCTGAGGTTTGGACGCAGGTAGAGTACGGTCGGGTTGGTTTTTCCTTAAAAACCAACCGGGCCCCTAGGACGAAAAAGTCAATAACTCTCAGACCAGGCGTTTGATCGACGCGCCGTCTGTTGCGTTGAGTTCCTGTTGACGATACGGAACTTTTGGATACATCAACTCTGGACTATGTGACAGTTGATGTATCAGCCTCTCGGCTCATGGAGCGGACCCTCCCGAACGAGCTTGCTGTGTGCGGGAACCCTAGAGCTGGCTGCGACTGCTACTGCTACTGCTACTACTACTGCTCATGTGACTGCGAAGACGACAGTACAAAGATCCTTGGTGGATTCGACGACGACTACAGCACTCAGCGATCCTTCGTGGATCAGTGCTACAGGTCCTGTGTGGGCCTGATCCTGTGTGGGTCCGATCCTGTGTGGGTCTGCGCTCAGCGGTCCTGTGTGAACCAGCGCCTACAGGTCCTGTGTGGGCCCGATCCTGTGTGGGTCATTGCGGGGGTTAGTTACCTATCGATCCTTCGTGGGTCCGACGAGTTAGATGGATCAGTGATCATCTTTATAGTTATCCGAAGAAGTATACCTGTGTGAGCTGAATCCTGTTGCTTTCCTGAGTGGATTGTGTTGTGTTATCCTGTGTGGATTTCGTTTTGCTTTCCTGTGTGGAATACGCATACTTTCCTGTGTGGACCGAGTTGTACTTGGACTCGGAGGTTGGAGCGTATTGGAATTGATGACTTAGGTATATGTATGAGCATATACCTAAGCAGTGTCAGTTGTTACTTCGTGATTGTATCATCCTTTGTGGTTTATCCTTTGTAGATTTTGGGAGACCTTCAGGGGTCTCGGGGTCCCTACTGAGTAGCTTATACTCACCCATGCACGGGCTATGCCCACACTACGTTGTGTTGGTTGCAGACGACGGACAGCGTTGATCGTGGCTGAGGCTTGCAGAGCAAAACGGTACCTGGAGGTGGACTACTGGGTGGGACGTTCCCGGAGCGGACGGCGGGACCCGAGGAGCAATGGAGCTATCTGTACCCACCCTTCAGGTGGGATTTCTAGTGGACAGGTCGATGTAGCGTCTTTTACTTTACAGTTGTTGTTTTCCCTTTTGAGTTGTACTTTACTTTCAGTTTGGGTTTGTATACTGGCCCATTTACTTTTCCACACTTTCAGTTGTACTCTGTTTTTACTTAGTGTTTACTTTTACGCTTGCTTACTCTGTGGTGTTTGTTTACTTTTCAAAGGCAATGCCTTCACTTTTTACTGGGTTTTACACCTTGGTGCTAGTCGCCAGCCCCTGGCCTATGGAAGGCGGGCTTGGGGTAGTCACAGCACGGACCCCGAGGGCGGGTCGTGACAAATTGGTATCAGAGGAGTTCGGTTCTACCGTGAACTCTGTTCTTTTCTATGTGAAGAAATAATGTTTAGCGTATTGGGTGTGGTTATCAGTCCAGGGAGTCCAGTGTTGGTGCGGCGGCTGACGTATCCCTACACCAGGACCCTGACTACTGATTTCTGACTTAATGCACGAAAACATTGATTGCGTGTGTGTTTCAAAGTTTTCTTTGTGATTACTTTATATCAGCTCACCAGGTATACTGTTCTGACCATGGCACACCTGTTTCCTTTTCAGGATAGCCCCACGACGGCAGCCAGCTAGGGTTCCGAGAGTCGAGCATGACGACAGCCCACCGAGCGACGAGGCCTCGGTGCAGGGCCCTTTGTCAGTAGTGGCACCGGCGGTAGCTCTACCCGTCGAGCCACTGATGCTTCCAGCACCAGTCGCTGACGATGCACGTCGCCTTGGAGCTCTGCATGAGTTCCAGCGCCAGTGACCACCCAGGTTTCGTGGGGAGACGGACCCCCAGGCAGCCGAGGACTGGATGGAGGCAGTCGTATGAGTTTTCAGGCTAGTGAGGACACCAGCAGACCTCATGGTGATCCTCGCTGCGAGCCTACTGCACGCAGCAGCAGGACGACGGTGGAGCTTGATGCTCCAGGTGCACGATGAGGCATCTCTACTTTAGACGGACTTTGAGAGCCTCTTCCGCTCTGAGTTCGTCCCAGCCACCCTTCGTGTGGTGCGTATCCAGGAGCTTCTTCAGCTGAGGCAGGGCAGCATGATGGTCGCTCAGTACTCGGCGAGATTTACTGATCTCTCGCGCTACTCGACCGACATGGTACGAGACCCATTCTTCCGGGCCCAGACCTTCGAGCAGGTTTTGATACACAAGATCAGGGCATCGCTGATCTCCCTCAGCATACCGACTCAGACAGGAGTACTGGAGCGGGCCCTTTTGATCGAGAGCTTCCTTCCTGAGTCTACACCAGCGCCGAGACCCACTGCAGGGCGGGACGTGGCAGAGTCATCTGCAGCAGGCAGTCGACGGATGACTCAGGGGTCCAGGCAGACCAGACCTTCAGGCAGACGACCTCAGGACACTGGCTCAGTAGTGCGGGGCACACAGCACGGAGCCAGTCTTTTGAGAGGCAGACAGTGCTACTCGTGCGGCGGGCAGGGCCACATGGCTCGTGACTGCCCGACCCATCGTGCCGAGGAGCAGCAGACGGTTGAGGGAACACCGAGGCAGAGGCAGAGGGTCGACCGTGGCAGTCCGCAGGGAGGAGGCGGATGAGGCAGAGGAGCTGGCCGAGCAGCAGGTGGTGGGCGACGCTTTGAGGCTCTGCCACCACCACCACCAGGAGGTCCACCCCGACTACAGGGAGCTGGTGGGAAGAGACAGGCACAACTCCAGGCAGCAGAGGCCTATGACCACGGCGTGCCAGAGATGATTTGAGGTACTATCTGTGTCTATTCCACCCTTGCTGCAGTACTTATAGACACAGGAGCGAGTCACTCTTTCATAGCCGCTGCCCTTGTTCGGAGCTCGGAGATTCCGACAGAGCCTTTGGCTCGATCCTTACGGCTAGAGACTCCTACGGGAGCAGACTCGACGATTACGCACTGGTGCTGGCAGTGTGAGCTTACTCTAGGAGGCGAGAGCTTCGGCTGGGATCTTCTTGTAGCAGGGTCGAGGCCTTACGATGTCATCTTGGGCATGGATTGACTATCTACGGTCCATGCACAGATTGACTGTTTTAGACGCAAGGTGCGATGTGTACGCACCGACGGGAGCAGGTTCACCTTCACCAGCGAGAAGGAAGCCTTTGCAGCACAGGATGGACTTCCGCGGAGCAGAGGACAACCCATCACTCATCAGTTGGCTAGCCTCATCCTTGGAGCAGTTGACGTGCGGAGTCCTGGTTTTCCTGCAGTGGTGGATCAGTTTGCGGACGTTTTTCCCGACGACGTTCCAGGGCTACCACCTCGCAGATAGGTAGACTTCTATATTGTCCTGTACCCCGGGACAACCCCGATATCGACATCAGCATATCGGATGGCCCCCGCTGAGCTTCGAGAGCTACGGGTACAGTTGGAGGACTTGCAGGGCAAGGGGTTCATCCGACCCAGTGTTTCACCCTGGGCTTCCCCGATATTGTTCGCCAAGAAGGCAGACGGGAGCTTGCGACTTTGTGTTGACTATCGTCGCCTGAACCAGGTGACAGTGAGGAACAAGTATCCGCTACCGAGGATTGATGACCTCTTTGATCAGCTCAAGGGAGCACAGTGGTTCTCGAAGATAGACCTCAGGTCAGGCTATCATAAGCTCAGAGTCAGAGACGAGGACGTGCAGAAGACGGCCTTCAGATGTCGGTATGGCCACTATGATATCTTGGTTATGCCTTTCGGCGTAACCAATGCTCTAGCAGTTTTCATGGCCCTCATGAACAGGATCTTTCAGCCATACCTCGATCGATTTGTCGTGGTCTTCATCGACGACATACTGATTTACTTGACGACTAAGGAGGAACAGGCATACCACTTGCGGGTTATACTAGACACACTCCGAGAGCACCAGCTTTATGGTAAGCTCTCGAAGTGTCAGTTCTGGATATGTGAGGTCCACTTCTTGGGACACGTCATCTCTGAGGCGGGAGTTGTAGTGGATCCTGTGAAGATCGAGGTAGTGTTAGCTTGGGAGCCACCCAGGAGTGTGACGGAGGTTCGGAGTTTCTTGGGACTAGCCAGATACTATCAGAGATTCGTGCCTGACTTCTCTAGAGTTGCAGCACCACTCACAGCTTTGACAAAGAAGGGGAAGCCCTTCGTGTGGTCAGACAGATGTCAGCAGAGCTTCCAAGAGCTAAGACAGAGATTGACCAGCGCACCTATCTTGAGGTTTCCTGAGGAGGGAGTAGGGTACGTAGTCTACTGCGATGCATCAGGGACCGGACTCGGATGTGTTTTGATGTAGGAGCGGGCAGTGATCTCCTATGGATCACGTCAGTTGAGGCTGCATGAGCAGAACTACGCTACCCATGATCTGGAATTAGCAGCAGTGGTCTTCGCTCTGAAGACATGGCGACACTACCTGATGGGAGAGCGCTTTACAGTCTTTTCTGATCATCAGAGTCTCAGGTATATCTTCTCGCAGAAGGACCTGAACCTGAGACAGCGGCGATGGATCGAGTTCCTCCAGGATTATGACATTGAGATAGTCTATACTCCTGGGAAGGGGAACGTAGTAGCCGATGCCCTCAGCAGGAGGACGGGCATTCAGCTACTTGAGGAGGTGACAGAGCAGCTATACTCTTTGCAGATATCCTTCTTGGATAGAGATGGAGCAGCCTTCCTCCAATCTCTCACAGTCACCCCTCCACTACTGTAGCGAGTCAGAGAGGCACAGCGTGAGGACGCTGACTGTGAGACACGACGTTCACCGATATCCTCGGGACAGGCACCTGATTGTTTCTCCCTTGGAGCAGAGCACGACATCCTTTTCAGAGGATGTACCATGGTACCAGTCGCTTTGCGAGAGGAGGTGCTGAGAGAGTTTCACACATCTCCTTTGATGGTACATCCAGGAGTGGCGAAGATGTACCAGGATCTCAGACGACAGCACCGGTGGCCGGGCATGAAGAAGGTTGTGGCAGAGTTCGTTTCTCGATGCCTCACCTACCAGCAGGTGAAGGCAAAGCATCAGGTACCAGCAGGCTTGGTACAACCCTTGGAGGTTCCGGAGTGGAAGTGGGACGGTATATCTATGGACTTCGTGACTGGACTTCCACTCACTTCTAGAGGTCACGACTCCATTTGGGTGATTGTTGACTGACTCACCAAGTCGGCACACTTCTTACCCATCAGAGAGCAGGGCTCAGTGGAGAGCTTGGGACGTCTCTACGTTCAGGAGATTGTGCAGCTCCACGGTGTGCCTTCATCTATCGTCTCTGATCGAGATGCTCGCTTCACTTCCTGGCTTTGGAGGGGGTTACAGGAGGCGTTCGGGACGCAGCTAGGTCTGAGCACAGCCTTTCACCCTCATACGGATGGTCAGACGGAGAGGACCATTCAGACTCTCGAGGACATGCTCTGCGCTTGTGTCCTCGACTTTGGTTGCAGCTGGGAGGACCACCTACCCTTGGTGGAGTTTGCGTACAACAACAGATACCACTCCACCATCGGGATGGCACCGTACGAGGCGTTGTGCGGCCGACCTTGTAGATCTCCTTTGTGCTGGACAGACCCTGGGGAGTCAGCACTTGTGGGACCGGAGATGGTCCAGGCCACGACAGAGAAGGTCCAGGTCATCCAGGAGCGGATGAGGACAGCTCAGAGCCGGCAGAAGTCATACGCTGACAGGAGTCGGAGACCACTAGAGTTCGAGGTTGGAGACCACGTCTTCTTGCGGGTCTCACCTCGACGTGGTATACAGAGATTTGGCTGAGGCGTCAAGTTATCTTCGCGCTTCATCGGACCCTTCCAGGTCCTCAGCAGGATTGGCGAGGTGGATTATCGCCTGGCTCTACCACCTCAGTTACACCGGGTGCACGGCGTCTTCCACGTATCTGAGCTAAGGAGATACGTGCATGACCCGATGCACATCATTGACCATGGAGAGCTTGACGATGACGATGGGGTGACTTTTACGGAGGTTCCGATGGAGATAGAGGATCGACAGGAGCGGGTCCTACGTGGATGGTCGATTCCTCTTGTGCGCATCAGATGGCAGCACGAGAATCTCCAGGAGAGCACTTGGGAGCGGGAGGCTCAGATGCATGCTCAGTACCCTCATTTGTTTCCCTAGTTTTTTATTTATCTTTACGAGGACGTAAAGCCCTGAGGTGGGAGTAATGTAAAGACCCGTAAAATTCAAGGGAATTTTTTTTTTCTTAATTTTCTTTGAAATTTTACAAGAACGCGGTTTCTGACGGCACCTGATTCCGAGGCCCGGTGTGCCCGGAATTATTTTCCGAAGTTTGGCTCGGGTACATTCAGTGAACGAACGAGCGGGGATTTCTAACTTTTGATCCGGTGCTCGGAATTGAAATCCGAGGACACCGATGAACTCGCAGCGCCGATATTCGCTTAAGGAGACCTTTTCTGAGGTTGCGTTTTATGCGGAATGAAAGTTAGTTATGGGAAAAATTAAAAGAAGTTAAATAAAATGTGGAAACACATTTTATTTTTAACTTGTTGGTTAACTTCTCCCAAAGGGAGTTAGGGGTGGGACCCACATCCACTTAACTTCCCTAGAGAGGATTAAGTGTGGTGGGGCCCACACGAACCCTAACACTTCATCTTCTCTTTTTAAACTCCCTATAACTCCTCTTTAATTAACTTGACAACTTGGTTAATTAATTGAGTTGAGTTGTTTGAATTTCAAACCTTTGAATTCAAGTTGATAATTGTGTGAATAAAATAAGCCTTAGCTTATTTTATTTTGGTTGGTCTACTTAGCCATCTTGAGAGGTTTTGAAGAATTCTCTCCATCTTCTTCAAACTTTGACGAAGAACGCGTAGAAAATTCGGACATCGACGAAGAACGCCACGTTCTCGGGAACCATCTTCCGCGACGCCATACCCGCGACACCGACGACGTCTCCTTCCGCGTCATCTCTTCCGCGACGGTTTCCCGCGACGAAATCGCCGTCAAAGAGCTTCGAATCCTCACTTCATGAAATTGACGTCCTTTTTCCGCGATGCCGATCACCGCGACGCTCGTCTTCCGCGGGACGTTGACGAACATCGTTCTTGAAACTGAGGTAGGGGTTTTTTGTTGTTTAATTTATTTAATCATGTTCTTGGTTCTAGCATGACGATCCTTGTGGTTTAATGATTAAGTGTTATCGTCTAACGAGAGGGGGGGCGGACCGAACAGACACGGCCGAATCCCCCCTCCTTTGTTCTTGAATATTTTCTTGCGGATGAAACGAGATGGCGTGGTGCCGTCGCACCACACGGGAATCACATGGCAAATATTGTGCGGCACCGTCGCGCTGCGCTGTGAAAGATTATCATGAACGCGACGCCGTCGCGCCACGTCGAAGGAAACCGAAGGCGCCGCGGCGGGGGGGGGGGGGGGCGCGGTGCCGTCGCACCGCGCCGGACGATGAAGGCCGCGGCCGGTTCCGGGCCGCGGCGGGACGTAATGACTGGCGGCCAGCCGGGCCGCCGGTGTCGGATGACAGAAGAGGACCGGCCCTTGCCGGTCCTGTTGAGAAGGAGTCGGCCGGCCAGGTCGGGCCGACCGGGGTGATGCAAACTGGGGGAATTAAATTCCCCCGGGCGGTTAATTAGCCCCCCATTATGAGGGGGGCCGGTTTCACAAAGGGGGGCAGGCGCCCCCCCCCCCCCCGTTTCCAGCAAGCTCGACCTTCGGCGGTGCTGGCAGCGCGCCCAGCGCGCTGCCTTGCGCCGAACCGGCGCGCCTGGCCGGTTCGCCGGGCCGGGCTGGGTTGACCCTGTCCGGGGCGGGTCGACCCGGTTCAGGCCATCCGGGGGGTCTCGGGCCGGGACGGCCCGGGCCCGAAACCCCCGTTACCGAGCGGTTTGGATTCAAATGCCCATAACGTGGGCTATGGATCTCCAAACGACGCGCCGTCAGCGGCGATGCGATCCTTGGATCGAGACGGTCGTTTCGGTATATCGCACTCAAGGTTTCGGAATACTTTTTGTTCGGCCGGGTTGGTTCGTACACGAAACCAACCGGGCCCTCGGAGCGGAAACGCTCATATCTTGAGCTACGGACGTCCGAATGACGTGCCGTCAGCTTTTTTGTGTTCCTCTTAGTGAGACGGATGTTTTAGCTTACTCCGCCCGAGGTTTGGACGCAGATAGAGTACGTTCGGGTTGGTTTTGCCTTAAAAACCAACCGGGCCCCTGGGACGAAAAGGCCAATAACTCTCAGACCGGGCGTCCGATCGACACGCCGTCTGTTGCGTTGAGTTCCTGTTGACGATACGGATCTTTTGGATACATCAACTCTGGACTATGTGACAGTTGATGTATCAGCCTCTCGGCTCATGGAGCGGACCCTCCTGAACGATCTTGCTGTGTGCGGGAACCCTAGAGCTGGCTCCGACTGCTACTGCTACTACTACTGCTACTGCTACTGTGACTGCGACGACGACAGTACAAAGATCCTTGGTGGATTCGACGACAACTACAGCACTCAGCGATCCTTCGTGGATCAGTGCTACAGGTTCTGTGTGGGCCCGATCCTGTGTGGGTCCGATCCTGTGTGGGTCTGCGCTCAGCGGTCCTCTGTGAACCAGCGCCTACAGGTCCTGTGTGGGCCCGATCCTGTGTGGGTCATTGCGGGGGTTAGTTACCTAGCGATCCTTCGTGGGTCCGACGACTTATATGGATCAGTGATCATCTTTATCGTTATCCGAAGAAGTATACCTGTGTGAGCTGAATCATGTTGCTTTCCTGTGTGGATTGTGTTGTGCTATCCTATGTGGATTTCATTTTGCTTTCCTGTGTGGAATACGTATACTTTCCTGTGTGGACCGAGTTGTACTTAGACTCGGAGGTTGGAGCGTATTGGAATTGATGACTTAGGTATATGTATGGGCATATACCTAAGCAGTGTCGGTTGTTACTTCGTGATTGTATCATCCTTTGTGGTTTATCCTTTGTGGATTTTGGGAGACCTTTAGGGGTCTCGGGGTCCCTACTGAGTAGCTTATACTCACCCCTGCACGGGCTATGCCCACACTACGTTGTGTTGGTTGCAGACGACGGACAGCGTTGATCGTGGCTGAGGCTTGCAGAGTAGAACAGTACCTAGAGGTTGACCACTGGGCGGGACGTGCCCGAAGCGGACGGCGGGACCCGAGGAGCAGTGGAGCTATCTATACCCACCCTTTAGGTGGTATTTCCAGTGGACAGCTCGGTGTAGCGGCTTTTACTTTACAGTTGTTGTTTTCCCTTTCGAGTTGTACTTTACTTTCAGTTTGGGTTTGTATACTGGCCCATTTACTTTTCCGCACTTTCAGTTGTACTCTGTTTTTACTTAGTGTTTACTTTTCCGCTTGCTTACTCTGTGGTGTTTGTTTACTTTTCAAAGGCAATGCCTTCCCTTTTTACTGGGTTTTACGCCTTGGTG
The DNA here is from genome assembly GCA_963277665.1 of Viscum album. NCBI lineage: Eukaryota > Viridiplantae > Streptophyta > Magnoliopsida > Santalales > Viscaceae > Viscum > Viscum album. The sequence goes on from OY728138.1 coordinate 862,398,587, forward strand.
CTAGTCGCCAGCCCCTGGCCTATGGAAGGCGGGCTTGGGGTAGTCACGGCACGGACCCCGAGGGTGGGTCGTGACATCTAATTCCTCATAGGTGATTACATGTGTTGAGTGAGGCATGTATTATCTCAATAGTGATACGTGGAACACATCGTGAACTTTATAAAGACTTGGCGACATTTCCAAAAGGTAAGCTATAACCCCAATTCGTTCTAGAATTGTGAAAGGTCCAATATACCTGGGACTTAATTTTCCCTTCTTACTGAAACATATAACACCCTTCCATGGAGATACCTTCAAGAAAACATGATCTCCTACGTAAAATTTCAAATCCTTTCTTCAGTTATCGATATAGCTCTTATGCCTATTTAGAGCTGCTTTGATGTGGGTTTCGATTAACTTCACATTTTCCATTGTTTCCTCCACAATTTTTGGGACTACGAGTTTTCTCTCACCAAGATCATCCCAACAGGTTGGTGTGCGACATCTCTTTCCATATAACGCTTCATATGGTGGCATCTAAATACTTGAATGGAAGCTATTATTATAGGAAAATTCTAACAGAGGTAAATATTGATTCTATATACCTTGAAAGTCAAGTGAGCATGATCTCAACATGTCTTCTAAGGTTTGAATAGTCCATTCTGATTGTCCATCAGTCTGGGGGTGGTAGGCAATTCTCAAACGAAGTTTTGTATCTATGGATTTATGAATACTTTTCTAGAATCTCGATGTAAAATGTGGATCACAATCAGAATCAATCGATAGGGGTACTCCATAAAGTCTCACAACTTCATTAATATATAGTCTTGCTGGAAGTTCAAGTAGTAAATCTTCTCTTATATCAATAAAATTTCATGACTTGGTAAGATAATCAATAATGACCTATATTTCATCGTTCCTTCTAGGAGTCTTTGGTAGTCCCATGAAAAATTCAATCATAATATTTTCCCATTTCCACTCAGGTATGGGAAGAGGTTGCATAACTCCCCCAAGTTGTTTCCTTCCATATTTCACTTGTTGAGAAGCCATACATCTTAACACAAAATCAGTAATCTCCCTCTTCATTTTGTCCCACCAAAAATGTTCCTTCAAATCTCTATACATCTTAGTGCTACCATGGTTTATATAGAAATTGGAACTATGAGCATCATCCAACAATTCAATTTTTAGATTAGGTATATCGGGAACACAAAGTCTCTTCCCAAATTTCAAAATTACATCTTCATACACAAATTCACTCAATATCCCATCATTCATAGCTTTAATATTATTTTGAAACTCTTCATCATCGGTCTGAGAACTCTTTATCCTTTCTAGTAAATATGGTTTTTCAACCATTTGAAAAAGTTTTGATGTTTCACCTTCCATGGTTGTCCCCATGTCCAACTTTACTAGATCCTTGTATATAAGATCCTTTTCAACTCTGTTCTTGTTCAGAACTCTGTGATCTTTTCTGCTCAAAGCATCTACCACCTTATTTTCCATCCCTCGGAGGTAGTGTATAGTGAAATCATAATCTTTGAGTAGTTCAAGCCATATCTTTGCCTCATGTTGAGTTCTTTTTATGAGAAAATATACTTCAAACTCTTGTTATCGGTATATATCTTACATTTTTTCAACATAGAGATACTGTCTCCAAATAATCAAAGAAAATATTACAACTGATAACTCAATATAATGAGTAGGATAGTTTTGTTCATCAATTTTTAGCTTTTGAGATTCATAAGCAATAACTCTATCATTCTGTATAAGGACACAACCATGTCCTTTCTTTGAAGCATCACTATAAATAACAAACCCATAAATCCCCAATGGTAGAGTCCAGATAAGAGAATTGACTAATCTTCTCTTCAATTCTTCAAACAATTCTTCATACTCTTTTGTCCAAAAAAAATTAACACCTTTACGTGTGAGCTTCGTTAATGGGTTAGCCAATCGGGCAAAATTCTGGACGAAACGCAGATAATAACCTGCTAAACCAATAAAATTGTGTACCTCGGTTATACTTGTTGGTGCTGGCCATTCATGGATTGCCTTGGTCTTAGAAGGATCAATTGATATTCCATCTTTAGTGATAATATGGCCAAGAAAAGAAATCTCCTGAAGCCAAAATTGAAACTTGCTAAAATTCTCATATAATTCATGTCTTTTAAGAGTCTTTAGAATAATGTGCAAGTGATTTTCATGATCTTTTTAGATTTTGGTGTATACCAATATATCATCAATAAATACCACTAAAAATTCATCAAGATATTCCTTCAAAACTCTATTCATTAGATCCATGAAGACAGAGGGTGCATTAGTCAATCCAAAGGGCATTACTGTAAACTCTTATGGCATGTACCTAGTTCGAAATGCTGTTTTTGGAATGTCTTCCTTCTTCACACACAACTGATGATATCCAGATCGAAGGCCAATCATTGAAAAGCATTGAGCTCTATGAAGTAGGTAGAATAAATCATCAATGCGGGGTAGGGGATACTTGTGCTTTATTGTTATAGCATTGATCTCCCTGTAGTCAATGCACAACCTCATAGATCCATCTTTCTTCTTAACAAAAAGAACAGGGGCTCCCCATGGAGAAACACTATGGTAAATAAATCCCTTATTACAAAATTCCTCTAGTTGTTTCTTTAGTTCCACTAATTCCACAGTGGCCATTCTATAAGGGGTCTTAGATATGGGCCTTGAACAAACAATTAAGTCAATGGAAAACTCAATTTATTGTTCTGGAGGATGTCCAGGTAAATTCTCTGGAAACACATCAACATATTCTTGCGCAATAGGTACATCCTCTATTTGAACATTCCTTTGCTCACCCACAATTATTTCATTCTCTTCCTCCCCAATAATTGAATTTAGTTGAGCTACTGGGGGTGGATCTAGATTAGAATTAGGTGGTGATGTTTCTACTCTAAAGATAAGTTACTCCTTATCATCATCAAAAATTTTAACCTCCTTCTTCTTATAATAAATTTTCGAATCATGGTCTGAAATCCAACAAATACCGAGGGTTATATCAAATTTAATCATGGGTATGATGATGAGATCAGCAGATAAATGAAATTTATATTTCTTAATGGGAACTGATTCACAAAACTTTGTTACAATGATACTTTCCTTAGGAGATTTGAGTGAAAACTCCCTTGATAAATCAAATTGTAAATATCTAATTTTCGTAGAAAACTGGGAAGATATGAAACAATGCGATGATCCAGAATCAAATAAAGCATTGGCTAAACATGAGGAAACCATTAAATTACCTACCACTGCGTCTTTCAGAGTTTCAACCTCATCAGTAGTGATAGCATAATCTTGGCCTTGATCCCTTGGCCTTTTCTGAGGTAAGTTCCCCTAATGCTTAGGACATTCATTTTCATAATGTTCGCTTTCTCTACAATTGTAGCATTAAACATTAACAGCTGCTTTCTTCCCCTTGCAATCACGAGCTTGGTGGCCTTTTTCACCACACTTATAACATACTCCCATTCCCTTCAGACAAGTACCAGAGTGTTTCTTCCCACATTACTACAGGATTGATATTCAACTTTTCCCTTATTCCCCTTATTTTCATTTCCAAAGTCTTAAGCATTTATTTTCTTCTATTTCTTTTCTTTAAAGTCGTAAGATTTAGATAATTCTTTTTCTGTCTTGATAGCACATGAAAAAATATCTTTGTATGAAGAAAAGGATTTTGATACTAATGCTCGATGGAGAAATGGTTTTAACCCATTTAAGAAATGATCAATCTTACTTCTTGGGTTATGTATATAATCTGTATCATGCCTTTCTAACCTTGTAAAGTTAGCTTCATACTTTGCGACATTCCCATCCTTCTTTTGCCTCCATATCCCCTCAATGGTCATGAGGAAATTATTTTTCTACGAAAATTTATTTAATCTCCCTCCATTACATATTTGATATTTCATCATCTTCCTTTGGGTTTTGAATCAATTACCACCATTGACCAGCATCTCCCGTGAGGTAGTAAAAGTCCATGAGAACTTTTTCCCTTTCGCTACTCCCCAAGGCATGGAATATTTTCTCAAAGGAATTTATCCATTGCTCAGCTACTAATGGATTTGTACCGCCTTTTAATGTTAGTGATTATTACCTCATGAAGCGATCTAACATTTACCCTCCATACTGCGGATCAGGGTGCTCCATACAGGTAAGGTTATTATTCATAACCTGAGTGAGTTGTCCCAGTATAGTGATAAGCTGATCAACACCAGTTGTATCACCAGCTCCACTATAATTATATTGAGATGGAGGGAAATCCGTACATGGAGTACGTGCATTGATACAGTTTCCATTCCTTCCACTAGGTTCCATTTCTAAACAATGGCCTACACTAGATTAGTTTATGAATCACAATACATAAATCTAAACTTGTAAAACACTTAATAAAAATTGAATAGTTTATGGATATAATCCATAATCATAAAAATGTTTTCTTTGAGGAAGTATATACTCAGAAACCATTCATAATGGTTTGTAAAGAAAATGATAATTATCCTAAGCATATCCCCTGGGAGTGTCGTAACCAAGAGTGCAGCAAGGCCCGTTTTCATGCACCAGTTTCCGTTTGAGTCAAGCTCAAAGTGGTGTTTTCGTGTTTTACCCCTAGGTACATTTGTACTAGAGCTGCCTCTACCTGCTCGTATCTAGATAGGGATGTATTTCTTGGAAAACTCACAAAATCTCTACAGTACCAAAATTCTAGGAAGTTCTTCTATACTAATCATCAAAGTCTATCTTAGGGCTATGTGATCTAATCAGAATTTATCTAAATGTAGTTTCCAAAGTTTGAACTAAACTTCCTTTGATACAAAATGTAACACCCCAATCCCAGAAGCCTAGAGTCGATGAATTATTACGTATCATTGACATGATCACAAAAGTTCAAGTCTCGAAAGACTGATTAGTTTAGTAGCCTTGGAAGTACTATATACATTCATAAGGTTTACATTACATTTTAAAATGGAAAAATACAAAAACATTGTTTCCATAGACAACATTGAGATCCCATAGACTATCCCTAAAGGTCAGTCATAATATAATTCTTCGCATCCTGGAAAAAATAAAACAAAGAAAGGGGTGACATCAGATTCTTAGTAAGAATAACAATATAGCGGAAACTTTCATAAATAAGCATAAACATTTAAGGAAATGTATAAAACTAAAAAAAATCATTTTCAATATAAACTTCATCATAATATGGAAAATATAAATCAAAATAATTCCATTTACTTACTCACATAGATATTCTACTGGTCGAATAATCACATGCAATATCAATAGACACTTTCATAATGATGGAATGCATAATGCCAAACTTCATATCAACATAGTCAAGGTATTGTGGCAAGACAACAAATAAGATTTTGTTAAGGCCTTGTTCCAAGACACTAGTTTTTCTCATGAGACCTACCAATGCATCGAGGAGCTATAGCGGGCTCCACCCGTCACTTACTAAGTCCAATGCATTCCTCATATGAAAAAATTTAAACATAACATATACATTTATATAAAAACTAGCATACAAAATGTCAATAATTTATCCATAAACCATGAATGGTAAAAAAAATAACACATCCATAGTCAAACATATCACAAAACCTTCAATACAAAATGGAATATTTTTATCATAATAAATCAACTTCAAACAAGATTAAAATCCATTAAAGGATATTGACATAGATGAAATCAAAACTATTTGAGAGAAATATCTCATTATTTTTTTTGAAATCATTTAAAGTTTCATAATTATAAAAGAAAAATATTATTTTGAAAATATTTTTATAAGCTTGTAAGTGAAGCTCTGATGATTTTATAATGGCAGAATATATCTGCACCCTTCGTATAAGATAAAAAAACATTCTTACCTTAATTTTGTCAAAAGGTCATAAAGTAACTTGTTTGGAAAACGACAGAAAGATTATTTTAAAAACATATAATGTCAAATAAGGGTATAAATAATATTAACCCATAGTCTAGTAAGTAGTAAAAAAAATTTGGAATACATTTTTAGGAAAACACAGATGTGGATGATAAATATGTCCTAGTAGATAATTACAAATAAACAACCTTGAATAATGAAGAGGTTGTAGAATTAAACCTTACCTTGTACTTTTCGTTGGTCGAGGGTAGGTTAACCTATTGTATAATGGTGAAATAATTGTTATTAAATTATACAAAAATCATATACATTAATATTAAATCATATATTATCTTTTAATATTTCTTTGTTAGTAATATTTTAGTATTATCGTCGTTTAGGGTGTTAACTGATTCGTTTTTCTTTATATGATTTGTTACATAAGTAATTTTTTTTATGGATAGGATGTATCTTTTTAATGTTAAGAATTATATTAAGCCTTTAAAAATTATTTTTAATCATCTAATGAAAATTATTCTTGAAGGGATACGATGGGGAATGAATCTCATCGTGTTCATGGAGACGGTAATCTGTACGTACGCACGGGCGACAATATCATTATTTTGATATTAAAATCATATATAATTAGATGTTATATAATATATAAAGAATAATTATCATGTTGTATTTATTATTTAAATCATTTATACATCATTATTATACCCATCCAAATAACAATGTATTGAATAATAACTACACCACGACGTGGAGACGGTAAGTCGTACGTACGCACGTATGGTGACATGTCATTAAAAGGATTGATAGAATAATGAATATGTTTGTACAATATTTATAATAACATCACAGTATATAGAATATTTTGGGGTTATTATTTTTTAATGGAAACAACAAAGAAAGAATAAGTGGAAGAAGAAAAAACATGAAAGAGGTGGTGAGATATTTACCTCTTCTTTAGCTTCTTCCTTTTGATTTGATCAAATGGGCTCCTTAGGTTGGCTTTATGACTAAAGTAAGGCCTCTAGGATGAAGGGAGGATAGTTGAGATGGATTTTGGGTAGGGTTTGTCCAATCCAAATGACTTTTAATGTGTGAATTAGAGATAATGGTAAGTGCCCTTCTATAAGAGGGGTGAGGGGAACCTTAGGAAAAGCTAGAAATATTATTTTATAATAAAATATTTTTGGTTTCTAATGGATCCAAAATGAATTATTTAAATGATAAGGTGGGGATGGGTCTAAAACCACTAAAACTATAGTTTTTAGGCAGTTTTGGGTCACTATATTAAACTTATCTTTTAGATTTAACTCTTGGTTAAATAGTTTGACATTTACCATGTCTCTTTGTATTTTTATATTATATGGTTAATATACTTACTATAAACTTTAAATAGAACCCCAAATGGTTAATTAATGATACACCTATCATTATATAAGTATTTTTTTTTTCAGAAAATAATATTTTTAGGATTATTATATCGACCAGAAATATTGTATTTGTTTTAAAAACTCATTTATGTCAATTTTGACATATTTAATAATTGATTTTTATTAAAGTCCTAACAACTTTATTACTTAGAACTAAATACATTTAATCAACAATAACATGTAATAGTCACCTATAAAAGTTTTTTATGGCATAAAAACTTTAATATTATATTTATTTTAGTATTTATAATATAATTTATTTGATTGTTTCATTAATAAGGAAAATAGTGCATCATTATTGTGTCATATATAAATATATTTATTTTATGTCTAAAAATTATAAAAAAAAATATCCTGAGGTAGAAAATATTTTTAGATTTCTAATGAATATTTATAGTCTAATAGATCAATTATATAACCTCATATAAATGTTTTTTTACTAAAAGATATTGGCTTTTGTTATTTTTGTCTTTACTGTAGATTATTTAATATAAAATGTCATTATCACTCCCAAGTGGCTCCATGGGATCCCAAAATAGACCCCAGGATTAACATAGTCGTATATATATCAAGTAATAGGGTTAGGACACGTGTTATGGTAATTTAATATTATTATAATATTATTTTTTAATCATATTTACTGGATTTACTCCTTTTAACCACGGTAAATAAAATATTTACTGAAGTAAATATTTCTAATGTATAAAAATAAAAGTTACCTATTTAAACAATTTGGACCTCCTGGTTCCAAATATTAATCTATTTTTCCAAATTCAAAATACAGAAGTGTCAGAAATTAATTTAAAATTAATTCCCATTGTCAAAACAAAAAGCGTGTTTTTATGAAATAATAACTATCAAAAGACTGATTCTTGTTTATGTCTATTTTAATCGTGAGATTACATCAAATGACTTAAATTATATTAAATAATAAAAATATAATCTAATGATACTTAAAAAACTCTCAAATGTATAATTTAACACTACAAATTATTTCAATTAAAAAAGTTTTTTTAATTAAAATTTAGTATTTTCACTAATCATCAAAAATTGAAAGTTTTCAAAAGAATACCAAAAAATCACCCTAAGCTAATTTAGATATTTCAAATACAAAAATGAAGTCCATTTTGAAAGATAAAATTTATAAAATTTCAAAAAGTTTTTATTATTATTCATAAAGGCTAGTTTGATTGGTTGTGGTGTGTTAGAACTTGAAGTTGCATACACCACACACTATTGTATTATTCAAAGAGAAATGTACCATGGAAGCTTAGGGTGTTGCAATAAATCTACTCAAGATTTATTATTTCTCAACACACAACCACCCAAAAAAGGTAAATTAGGGAGCGGATTCATTGAGCGGGAAATATCATTGATTCCTAACCAAAATGAGGATTGAAAAGGATCTTATGTTTATTTATTTAGTAAATACAGATATGAGAGTTACCAAGGAATGGGAAACATCACTCATTTTTCAAATGATTTTCAAACTATCTTTGTTTGAAAATATAAAAAGTTTTTAACCCAATGATGATAATTTTGAAAATAAAATTGAATTCATGGATGATGGGAAGTTGGAAGAATTCATATATGAATATGACATTCTAAAATTTGGAAGGAGGCTATGCTTTTCGTATATAATTAAGATGAAAATGGAATTATTTTATGGTTATCATAAGTCAAATTTCTTTATACACCCTGGTTGCACCATGATGAATAGTTATTTGATAGAACATTTTTAGTTTGATAATATAAAGCAAGAAATTGTTGATTATACATCAAGATGATTGGTTTATCTATACGTGAAGGCTGAGAGAGAACATTCTAAAGGATTCATGAAACCTATACCTATTCCAATGTGTAAATGGTATAACATTACTATGGACTTTTTCACTATATTACCAAAGACTCCTTGAAATAATGATGTTATATGGGATATTGTTGATCACCTAACCAAATCTACAAATTTCCTTACCATAAGATAATATTTACATATCGAGATCCTTGAACAACTCTATATTAATTAAGTTGTATGAATTTATGGAAAGCCTATTTAAATTTTGTCTAATCATGATCCCCAATTTACATAAAAAATATAGAAAAGTCTTTATAAGTCTTTTGATGCAAATATTTATTTAAGAATCACTTACCATCCTCAAACTAATGGAAAGTTTTAAAGGACTATTCAAACATTATAAGACATGTTAAGATCATTATTACATGAATTTTAAGGTATTTTGGATCAGAATTAACCATTGGTATATTTTTCCTATAATAAAATTTTTCATTCAAGTATTTAAATGGTGTCGTATGAAGCATTATATGTAAATAGATGTTATACATCAACTTGTTGGTATGAAGTTGGTGAAAGGAAACAAGTAACTCTAGAACTTTTTGAGGAGATAATGATGATGGTAAAGACTATTAAGACTAAAAATAATGAATATCAAATAAGGAAAAATAATTGTGTCAATAACCGAAGGAAAGATTTGCAAGTCAAGTGTGAGATCATGTTTTCTTGAAAGTATCTCCATGGGTGTTATAAGGATCAGTAAGAAGGGAATACTAAGTCCCATATAATCAGACATTTTTAAATTTTATAAAAAAATAGAGATGTGAATTACTAATTGGAAATTACACCAACCCTCTCTAAATTACATTCTGTTTTCTATATATCATTGTTAGGGATGTAAATGCCAGATCCAATGCATGTGATCACCTTCGAAAAGGTAGAATTAGAACCTGATCTATCTTAGTATGAAGAGACTATCATGATTCTTGATAAAAGAGATAAATTTTTGAGGAATTTTATGACTTTACTAGTAAATTTACTTTGTAGAAATCATAAAATGGAGTAAGGATCATGGGAACTGAAGTATGTTATGAATAAGAACCACCCTTATTTGATTAAAAGGTAATATCCATGACAATTTGGAGGATGAAATTTTTATAGGATGGAAGAATGTAATACCCAATATTAAATTATATTAAGTGAGAATTATATTTTAATATATCTTTAATACAATGAAAATTTTAATATTTCATGTCACAAAAATTATATTTTTTTAGGACGAATAATGATTTCAAAATTACTAGGTCAAAATAATATTGGAATGAATTTATGAAATTTTCCCTTAGAAATAATCCTATATAAATAATTTAAAATATATTATTTAACTATCCAAAATTTCATTCATAATAGTTTTTTATAATATTTAGAATTTACTATGTATTGACATTAAATTTTATAGAAATAAAGATAAGATAATTTGGTGGTAAAAGTGATATTTTTCAGAAAATTATTTTTAAATGCATAATGTATTTACATTTTAATTAATTAAAATAATATTTAATGATGAATTATTTAAATGAAATTTATAGATTATATATATAAATATATGAATTTAAATCCATACAAAGATAATTACTATTCATAGAGTTATTGTGAGATCATCTTATGATTGAAAAATGCATTTTTTTTGAAAAACCGTTTTTTACACATTTGCGGGTTTATTTTTAAATTAAATTATTCCAATTTTAGGAATTAAATTTAATAAAATGGGTTAAATATTTTGAATTGTAATTTTTTTAATGATTTAACTTTAATTTTTTTGTCATAATTAACAGTAAAAACAATAAAAATGTGTCACAATGGTAAAGGTTAAAATGAGTCTACCTGAGGGATGACCTAAAATGTTAAGGGTTAAAATGACATAAAGTATTTATAAAAACCCCATTGGTTGGTTTTATTTCCACCTTTCTATTATAAAAATTATAAAATTCTAATATAATCTATTTTTTAGCCATTTTTCAATAAATTGGCTTGACATTATTTTAAAATGTTGAAAATTGACAAGCGTTACTCGCCTCAATTATAAAACAACGCCTCCTCTCCTCACATATCCGCACCTATTAAGCCATTTAGATCAGAAAAAAACCTAAAAATATATATCCCCAACATCCTTATATACATTATAGGGCCTCTGGTATTCCAAAAAAACAACCATAGGGTTCTTAATAAGATATTCAAATGAGGTTTTTCTAAGCGAAGGTAATCGTCTTCACCAACCTCTTTCTTTTCACTTATTCTATTACCACATTCATTTATGTATTAATAATTAAAATATAATAAAAAAATTACCTCAAATATTTTGAGATTTTTTTATGTTTATATCATAATATTTATCTATCTCCTTATCCATTAAATGGGAAACAAAACCATCACTTGTGTTTACGGTGGTCTACCGCCTCGCGAACTGATGAAATTTGTTTTCCATCACCAAATCAAATGGATATTCATAAATATGTAGCTAATTAATATATATGATAATTATTAAATAATATTTATTCTATAAAATTAAAATATGACCCACTTTCTTACAATTTCACCCATTAAGGAAATGATAACGTCGATCATGTGTATGTATGATGTACCATCTCCATGAAGTAATCTTATTCATTTTCCATGTTAAAATTTACGAAATGATTATAAAAATGTATATAATGAATAAATACAATATTTATAACATTAAAATAATTCTGTATATGATGGAACTATATCCTATTTGTAGGAACCATAAATTTCATGACAAAACATTCATGAGAAAACAAAGCAGTTAATAATTAAAATAATAGTAATAATGAAATATTATTATCAAATGAGTGATAATATGTTATAAGATCATTATATGTGGTATTTTAAATATTTTTATTGTTCTGATATAAATTAATAAAATGTTAAAAACTAGTATAAATTATGTTAAATCATTTTCAAATTAAGAGAAGAGTGAGGTAAGGTATTTCGTCTCAATTTCCAATATTTTGAGACATATTTAATATTATGAACCTATTTACTTTTATGTGGTGTATATACTACTTGTTTGATATATTTAATATGAATACCTATTTATTTATGACGATTATTTTTTTAATTAAATTTTATTATATCAAGGGGTTACAATTTAAAAGTTACCAAAGATTTAAGGATTTATTTTACAATCTCATTTTTGTGGATGGCCTTAATTTTAATTGAAGGGATATTAAAATCCATTTGGTGAGTACTTGACAAGTGCATCCAAGAGACCCAAGTTCAAAACTGGGTGGAGACATATTTCTAGGTTATTATAGCAGTGCTGTAGTAGGTACTAGAGTAGACACTGTTTAGTACTGTAGCAGTTGGGACTATTCATTCAATTGGGCTTTTGGGACATCGGTTTGGGCCTTGGGTCCTTCAAGGCCTTCGAGCCACCCGAAGCCTTTGGGCCAGTAAGGATTTTAGGCCACCTTAAGGCCTTCAGTCCACCTCAAGGCCTTCCATCCACCTCGAGGCCTTCGGGACACCACAAGGCCTTCGGGCCACCACAAGGTCTTCGGGACACTTGAAATTGGGATTAACGGTTGGGCAAACTTTACAAAGGAGCATAATCTAGATGAGGATTCATATCAGGCACATTCACTAGAGCAGAAGATTAAGTGGATTTGTCAGAAAGAGAGGGTATGCCATTTCTCATCGGGACTAGCCTGTTCTTGCATGGGAAGCCTAGCCGAACTATCCATGTGAAGGTGGAGTGCCGACATCACAAAGAAGAAGCTGGGGAGGAGCAGTCCCATGTATTTATAGCCTGTATATTTCTTAAGACCTACGGGTCATGTAATCTCTATGCATACGAGCCTTTTAAGGGTTCTCCCTTATCCATTGAAAGTGGGGTTATCCAAAATCAATAAAAAGAAGGCCTTTAGGCTATTTAGAAGATATATTTAAGTATTATATATATTTTCTTCTAAATTTTTCTCTCTTTGGAACTTAAATCAAGAAAATAAATGTTTAAAATAATGATCGATTTTATTTTTATTTTAAATGGTTAAATTTTTCTTCCATGTCCATATTTTTTAAAATCTATTTTAAAAAAGTCATTTTTATTACTAAAATAATTTATAAATAACATATTATGTTATCCTTGAATTTTTAAAAGTTTTTAAAGTAATATTTCTAATTTTTTTTGGAAAGGGTCTCTTTCAACGATCTTTACAAAAATTCAAAAGGAATGTTTTTTAATGAATACGACGTTAATGGAATTCCCCACTGCCATAACTGTTTTATGATATTTTTATTCTTCTACAATTCTTCATAAGTTTTAAAAAGAAAAATATTTAATTAAATATTATTTAAATATTTCACATCCATTTTCTTTATTTTTCCAAAGTACATGATTTTATAACAAAACCTATATTTTTGATGAATAGATGGTCATCAATCATATTTTATTAATTTTATGTTCGCTAACATTATCTTGAGACACTAAATTTATTATGATAATTAGAAATTACATTTCCCTTATATATCTATATTCTTTTTATCATTGATATTATGATTTCTTAAAATTTATACCATTTTTACATATGGTGCTTTACTTTGAAAGTTTTTGATTAACAGGGGAAAAATTGGAAAATCAATATTCTTTACTCAATGTGGATATTTATTGATAAATAATATTTTTTATGAATTAAATTTATCATTAAATATATAAAAAATTCATTTGACATGAACTGAATGTTGGGGCCAGGTTATAGATAGCCCCTCGATGCATCAACATGTCTCGTGAGACAAATCAGATGACCAAATTAAATGTGTTTTTGGTGTATATCTACCAATTGATTAAAATTTATTGGCATAAGGTCTTGACAGTATAGATATCATGATATATTAGATCATTACATTCAATATTAATCATTTTCTTTATTGGGAATTCAGCTATTATTATCTATGATATTTTTTCATTGATATTATACATGGATTCCTTTTGTGATCAAGTTATTGATTAAATGACATGTGTTTTTAGTTATTTTCCTTTACATATTGATTATGTATTTTTTAATCATGATATATTTTACTGTATGTAACCCTTACTGAACACTTGAGCTCACCCTTATTTTTTTTCCTTTCTACAGGATATGAAGAAGAATTATTTGAATGAGTTTAAGAATGATGAATGTTTTATATAAATATGTCTTATTTTTTATTTATAATGTAACAATTGGGAATCATGTATGTATATGGTTCTTCAAGAATACTAAATTTACTAGTCTTTTGGGAATATATCCCTTTTTTCTATACAAATTTAACAAAGCAGACATTGACTCTAGGTTATTAGAGTTTGGATTTTTACGTATTCTAACCCTTGTGGCCCTTCAAAATTATTTACAGTTTCATGTTTTCATGGGAAATGATGTTTGTGATTCTATATTATTTCACGATGAGTGGTTTCTTGGTGTTAGTCTCAGTGGTCTCTTCTTTCTTGGTTCCTTGAGTTGAACCTTTAATGTGTCAACTAAATTTTATTCCAATTCTTGGTCAACCTTTTCTCTTTGGATATATTAAAGGAGAAAGTATAATGATGGGGAGAATTTTCACACACCCGACTCATTTTAATCTATTATTGTATTAAATTTTTAGCCATCATTTTCTCTCTCTCTCCTTAAATATTTAATTTCCAAGAAATTTGTATATTTTAAGTGTTCAATGCATATCACATGGTTTGTGAATGATTAGTACTAACCATGGGACAAAAATTCCACATTCCAGTAGGTTATGTTAGTGTCAATTTTCATAGTTGTCACATAGCTATTCTAACCATGAATCCTACCCATATGCTTTTCCTAGGTTAATCCATTTCATGGTTGGCATGTGGTTCGGTAAATCATGCAACCAAACCATGCATCCTATACAGGTCATCTAAAATATTAAATAACCTCATTTATCATATTCAAATTTAACTCTCAAGCCACCAATTTCTTCCCCATTTGACTCCCATGACTCTATCATGCCTCCTCTTTTAGTTTTCCCTCATCCAGGAAAATTTTACAAGGATTTAATCATGGTTTAAGAATGAATTTTCAAGGAAATTTCCATCTAGTATCTTCATCTTCCATGATTCTTTTCATCTTATTTTTTACCCTAGAAAGATCATAGAGACATAGGGTTTCACTATAGCTCATTTTTGTAGGATTTTTATGTTTTAGGGTTCTCTTTAGATTTCTAAGGATTTATGGTCACTCTCAAGGTAGATTATAACCACCATTTATGAATGTTCCAAGATCAAAATGTAGGCAATATCTTATATAGATATTTGAAATCATAACCATGTTTTCTTGTTTTTAATAGATTTTTTTAAATTTTTTATAAATTATAATTGGTATATTTAGTAGTTTGTTAATGAGTATTAGTTTTTCTACGGTTTTTAGTGGGTGAAGAAAGGCTATTTGTTTTGAATACATAGAACCCAAATATATTTAAAATGAAATTTACTCTATGTGTTTGATGAAATGATGGTGTGTGTTTTGAAAATTGATTTCTTCTATTTAAATATGTGTTTTTTCATGTAACTAATATTACCAATGTTTTATTTGGTTATTAATGGTTTTCATAAACTTTTATGGGGTTTTAAACCCCTAAAATGATTATGGAATTATATGATGTTTTTGTATTTTGTTTTCAAAGCTTGTTTGTAACCCATTTTCACAAGGAATGTTTATAAGGATTGATTGGAACATTAGAAATTATTTTCTTAAAAATTATAATCCCAGGAGACATACCCATTATATTAAATAAAATTGTTTTTTTATTGATGACTTGAATATGAATGGTTCCCAATAAAGTGGATTGTGTATTGTCAATGTTTTGATAAAAATAGGTTGTTTCTTATGAGGTAATTAGAGGTGAGGGTGTAGATTTTTTGTGATTATTATTATATATATAGTTATGTGATTTTCATTTGAAATCACCTCTATTTTTATGTCATGTGAAACCAAGGGTATCTAGGTGGGAAGTCTAGGGAAACAAGTTTTATTAGTTACAATCAAGCTCCAGCTAGTGGCCCTGAGTTAGACTTTTCACTACTTATTGGATTTTACCCCTCGATTAGGAAATTTAGGGTAATAATGAGAGTCAAGGTAGGTCATTCGGTATTAGATGTTAGTATTTATTTATATTGGTTATGTTATCCCTAACCTAGATTATCCTTGGAGATTATAGCCTCCCAGTATGTCTACTTTTATATGTATTATATTTTCTATTGTCATGTGATGCTATTTCTAAAAAATATCCTTTAGAATTACGCTTTCCTCTCATTTTTCTAAAAGGTATTCATTTTATTTCATTCAAAATTTCCTTCAATGGTTTTATGATGGTATTTCATTAATGTTTTTTATTTGAGTTAAAAAAGGGGAAATGTTTTTGAAAGACATTAACATGTTACTTATTTTAGAAAGAAATAGAAAACCCATTTTTTATATGTATTTTCATACTATAATGAACTATTTTTATCATTAAAGGGCATTCATGTGATATGGAGAGGATACTTATTGGGAATATATTTCGCATTCCTATAATATTATAGGCCACCCAGTTTAGTAGGGTGATTAAAATTTTTATCAAGTTCTCGATTCAGGTTGGTGGAGATGGAAAGTGGATGTGTTTCACTTTCTTGTTGAGATTAATGGATGTGATTTGGTTTAGTTTTATTTTTTCTTGATTCCCTTGTTGTATTGACTAGTTTTACTTCCTATACTTGTTTAAATATTTATTTTATTTTATTTGGGTTTGTATTTGGTTTCAGTTTATTTTTATTATGTGACATTTCTATTTATATTATGAAATATTTGGTTTTGAATTAGTATTGAAGCTTCTTACATTGTTTCATAGCCTTCCAAGGTATAAAATGGTCTATTCAAACTCTCGTATGTGAGTTCTTGTTTATTAATTCATTTATCAAGATAAATCATTCCCAAAGGTAGTCATTTGATGCATTGTGGATTTTTTCAACTGTTGGGAGTCAATAATTTCCCTAAATCCATGTTATGATCCATCTTGGGAACCTAGTTTAGGGGTATATTGGTCCGAGTAAATATGAAGAGAGGGGGTAAATTTATTTTTAAAAATAGTTTATAAATGAAAATTAAATTTTATGTAATTAAAATAATTGAATTAATAATAATATTTATACATGAGAATGATAATTATAAGTGAAAGTGATTAAATAAGAGAGTTAGTACATCAAAAATTAAAATAAAGTCAAGGAAAAATTGATAATGGAGTTTAGAAATAATCCCCAAAGGGATCTCTACTCCCCTCAAGTACCTTTGAGGGGCTTGGATTTAAACTTGTCTTTTTAATGGTTGTATCAAGATACCCAAACCCTTTATTTTTTAGCAGTTGTAGCAAGAAACCCCATTTATAAGAAGTAAACCCATGGTTTTTAGTGTTTGGTACCAAGAAAACCAAAGCATAGCTAGCATTTTAGTGGTTGTGGCTAGAAACCCCATATCCCCTCAATTTAAATGTGGGGATAAATTATCCCCTAACACTCAATAGTAGTTAACACTCGAAAATTATAAAAATAAGAGACATGTTATTTTCAAGCCTAATGTATCACACTCACTACCCCACACCAAGATTAAAATAGGACAAGATTGGGTGAAAGAGAGACAAATGTAAGAGTAATGGAGTGAGATAAAGGTGATAATTTTTTTTCTCTATAATGAATCTCTAAGGTAAATATAGCTTCCAAGCACCCTTAGGGATTATTTATAGCCTTCTATGGCTTTAAGATCATTCTAGGAGTGTTTTGAGTTTAATAGAGTTATTAAGTCGAATTAAGGCATGCATGGGCTGCCATCAATGACTAAGTTTTTGGTATTTTTGGATACCACTATGTAGATGGTGGGTTCCACCAGCCATTCGGTGGTATCCCACCATGTATCTACTAGAACCTATTGGTGCAGAACCTTTAAAATTCCCTTCCACACTCCTTTTTATCCCTCTGATTGGTCCTGTACCTCCATGAAAAAATATCAAAAATGTAAACACATAAATCCATCAAAATAAACTATTAGAAAAATAAATATGTGTTTGTAATCATTCAAAACTACCTAAGAGAGTGTGATGTACAACAAGATATCTCGGGTAAGTTTGTGATGAAATGGTATCAAAACCTAGGCTCTTAAGAGGGCCTAGGATCCAAAGCCACCCCTATTATTTGGGATTTCTAGTAGATAAGAGATAATATCATCAAATTTCAGTGGACAATAATGAGTAGGTTCTTTATCACCACCTTCTGGGAAAAAACTTAAATTACCAAGGCTATTTGAGATGTGTGATTTTCAAATTTGATATTAGTTCTTGAATTATTTTGGTATTTCTAGTCTTTTTAAGTATTTCTTTATTATGTTGAGAAACTATAGGTTGTTTTTGATAAATATTGGTCTTAAAGTGGAGTTTTTAAGGAAATATAGGTCATATGGTTATTTTGAATGGTATGGAAAACCATTCATAGACCATGGAAACCAATTTAGATAACCATATAGTGTGCTTCACATGGTGGTCACATGGTTTTCTAAACCATGCACAATTGTTATTTCTCCGGAAAGTTCTATATTTTAGTACTTTATGGTTTTGATTTACCCTTATATCTTTTGTTATTAATTTAGGGTGGATTAGGGATTTGATTATAAATTAATTATTGTCTTGGGTTTATTTGAATTTGATTATCAAAATAAAAACATTTTCTTTTCTAATAATGAGCTAAAATTTTTGAAAATAGAGGATTTTGTGAAATTTTTTGGATATTAAAAGGAATGTATGTTTTTAAAAGTTTTAATTTGGTAAAAATGGGAGGTTAGATAAAATGTTTTCAAGGTGTTCAAGTGAATTTTTATGGTAAATACCTTATTATTCTTATAAAATTTCTAAATTGAAATGTTTTATGAAGTTGATTGTGTGGATTTTGATAAAAAAATTAAACTATATTTAATATTTTTATTAGAAACATTTTCAAAAGGTAGTTAAATTTATTTCTTTAGTAAAGTTTAAATACTTACATGTGAATCAAATTTTTGAAGAATGGATGTTGTTGTGATGTTTTCCTATTGTTTTAAGATTAACTCTTTCAATTATATCGCATTTTGGGAAATCACATGTCTTGGGATTTTTTTATTTCATTTTTTTCTTATTATTTTAGAGTACGGCCCTACTAATTCTCAATAGACTCTCGTGATTGATTTTTGGGTGGTTCACCATATATGGACCCACTGATTGATTAAGCTCTATCAGAGTTGATTTATCTTTCTGATCCAATTATAGGGCATATTGGTCTTTCTCTTCTAGATTAGAATAATAATTTCATTTAATAATCTTGAAACTAAAACCTCCTAATTTCCTAGGATTACTAGACTATAAGGAAGAGGAATATTAGTTGATGTAGATTGAGGGGATTCCCTTTTGGCTTGATCTTCCTAATTCACTTATGGTTCATTTTTCAGCCTTTATGTTGGAAGGTCGTGTTGGAAGTGGTGGAAGTCCATTATTTGAATGAAACCACCAAATGATCTCTTTGGGAATATTTCAAGGCACTTTCATTCAATAGTGATTCCCTAATTCCATGAAAATATTGAAGGCGATAGAGTTTCATTTACTCCAACAAGGTGATAGATTGGTGTTAGAATAATCCTATTGTTTCATTGATCTAGTTCCATACCTTCTTGATCTGGCTATGGATGAATTCTCAAAGTCCTAATATTTTGAATTTGGTTTTCATACAGATATTTTGTTGGCAGTATATTCCCTTTTCCTTAACACTTACAAAAAGATATTGAAGCATTTCATTAGATTGGAGGCTGGTATGGCTGGGATGCCAAATCCAATTGATGTCTCCATGATTATCAGGGGTAGTTTAGGAAGCTCTAGTAAAGGTAAAGGTAAGTAATCCAATCCTAAGAAGTTGAGTAGTGATATCAATAGGTTTTCATAATTCTTCACATCTACTTTTTTGGGAGTTAGTTCTTAGTGTGCTGCCAATATGGAATGGCAGGACATAATATGTATTCATGTCATGAGGCTCCTAAGACCTATCATGGTTATGGCCATTTGTGTTACTTGCATAGGTTTGACAGATTATTTTCTCATAAGAGGGGTGGAACCAGATCTACTATCTTCGAATATACTCAGGTTCAATCTTCTAAAACTGGTGTTGATGCAGCGACCATTTATTTTTTTCCCAAGTGTGATATTTTTTTCTAATGTGGCTTTTAGAGGTGTTGTATTTGATATTACCTAGCCAGGATTCAAGTTTAACTAAGAGGGGGGAGGGATTGAATCAATGATATCTTTTTCTTTTAATTTTCCTTACTTTAGAAACAACCTTAGCCTCCTGTTAAATATTTCTTTCTCTCCTAAAGACAAATCTAACACACAAACACATGAATATAATAATTTACAAGGTTTTTTACTCGAAAAGAGTTTATAATTCATGGAATGGTCTAGAAATAATCAAATACCACACAATAAACATGAAAAAAATACTTTTATGTGGAATAAAATGAGTAGGATATTCCCTTACACTCATATAACACTATGTTCAATACAATAGTGTATGTGCTTCAATTAGAAAGAAATGATGTAATACAATTTTTGTAATAATCATTTTACAGTGATTCTTGATAAAATTTCACAATCTAGAAACCTTTTCTTTCTAAAATTATGGGTCTTCTCTCTCATATATAATGAATAATACAAGTCACCTAATACAAGAAGTATTATCCTCATTTTTATAGGCTTGCAAGAATGGTATAAGTGGGATCCTGAAAAGGTTTTCCCAGTTTTCCAAAATTCTCAAATCTTTAAACTTCATTCAATATCATATATTTATTTGACTTATATAATTACCCTTGAAATCTAGATTTTCTTTGACTCATTTGATTCCCCTAGAAATCTGAATCTTTCTTTGAATTCATCAAACTTCCTTGAATTTCATATCTTCTCTTAAATTCATCTCCCTTCAATATTTCTATAAAATCTTCAATCTGATTCTAATTTTTCTTTATGATTTTATGAATATTATTTCTTTATCGTGATCGAGGCATTTAGTCACTCTGATTTTCTTGACTCACTTTCAAACAAATTAGAACTAAAGATATTTCATTACGTTGCTCTGCACAAAATGTAAGATGAAAAACATAAGACCTCTCATTATGATTATCGGAACTGAATCTCATTCCGAATATTTAAATATTTTAGTTTTTGATCTAAAAGAAAGCTTGAACCTTCAGTTTCACTCATTACAATCAAGAAAATCTTCACAACCTCTAAAAAAATCTGAAACTAATGATCTGAGACTGGAATGTTTTTTACTTCAACAACTTCCTTCTTTCAAAAACTTTATCTTGTAATAATTAATTACTTCATGAATTTTATTATATTGAAGACTAGATTTATCATAGACTAACTTATAATGGAAAGTATTGTAACTTCTCATTCCTCCAGCAACATCTTTATTTTCTACCACCTAAATACGATTTGAATTAATATGATTGGAATCACTTTTTCTCTTACAATAATATGCTCAATATGATTGTCATTACTTCTTATCCCCCTTTCTTTTATCAATCTAGAATCATAAGTTTTACAACTTACTTATGATTGGTGGGAAATAAAAAACAAAAAAAACATCATCATATTTCATATTGGATCCATGCAGAATCTGATTCTTTTCCTCAATATGATCAGAACCACATTTCAGACCCAAGGTGAGTCTGATGAGCCTTTCATTCTAGAAAACATCTCATAAATATGATATAATTTCTTAAGCAATGTGAGTCTGATTTTATGAATACAATGGTCAAGTATGATTTTCTCTAAAAACAAAGTGAGTTGATTTCTTATTCTTTGATATTTCCTTGACAATAAAAGATAATACCTTAATACAAATATCTTCTTTATCAGTTTGTTCCTAAAAATATCCCCCTTTGGATTTTATTATCAACCTAGATTCATAAATTAATGAACTTTTCCATATCAAGATATGGATTACTTATCAAAAATTATATGCCTACATGAGCTAAATCATTGTAGTAAATAAGAATTATTAACAGTAGGGACATGCGGTCCAAAATTAATGACTCATGAAACCTCCTCAGATTTTCTTCATCATCTTTCTTCCTTATATTTTCATCCTTGTCTTGTATCCACTTATCCACCTTCCTAACAATATAAAAAAAAATTCCCTACAATCTCTCCAATAAATAATTATAATAGTTCACACACTTTCATGTTAGATTCACAGATTACCCACAACTCCCATTTTATGCATGCTTCCATAGGAATACATTTAAGAAACATATACCCCCTTGACAGCACTATCCAAAGGTAATATGAGAGAGGAGAAAAACACATACCTAAACTTTGATGAGAAAGAGTATGAATTCCCTTGCTCAACCTAAATTTAGAAAAACATTCCTTTGGTAAAGGTTTTTTGAATATGTCAGCAACTTGTTCCAATATAAGAATATACCTTAGCTTTAATTCATTCTCCTACAAATTCTATTTGATGAAGTGGTACTTTATATCAATATGTTTTGAATGAGAATGTTGTACCAGGTTCCTTTTAAGGTTGATTGTAGTTTGATTATCATGTCCCAAGAGCAAGGGTAATTTTACTTCAACAAGTAAGTCTTCCAACTGAGTTTTTATCCACATAAGTTGAGTATCATATTGAGTGGAAGAAACATACTCATCTTTATCCATTAAAAGAGTTAATAAATTTTGATTCTTTTTATTCTAACTAACACAACTTTTATCCAAAAAGAGAACTCCAGCAAATTTTGATCTTCTATCATCAACATTTCTTACCCAATCAGCGTATAAAAACCCAAATAAGTCAATACTTTCTGAGCTATCATACCTAATTCTGAAATTTTTTATGCCTTTCATATAACTAATAATTATTTTTCCATTAAGTAAATGTGATTCTTTAGGAGAACTTTGAAATATTTCACATAAGTTAACAATATATAAAATGTCATCTCTTGAGGAAATCAAATAATAAAAATTTCAACTTTCCTATGAAACTCTTTCTGATCAAATTTATTGCCTTCTCTATCTTTACTCAACATGGTTCCTATTGAAATTGGTATGGAAACTGGATTTGAGTTTTCCATGCCAAAATTCTTAAGAATTTCCTTATAATACTTTTCTTGAGAAATAAAAACGTGTTTATTTTTTTGTAATATGTGTAACCCAAGAATGTATTTCATTTCCCCCATCATGAACATCTCAAACAACTTTTTCATCTATTCAGAAAATATTTCATATGATATTTTATCAATCCAAGAAAAGATAATATCATCAACATAATAAATTATGATGAGGGAAAACTCATAACTTTCCTTGATATAAAGATTTCTATCAACTCTTCCATTCTTAAAAATATTATTCTTTAACCAAGTATCAAATTTGGAATACCATGATCTTGGAGCTTATTTTAGATCATACAAGGATTTTTTCAACTTATACACATAACTTTCATCTTTCCCAACAAAAAATCCACAAGTTTTTTCAATTTAAACTTCTTCATCAAGATCATTATTTAGAAATGAGAACTTCACATCCATTTGAAAAAAAATTTAACTTCATTGTGAAGTAATATCAATAAAGATTCTGATTATTTCTTACCTTTACAACAAAGAAAAAGTCTCATAAAAATCAACACCATCAATTTTTAAGTAACCTTTTCACACTAATCTTTCTTTGTTCCTTGTCACATAACCTTCTTCATTCATCTTGTTCCAAAAAACACAATTTGAACCAATAACATTTTTGTTATATGGATTAGGTATGAGTTCCCATGTATCATTCTTTTCTATTTTATCCTGCTCTTCTTTCATGTTTTGAACCCATTTAGAATTCTCAAAGGCTTCATTCACATCATTTGTCTCAACTTTTCAATACAAAAAAGTATGTGAAATTGTTCTCCTTGTTTGAAATATTTGATGTTGATCACCGATGATTTTTTGAGCTTCAGCTTTCTTCCTAACCCTAGGATGATATTTTTGAGTTTCTTACTCATCACTTGAAATAGTTGAGTCCAATTTTTTTAGTAGGATTACCACTTTCAGTAACCTTATATAAATTGGTAGAAAAAAATTTATCATACTCAGCTTTCTTATTAGCTTGATTCTATTTATATTCCTTAGGCCTTTCAATAACTTTAAAATCAACATAATCGACAATTATTACTATTTCTTTGTTGAATCATTTGTATCCTCTTCTTTCTAAAGCATAGAAAAGAAAAAATACATCTTGAACCCTCTGATAAAACTTTTCAAGGTGTCAAACTTTCTTTTTTATAATGAATTAACTCTTAAAAACTCTTAAGTGTTTCAAACATATAGTTTTACCATAAAACATTTCATATGGATTCATATCTGATCTTGGCCTATAAAAACATTAGTTTTTAATAGACACAACAATACTTATGGTATTCCTCTAGTATTATTGATAAAGACCATGTTTAAGTAATATAGTTATCCCCATTTCCACCAAAATTATATTCTTCCTTTAAGTAGCCCCATTTTTTTAGGAGTATATGGTGAATTTAACTCATGAAGAATTATATTATTCTCAATATAACTTTAAATTTATTCATTATTATAATCACCACCATTATCAGTTCTTAACTTCTTCACAGAATACTCACATTCCTTCTCATCATTACTCATGAAACTTTTAAATATTTTTAGTTATCTAACTTACGGTTCATATACATAACACAATTAATGTGAGTAAATTCATTAATGAAAGTGATAATGTACTTATCTTCATTAGTTGATTATTTTATCATTAGCATAAAAATATCTTATTGGATAAGTTTTAGCGGTCATTTTGAAAAAATATCAACTTTCTTATGCACTGAGTTAATAATTTTTCCCTTTTGACAAATAGTGCAGCACCGATCTATTCTTTTAGATATATCAAGAATATCATAGAAACTATTATTCTTTTATAACTTTATCCTATTTATTGGACACATGTGTCCCTAAATTTTATTATATAACTGATTTTCTTCTACCATGACCAAGTAACAAGAGTTTTTTATTTCACAAAATTGAAATAAGTTTACTTTTGTATGTTGGCCTCTTGTGAAAATATTTCCATATTCATCACTTTTCAAAAAAAATCCATAATTTCTAAAAATGAATTTTTTTCCTTCATCCCAAAGTTGTGAAACACTTAGAAAGTTGTGTTTCAAACCATCAACATACAAATATTTCTTGGATTTCAACTTTTCTTTTCTAATGATGGTTGATCCAACACATTTGATTTTCAAGGATTCATCATTTCCAAATGTTACTATTGCTTCTTTAAAGTCTTTCACATTCTTTAACAACTTTAAATATCCTTTCATATGTGAAGAACACCCACTATCAAGAATCCAAGGTTGTTCTCTTTTTGTAGATTTCAGGTTGGTTTCAACAATATGAGCATTTTCTTTTTTCACCTGTAACTTCTAAAAATTATTAAGAAGCATTTTTTTGCCATAAAAATGCAAGAAAACCCTTAGAAAGATGTAAAAGTTGTTTAAATATTTCAAAAATAGTTTCTAGGGGTTGGAACCTATTTTCAACTATCACACCAACCTTCTTGGGGAATTCATTCTTAGAATTCTTCTTTAAGAGGATTGAATGCCCCTCAGACCTTTACTTTACTAACCTATAGAATATTAGTAATTTTGTTGGTTAAAACAAAATATATTTTCCATATGTATGAATCCACCACATCACTAGAAGTATCCATAGAAAGAGTATTTTCCTCTGAAACTTTTGGATTGACCATTATTGTGATTATGTTTCTCAGCAACCATCGTAAAAGAACTTTTTTGACCACCAACCTTTCTATTTTCAAATAAAATATTCTAGATTTATTCTCAGGTTTCTCCTTACGAGAACTTTTAACAACTTTATAGATAGATTTTTTAAAACTTATATCCCTCTGTTCGGCTTTAGAAAGTTTTTTTGGACAAGTTCTAACTATTCTTCTTTTTCCTACAATTTAACTTCTACATGTTCGTTATGAATTTTTTCTTTATCAAGATATTTCTTCAAATATTCAATATCTTTCACCAGCTTGGATTTTTCATCAGGAAAACCTTCTTAATTGTTTTTTGAGGAACATTAATTTATTAACTTTCTTTTTTCCTTCTGAAGCCTTCTAATATTTCTCATACATTCTTTTAACTCTTCTTTAAAATGAAATTCATTTGGAGTTTCTTATTCTTCAGAACTACTACTTCCAAAATCTTCATTATTCACTATTTCTATAAAATTATTATCTCCATACTTTTCAAAATATTTTTTGGATTCAACTTTCCTTTCTTCTTCTTCATCATATTTAGATAAAAAACAGATTCTTTTGGATTTGAAGAATTTTTTATCTTTCCCTATATAAAAATATTTATCCTTATCATCTGGTTTCTTCTACAATCTTCTTGGCCTTCTTTATTCTTTATCACTATCCTATTCATTATTTATTTGAGGATAATTAGTCACAAAGTGCCAAAAAACCCCACATTCAAAACATTTCAAGGTAAGTTTCACTTTATATTTACCTATACCTCTTCTCATATTTTTTGAAAACAAGGATAAAATATAATCAAGATTTTTACATACCTCATTTTTGGAGTCAGGGTCCTCATTTTTAGAGTCCGAGTCAGCAACATCATCTTCCCCAATAACTTTCTTAGACTTTTATTTCTTATTGGATTTGAAATACATTTATATATCATCATTTGTTTTTATCTTCATAACTTTCTCCCTTATAATTTCATATGTAATGAGATTTCTTTGAAAATCATCCATATATAATGTTTATAGATCTCTATATTCTAATGAAGAAACTTTATCATCGAAATTGTTGGGAAGGTTTCTCAAGATTTTTTTAACAATGGTAGAATCCTATAACTTTTCACTAATACATATGATAGTGTTGAAAATTTCATTAACCCTAGTAAAGAAGTCACCAACAACCTCATATTCACCCATATTGAGATCTTTATACTTTAATCTCTATATTTAAAACTTTTCCTAATTTACTTTTGTATTGCCTTTGTAACTATTTTTCACTTATCACAGATGCATTTGGAAGTATAAACACCTTTTACTATTAAAAAATCACTTTCAGAAAGTGATGAGAGTAAAAAAATTATCTCTTCCATCATTTTCAAGATTATTCTTATCGATGGGTGTAATAGGAACCTTATCATCAATAACAGGAAATCTATCTATTGTTGCTTCATGAACATTTTACATAAGAGACATAAGATCAGGCATGATTATATCTTTCTAGATATGATAGTTTTTTCCATAAAAAATCAAAATCCCCTTACTGTTCACACAATTTATATTCTCTATCACAACTTATCTTCAAAACATTGGTAAAGAATAAGTGAAAAGAACCTTCATCTCTGATATCAATTGAGATTACCTAGCCATAATTCATGTATCACTAAGAGGGGGAGGGGTGAATTATTGATCTATTTTTATTTTAAGTTTCTTTAATTTAGAAACTAAATTCTACTCCTATTAAATATTTCTTTCTCTACTGAAAACATATAAAACACACAGCCATATAAACATAAGAATTTACAAGGTTCACTACTCAACAAGATTATCTAGTCATTAGTATGGTTTGAAAATAATCCAATACAAAACAATACACTACAAAATAATCCTTTTGTATAGAATACAATGAGTAGGATATTCCCTAACACTCGTGTAGCACTATGTTAAATAAAATAGTGAATGTGATTCATGTACCATGAAATAATGTAATAAAAATTTTATAACAAACATGTTACAGTGCATCTTCATCAACTTTCAAAAATATGATCTTTCAAAAAAAATCTTCACTTTGTTACCCAGAAGCTGGTAAGAACTTCCTAGAGTCTGTTATGATACTTATTCTAATTCCCTAGTTTGATTTCCATGCCTAATTTCTCAATACAGAAATATAACTTTGTCAAAATACCATTGAAACAATGTTGAACTTCTTTTTCTTCAGTCCGGAAATCCAAGTATGATTTCCTAGTCCAATCCAGAAACTCTGAATACAATATTCTCTATTATTCTTCATCTATTTGGTTAACTTATTCAAGAAAACATAATCCAAAAACATCTTATTTCTTAAATTGTTGATATTCTCTCTCCTATGTTGTGAATAATTCAAGTCATTGAATACACAAAGTACTCTCATCATATTTATAAGTTCACAATAATGGTTTAAGCAGGATCCTGATAAGTTTTTTCCACTTTACCAAAATTCCTGAATCATCAAACTTCCATCAATCTAAGATCTTTATTTAACTCATTCAATTCCCCTGGAAATCTGAATCTTTCTTTGACTCATTCAATTCCCCTTGAAATCCATATATTTCTTTGACTTCTCCAACCTTCCTTTAATTTTGGATCTTCTCTTGACTCCATCTCCCTTTAGTATTTATAAAAAATATTCAATCCAATTTCGATTTGTGATTCTAATTTTCCAAATACGATTTCTTTATTACAATAAAGGCATTTGGTCACTCCGGTTTTTTTGACTCACGTGAAAAAAAGTCAGAACTGAAGATATTTCATTATATTTCTCTACACCAAATGTATGAAGGAAAACATATTTATTCTCATTATGATTCTTGGAAACAAGTATAATTCTGAAGATTTAAATCTTTTGATTTTTGGTTTTACTAAAAACCATCACATTTGGTTTCTCTCATTATGATCAAAGAAATCTTCTCATCCTCCAAATAAGTAAAAATTCGATTATCTGAGACCATAAAGTTTTTTCTTTAGAAACTTCCTCATTCCAAAAACTTTATCTTTTAATAATTAATTCCTTCATGACTTTTATTACGTTGAATATCATCTTTAGCATCATCTTAATTATAGTGTAAAGTATTATAACTTACCATTCCTCCAGAAACATCTTTCTTTTCTACCACCTAAATAAAATTAGAATCACTTTTTCTCTTCTAATAATATGATCAATAAAATTGTCAGTAATTCTTATCCCCCTTTATTTTATGAAGCTAGCATCATAAGTTTTACAACTTATTATGATTATGGGAAATATAAAATATCAAAGCATCAAAAAATTTCATATTGGATGCATGAAAAATATGACTCTCTTTTTTAATACAATCATAACCATATTCCAGACCCAAGGTGATTCTGATTATCCTTTTCTTCTAAAATACATCTTCTCAATATAATGGAATTTCTTAAGCAATGTGAGTCCAATTTTATGAATATGGCGGTCAGTCCAATTTTCACCAAAAACAAAGTGAGGATATTTATTCTTCCTTGATATCTCCTAGACAAAAAAAGACAATACCTGATTATGACTATATTCCTTGTCATATTGGTCCTAACAATCTCCCACTTTGGATTTTGTTGTCAAAAAAGATTCATAAATCACTAAACTTAGTCACCTCAAGCTATGGATTACTTATCAACAATTCTAAGCCTATGTGAGCTAACTCGTTGTAGGAAAAATAAATTATTGATAGTAGGTTCATGCTATTCAAAAGTAATGACTCATGAAACCTCCTCATATTTTATTCCTCAGCTTTATTCCTTATATTTTCTTCCTCAGTGCCTCCACTTATTAAACTTCCCTAGAATATAAAAAAAATTCCTACAAACACTCCAAAAAATAGTTAGAATAGTTTACACATTTTCCTATTAGATTCACAGCTTACCCATAAACCCCCCCCATGAATGCTTCCATAAGGATTGATTTATGAAACAATTCTACCCCTTGAAAACACTATCTAAAGGTAATATGAGAGAGGGGACAAAAACACATACCTAAACCATGACTAGATAGAGGCTAGATTCCCATGTTCTAACTCAATTTATAAAAAGGTTCCCTTGTTAAAGGTTTTTTGAATATGTCAGTAACTTGTTCTAATGTTGGAACATACTACAACTTCAATACATTCTTCTCCACATAATCTTTGATGAAGTGGTACTTTATGTCAATATATTTTTAACATGAATATTGTATTGGATTCCTTTTATGGTTGATTTCACTTTGATTATCACATCCTAAGATAAAGGGTAAGTTTACTTCAACAAGTAAGTATTTAAACTGTGTTTTCATCCACATATGTTGGGAAAAAGATTGATTGGTAGCAGCATACTTAGCTTTAGTTGCGCTAAGAGTTACAATTTTTTTTTCTTTGTATTCCAATTAACAAAACATTTACCCAGAAAGAAAACTTCCCCATATGTGGATCTTCTATCATAAAAATTTCATTCTCAATCCGCATCTGAATACACAAACAAGTCAATAATTTTTCAGCTATCATACCTCATTCCAAAATTTGTTGTGCCTTTGATATATCAGATAATTATTTTTCTAGAAATTAAATGTGATTCTTTATGAGAACTCTGAAATCTTTCACATAAGGTAACAATATATACAATGTCGGGTCTTGAGGCAGTCAAATATAAAAAACTTCCAATCAGATTTTAAAACTCTTTATAATCAACTTAATTGCCTTCTCCATATTTACTCAACTTGGTTCTCACTAAAATCGGTGTGGAAATTGGTTTTGAGTTTTCCATGCTGAACTTCTTAATAAATTCCTTAGCATAATTTTCTTGAGAAAGAAAAATGTGTCTCTTATTTTTCAAGATCTATAACCCCAGAAAGTATTTCATTTATTCCATCATGGACATATCAAAAAAATCATCTCTTCAATAAATCTTTCACTAGATCTTTCATCATTCCCAACAAAGATAATGTCGTCAGTATAAACCATTAAAATTAGGGAAAAATTTTGACTTTACTTAATATAAAGATTTATATCAACTCTTCCTTTCTTAAAACACATCTTCCTTAAGAAAGTATCCAATTTTCAATGTCATGATATTAGAAATTACTTTATCCCATAAAATTATTTCTTCAGCTTACACACATAAATTTAATCTTTCCTAACAATAAATCCACAAGGTTTTTTAATGTAAAATTCCTCCTCAAGATCCCCATTCAAAAATTCGGAATTCACATCCATTTGAAAAAGTTGGTAACTTCATTGTGCAGTAATAGAAAGAAATATTTGGGTTGTTTATAACATTTTCACTAGAGCAAAATTATCATTAAAATCAACACCTTAAATTTGTGAGTATCCTTTGAACACTAATCTTTCCTTGTTTCATATAACTTCACCTTATTCATTTTTCTTGTTCCATAAAACCCACTTGTACCAATAATAGTTTTGTTATCTGGATAAGGTATGAGTTCCCATGTATCATTATTTTATATTTGATCTAGATCTTAATTCATGGATTAAACCCACTCCAAATTCCCAAAGTCATCATTCACATCATTGTCTAAAATTTTGAATACAAAGAAGTATGTGAAATCATTCTTATTGTTTGAACCCTTTGATGTTGATCACCAATGAAGTTTTCATCTTCAACTTTCTTCCTCATCCTGGGATGATATTTCTGAGTTTCTTCCTCATCACTTGAAATATATGAGTCTGATTCTACTTATTGAGAAGGATTACCACTATTATTATCCTTACTAGAATTGTTAATAAAAATTTTGTTGTCCTGCTCAACTTCCTTATTATCCTAAGTCATTTTTTCTTCCTCAACCTTTTTAATAAGTTTCAAAAAAACAAAATAAAAAATTATTACTATCTTTTTGTTGAAAAATCTGTATCATCTTTCTTTCAGAGCATATCTAATAAAAATCCTATCTTCACCTCTCTGCTCAAACTTTCCAAGGTTTCCACCTTTCTTATTTATAATGTATGGAATCTTGAAAACTCTTAAGTGTTTCAAACTTGGTGCTTTTAAATGTAAAATTTCATATGTATTCATATATAAACATGGTCTATATAACATCATTATGAATATACACAACAATTCTTATGGATTATCTCTAATAGTAATGAGAAATACCATGTTCAAGTAACATAGTTCTCCCCATTTTCACCAAAATTTTGTTCTTCCTTTCAGCAACCCCATTTTGTTGAGGATTATATGGTGAACTAAACTCATGAAAAATTCCATACTTCTCAATATAAATTTAAAATTATTAATTATTATACTTGCCAACATTATCAATTATTAACTTTTTCATGGAAAAAATCATGTTCCTTATCATCTTTACTCCTGAAACTTTAATCATTTTCAGAGCATCTGACTTATAAGTGGATGGTATTGTTTAGCAGTTTTATCCTGAATCAAACCTACCCATAGGGATAATCGGGGATCAATATATGTCGTTATGCTCAAGATATATGTAAGTCATTAGTTTTTCATTTTTTTCTTATTTTTTCGGTCAAGGTGTTCCTTGGTGTTTTGGGATTATATCCTTGGAAATTAATCTTTCCTTTTTCCTCTTCTTGAATTGTTGTCTTGTGGGTCTTCCAACCCTTAAGACCCTTAAAAATATTTTATTATTTCCCATGTGTGAGGTATGGGATCTTTAGAATTCTCTACTGGTTATTGATGAGTTGGTTCTTAGTGTTAGTCTTAGTGGTATCTTTTTTCTTGGTTCCCTAAGTCAATCCTTTAATTTGTTAACTTAATTTTATTCTAATTCTTGATCAACTTATTCTCTTGGGATTTATAAGGGCATAAAGTGTAATGGTTGAAATAATTGTCATGAATCAATCTCAATTTTCTCTATTATTTTAATATTTATTGAGTATTTATTATCTCTCTCTCATTTATATTGAATTTCCATGAAATTTAGATATTTTGGGTGTGCAGTACATGTCGCATGGTTAGTACTGACCATGTGAAAATCATGGGATAAACTTGAAAGTTATATCAGTTCCAAATTGTATGGTTGGTACATGGTAAGTCTAACTATGTAGCCTTACCATGAACTTTTCTAGGATGATTCAGTGAGGTTGTCATGGTTGCTTCCGAGTTTGGTAAACCATGCAGCCGAACTATACACCCTATACATATCATTAAAAATGGGAAATAGCCTTAGTTTCCCTCTTTGTATTAAACTCTTAAGCTACCCATTTCTTATCTATTCAACTCAAATGGCTCAATCACGGATCCTCCCTTATTTATCCCTCCTCTATAATGATTTTCCATGGATTTATTCATGATTGAATGCTAAATCTTCAATGTAAATTCTTTATAATCTATTCCTCTCCCATTCTCCACTTGTTATTCTTTTCTTTACCTATAAAGGTCAAGGAGACCAAGGTTTTAACTATAGATCGTTTTTTATTGAGGATTTGGATGTTTTAGGGTTCTTCTAAGATTACTATGGATTAATGGCCCTTCTCAAGGTGGATTACCTCCACTATTTTTGAAATTGACAAGATCAAAAGGTAGGTGGTCCCTTACATAGATCATAAAACTTATAACCATGATTTCTAGTGTTTTATAATGGATGTTTTCTATGATTTATGAATTATACTTCGTATATTTAGTATTTTGTTAAAGAATAATAGTTTCTCTATAGTTTTTTATGGGTGTGGAAAGAATATTTATTTTGAAAACCTAGAAACCAAATCCTTTTTAATTGAAATGCACACCATGCATATGTTTAAATGCTCATGTGGAATTTGAAAAAGGATTAATTTTACTTAAATTAGTGTTTTGAACATTGATATATTCATAGTTTTCATGCATATTTTATTATAAAACCTATATTGTTCTTTCATATTAAATGATTATTCTTGCTGGTATTTAATTTTTTAAATTTATGTAAGGATACCAAATATATTTCAAAAATGAACAAAAATAATGAATTAAACATTATAAAGAAACATCACTCCACGATGCAAAGCGGTGCGGCGTGATAGTGAAATACTAAAGATGGCAGCTAAAACAAATTTGAATGAAGAGAACCTAAAAGATAATGATTTTATGATGTAAATGATGGACCATGATGAAGGAAAATGAACAATTCCAAAGTTTGAAACTGAAGAACCAAGATGAAACTAGGAAAAATCTTATGGAAATAACATTACATATCATAAATGACATTCAAGAATTTTAAATTGAAGAAATTTAGGATTTGAAATGAGACATGAGAAAAGTTCAAACGCCACACATTACATGTTGTGAACACTATTCATGATGTGAAACTCTCAATAAAGACCCATAAATAGTGAATTTGATGGCAATTAATGGCAGACACACCATTTTACAACCTAAAAAACTTCATTATGGCCCAAAAACCATTAAGGGGACATTTATGATGCCCCATGGGAGGATTGAAGCTTATTAATACATGTATTATGGTGGATTGGAAAATATCATCAGTTTTGGAGGATTCTTCACTACATTGTGTTGTAGGGATATTGTTGCATAGGTTCCATTTTCTAGTTTTATTTCAATTTATTTTCCCATGTAACACATTCATATTTTAATTTAAGTGTTCTGTTTTCTTCCAATCCCAGTTTCTTTCAATTCTCTCTCTCTCTCTCACTAACTTTCTATCTCTTCCCACTTCCATTGCAATCTCTTTTCACTTACCAATGATAATTGACTAACCCAAGGCTTGGCCTTGGGGGAGTTTTCACATTGTTCTTAATTATTTCACCCTAATTTCAATTTTTTTCTCTTTAATTGGTGGTGGATGAGAGTGAATTACATGGGTGTGGCGGTAGTTCACCACAACTTAAATCTCAATTTCATTTCTATTTTCTATTAGGGTAAGGATATTTGGTTTTCTGAAGAGGTTTCCTATGCATGCTAAAAATACCACTCAGGGTAGATAATAACAATCCATCTATAAAAATTAATGGATTTTTAAATTGAATCCAATAATGAAGGAACCCATGTAACCAAACCCTAGGACCAAGAACTTTCTTCCCAATAATAATTATATCTACATCTACATTTAAGTTTTATTTTTACAATACATCGCTCTTTCAAAAACACAAAAAATATTATTTTCAAAAATAACTAACAATAAAAAAATAGATTAGGTGGAATATAATTAGTGATTGAATCGACTATGATGCTCCTCAAGTGAGATGATCCTAGTCAGCCTTTGTGCTACATTAGAAAAATAAATTAGATTTTGTACCACCCTATGACAAGAAACATTAGACATGTAACTAATTTTCCCAAATTTTTCCCCTGAAATTAATGATGTGATTATTCTTTTATGGAGGTGGTATCCACTCAAATGATTAAGGAATTCAATTATATTTATATATTTGTTTTTCAAAGATTATTTGTAACTCATTTTTACAAGGAATGCTTATATATCCCTATTGTAATTTTTGACATGGTTTTTCTAAACAAATTAAGCACTTGAGATAATCCCCTTATATTAATGAAAATGGTTGTTTTATTTAGTCTACGTATATGAATGGTTCTCAGTGAAGGGGAGTGTGTATTTTCAGATTGTTTTGATAAAAAGGGGTTCTTTCTTGTAAGGGAGTTAGAGGTGATGGTGTGGTGTGTTTGTGATAGCTATTATATATATATATATATTTATGTGATTATCATTTGAACTCACTTACATTTTCATGTCATGGGAAGCTAAGGGTAGCTAGGTGGGAAGTCTAGGGACACATTCTACACTAGTTAGGATCACAGTATAGATAGTGGCATCGAGTTAAATGTTTCACAGCATATGGGATTTTTCTCATCGGTTAGGCCAGCGAGGGTGAAGTTCCAAAGGATCAAATAAAAATATGTGGGGGGAGGTTGAATAATTTTTTCACTTTTTATGAGTTTCAAAACATTAAAAAACTTAACCCCTACGACCTGTTAATATTTATTTCTTTATAAACTTTTAGTAAATACTAATGCATGAAAAAGTATAAAAGAAAGTAAAGAAAAAAATATTTACAAGGTTTATCCTCAGTGTGAGAACCTAAATCCTTACCATAGGCACTCCCATGAGTCTATAGAAATTCACTATTATGAAGAAGTGAATACAACTTGTGCCAACTCCCATTAGACACATTTTATCTCTTGATACGAAATATTATACTTACACCCATCAGTTTAAAATGTTTTCCTATAAAACAGTTGATCCAAGTAAAATAATAAAGGCTTTGTTGAAACTGCTCCCAAGTTTCTCAATCCAAATCCTTAGTTCGATTTGTATGGATCTGATTTTCTTAATATAATGATGTTTGATTCGATTCCATCAATAAGATGATCTCAAATCTGATGAAATCAGTATGATGTATTCATGATCAATTTTCATTACTCTAAATATGCTCAAATGATCAATACAATCTTTTCAATATGATTATTCTCAATAAAATTCTCTTATATAGTAAACAAAACTTCCAGGTGTCTGATCTTCTTCATAGGTCTTGGTCTAGAAATAACATTCACTCGAATTATTTATCACTCTACCTTTTCTTCTTGCATGAAAGTTAATAATGAACTAATGATATGAGAAATTATTTAAATGTGACTTAGAAAACCAAAGCAAGAAACTTGAAAATTTTCCCCACCTCCTCAAATTTCAAAACATTGAAGTTCTCTCTCATTTAAACTTCAACTTCGACTTCTTCAATCCTCCTTATATTTCTTTGAGATTTATGAAAAAAATAATTTTAAGTTTGACCACATAAACTCTTAATAAAACTTCTAGAATTTTATTTTTGATTCTTATTTGTAATCATCTCATTACAATATTCCTTTATTTCTCAGTTAATTATGATCTATTTCTTTCTCAGCTCATTATGATATGTTTCCTACTTAGCTCATTTTGATCTATTTCTTTCTCATCTCATTATGATTTATATTTATTTCTCATCCCATTACAATTTTTGTTTCTCCCTCATT
Organism: Viscum album; assembly: GCA_963277665.1. Classification (NCBI taxonomy): domain Eukaryota; kingdom Viridiplantae; phylum Streptophyta; class Magnoliopsida; order Santalales; family Viscaceae; genus Viscum; species Viscum album. The sequence continues at coordinate 862,435,541 of OY728138.1, forward strand.
TCATTACAATTTTTATTTTCTTCTCATCTCATTATGATTATGTTTCCTTCTCAGAGTCAGTCTGATGGAATTTTCTTTATAATGGAATTCTCATTACAATGGAATTTCTCATTACAATGAATTCTCCCATTATGATGGAAATCATATTATGATGATTTTCCATAATTTTGGAAAGCATTCATTGATGAATCCACTTAGTAACTTTAAAATTCTTCAAACTTCATCAGATTCACACATTCTAACTTTTGGATTTTATCGTCTATTTCTGGTACTTATAGATCCAATGAAAAACCTTTTCTTGATCATTGGAACCAATTCAATCATTAATATTCTTCAATTTATTCAGAATCATTTATCATGAGTACGTTTTAGTATTTATGAGAAATTCTTGATCAGAAAGGAAACATCTGATTTTGATTGGAAATTTTGATAACTTTCTAACTCCTGACTTAACTTTCTTCAACAAACCTTTTCAGCATCATTATGACTTCTTCACTTATAAAGAACTTTCTTTATAACTCATCAACTTCTTTCTTTGTTTGATTATGGAAAAGGTGAACTTATATAAAATAATAATTTCTTCCTTCGATTATTTTAGATCCAATGATCCTAATCTAATTCTTATGGGTCTAATTCTCTAAGTTTGGTGTTTCTTAGTCTGATCCTCTGAGTCCGGAAAAACATATTTCTTCAATAAAAAATTTTATCCCCATTTATGCTTTTATTTTATAATTAATCAAATTTAAACTTTATTACATAAATTATTACAATGTATTAGGTCTAACTCCTAAATTACAAAAAATATTTTAAAAAATGTTAGTTTCCAAAAAATATAAAAAAATTTGTTAAAAAAAATTATTGAAAAGGTTCTACAATCTCCCCCTTTGGATTTGTTGAAAACCCTTGTTAACAACTTTTTTAACTCCCATAAATTTTTCACAACACAAATTTTGTAAACAACTCAAGTTTTTTACTTTTATTAAAACAAAGACTTTTAAAAAAAATAGACCTAACACCACACTACTGGATAAAGTAATGTTTTTGAAGGAATTCCATCCCTCAGTGGAAAGAAAATTTTGTATCCATGTAAAGATAAACTTTCCTTTCTCTTTTATTTTTTCTGTCCCCAATTTTATGATAACCATGACTTCGTATTCATAAAAGAAAGATAATTAAAAACTTCTTATAATGTATAAAGTTGTTAATTTATATCCCCCTTTGTCAACATAATCTGAAGCATGGTGGGGTCTTCCTTCTGAGATTTAGGAAGTCATTCGAGGAGGATGAATATGAATTTGGATCCTCAATTCTAGAAACCTTTCTTTTAGAATTGATTTTTTAAATATATAATAAATATGACACTTTTTTGCAATGTATTCTAGAAAAACATCTCCAATAATAACTTTCTCTTTTATAAAGTGAAACTTTATATTAATGTGTTTTGATATTTGATGTTGTATATGATTTTATAAAGATTAATCTCACTTTGATTATCACAAATTATCTTTAATGGTTTAAAAAAATCTTTCAAATATTCCAGTTGAACTTTTATCCACAAAATTTGAGTACAAGATTGAGTAGCTGTAACATATTTGGATTCAGCTATACTTAAAGTTACTGAACTTTGTTTCTTACTATTCCAACTCACAAAACATTAAGGTAAGAAAAATATTCCTCCTGAGGTTGATTTTCTATCATTATAATCTCTATCCCAATCGAAATCAGTACAACTATTTAACATCATCTAATAATTTATTTTATATAATAACCCATGTGAATTTGTTTCTTTAATGTATCTTAGAATCCTATTTGCTTTCAACATATGTGATTCTTTTAGATTACTTTGATACCAAACACACAAAGTCACAACATAAACAATATCAGGTCTTGAGGTTGTAAGGTAAAGTAAACTTCTTATCAGCTTCTGAAAGTCATTCTGAATCACAATTTTTCCAGATTCATCTTTACTCAATTTTTTGATCATAGAAATATGAGTATAAACTTCTTTTTATTCTTCCATGACAAACTTTTTTAACAATTTCTGGGAAAAATTTCTTTAGATAAGAAAATGTATTTTTCTTTTTTTTGAACTTGTAATCCAAGAAAGAAATTTAATTGTCCCAACATTTACATTTAAAAATTCTTCTTTATTTCTTCATCAAATTATTTTCAAGCATCTTATCTATCCTCAGCAAAAAAATATCATCTACATTAAAAAATAAATTAGAGTTATAGAGTCAATATCTTTCACATATAAGTTGAAATCAACTTTTCTATATGAAAAAATTAACATTCACAAATAATTTTCTAGTTTTGAATACCAAGAATGTAGAGATTGTTTCATCCAATACAAAGATTTATTCAGTTTAAAAAAATCATCCTCATTAAGTAGAAACTCATGAGGTTGTTCAATGTAAACTTCTTTCTCATTCTCATCATTTTAGAAAGATTACTTTACATCCATCTGATAAAATTTTTAATTCCGATGTGCAACCACTAAAAGAAACATTATAATAGTTAATAATCTTGAAATTGGGGAAAATTTTATTCAAAATATACACCTTTCACCTATGGATAGAATTTACAAAACAATACTGGATTTGTTTCTTGAAGCTTCTTCGTGTTCATTTAACTTGTTTTTGTAAACCCACTTGGTTTCTATAACATTTTTATTTTATGTTCATGAAACAAGTTCCCATGTTTCATTTTTATAAATATGATCTAACTCTTAATTCATAATATCCACCCATTCTTTGTTCTTCTAAAACAGATCCCGGTTCAACTTTTGAGATAAGTGAAGTCTGATTTTCTAATATCAACATTCTTCTTGTCTTTACTTGAGCCTTTTGATTTAAAATAATGTTTTTGGACTCAACATGGTTTTGTAAAGTAAGAAATTTCAAACTTTCTTTCCCAACTGAACATTCCTCATGACATGAATTTTATGAATCTCAAATAAATATGGGAAACTATGTCACCCGAAAGACATAATGGAATTTTTCAATTTGTAATACACTCCATCCATTGTTTTATAACTAAACATCAAGTTATGTAATTTATATTATCTTTTAATAAGTATTATATTATGATAGGGTGGTGCATCCATATCGTGAAAAAAAGGAAAGAGGCCAGGGGCTAAGCATAAGGATGAAGATAAGTTCTATGAAAAGATAAGTATCAGGGTATATATAATAATATTTCACTATCCAAAAAACTATCAAAACAAATTACTTATTCTACTCAATGTTTATGTAGTGTCTAAAACAGACCAATGGAAAATATTGTAGTTATTATGTTTGTAAATTTATGAGAGAGATCATATTCCATGAAAAAACTAGCATCCATGAAGAGGTATTTTTGAAGATAATTACTATTTCATTTAAAATATTTATCAATTATTTGTGTATTTATATTTTTCTAGTACTACTATGACTGTCAAAAAGACTCATATTCACAAGATGATATATATGCGCTCTTAAACAAATAGGCAGTATACTTGATGGATGAATGTACACAAATAGATTAAAGATGTTACTTCCATATAAGTAGTGGATTGTTTCATATTTATGTTTAATTTACTTCTTTTTAGTATTAATCACATAAGTATTGTTTTCTTATACAGTTGGATTCCTTTGTTTGATTCAGTGTGGTTCATTCTAAGATGCTCATACTCATGAGATATTGGACTTTGAGGCTGCAACCTAGAATTAAATGAGAAGGTAAAGTTTTTTTAATATACTATGTTTTTTCTCATAATATTATATATTCTATACTGAATTAATATAATCTAAATTAAATTTTTGACTAATCATGTAGACAATGTCTTTTACACACTTATTCTCCCTCAAAACCTTGTCACCCCTGCATTGTCGACGTTTATCACATTCCTTCCATGGTAGTGGAAGGAACTTGAAGAAAAGTGATAAATATAGAAAATTTAGTGTTTCCATTTCAATAAAGAAAGAAAATGGAAATCATGTTAATGCACGATGTGTTTGGTATAACTCAAAGTGTCTCTACTTATTTAAAATTGATATTAATTTAAGTAAAAAAAATCACATACTGAAAAACAAACAAACGAATTCAGATTGTTTTTATATTTTAATAAAATGATCTATTAGTCATTTATTAAGTGTAAGAATCAACCGAACCTCAATACTACACATGGTGTGACTGGTATAACTCAAAGTGTCTCTTTTTATTTAAAATTAACATTAATTTAAGGAAAAACAATAATTAACATACTGAAAACTGAGAAAACTCATTCGGATTGTTTTTATACTTAAAGAAAATGATCCATGAGTAATTTTTGATATATAGGTGTAATCTTAACCTCAATACGACACATGATGTGTCCGGTATAACTCCAATTGTCATTTTATATAAAATTGACATTAATTTAAATTAAAAAACAAGTGACATTCTGAAAACTGAGAAAACACATTAGGATTGTTTTGATAATTTAGGAAAAATATACATGAGTCATTTTTGACGTGTAGGATTCAACAAAACCTCAATCTAACACATGGTGTGATCGATATGACTAAAAGTGTCTCTTATCAGTTTAAAATTGACATTTTAGTTCAAAACATGTCACTCACTAAAAACCAATAAAACACACTCCAATTGTCTTAATAATTTAGGATAGGGATTCATAAGTAATTTTTTATGTGTATAAAGTGTTCTCATGGAAAATAGATCCATGATGCAGCCGGTATGACTCAAAATGCGTGTTTCCATATTGAAATGAAATTTTAGTAAAAAAACACAACTGCCATATGAAAAATTGAGCAAACACATTAGTACAATTTTGATATTTTAGAACAATTATCTATTATTAATTTTTTATCTGTATGAATCAGTTTCACCTCAATATGATTCACGGTGTGACCGGTATTAATCAAAGTGTCATTTTTATTTAAAATTGACATCAATTAAAGTAAAAACAAAATGTGACATACTAAAAACTGAATAAATGCATTAAAATTATTTTGATATTTTAGGATAATGATCTATTCATAATTTTTGACATGTGTAAATCAACTGTGTGTCAAAACTATGCATGATGTGACCGGTATAACTCAAAGTGTATTTTTTTTATTTAAAATTAATATTAATTTAAGTAAAAACAATATGTGACATACTGAAAACCAAGAAAACACATTCAGATTATTTTGATACTTTAGGAAAATGATCCATGAGTCATTTATGATGTGTAGGAAATATCATCACCTCAATAAGACACATGGTGTGACCGGTATAACTCAATGTGTCTCTTTTTATTTAAAATTGGGATTAATTTAAGTAAAAACAACAAGTGACACACTGAAAACTGATCAAACACATTCAAATTATTTTGATAATTTATAAAAATAATCCATAATTCATTTTCGATGTGTAGGAGTCAATCACGCCTTAATAAGATATATGGTGTGACCGGTATGACTAAAAGTTTCCATTATCTGTTTAAAATTGACATTTTAGTTCAAAAAGTGTCACTCATCAAAAACCAAGAAAATGCACTCTGATTGTCTTGATAATTTAGGAAAATGATACATAAGTCATTTGTGACGTGTATGAAGTAGTCTCACATCAAACTGATGCACGATGCGACCGGTATGACTCAAAATGTTTGTTTCCATTTTGAAATGACATTTTAGTAAATAAACACAACTGCTATACTGAAAACCGAGAAAGCACACTCATATTTTTTTTGATATTTATCAGTCATTTGTGATGTGTGGGAATCATTCGTACCTCAATACGATGCACGGTGTGACTGTTTTAACTCCAAATGTTTCATTATTTAAAATTGACATTAATTTTAGTAAAAGAACAAGTGATATACTCAAAATTGAGAAAACACATTCGTATTATTTTGATATTTTAGGAATATGATCCATATTTCATTTTTGATGTGTAGGAATCAACCCCATCTCAATTGGACACATGGTGTGACCAATATAACTCCAAATGTTTCATTATTATTAAATATTGACATTTTATTAGCGTATTATTTCATATTAATGTTTAATTTATTTCCTTATACTATTACTAACTTATTATTCCATCCATCTAATGGACTAAAGACCTTCAATTTTTTTATTTTATATCAAAGAAAATCCCCTTTTAAGGGATAAAGAGGGGGAACCAGTTAGACAACATCAATATAAAACATTTCACAACCCAAAGGTCAGGTGAGATAAACTAAACAAACAACATGGAGCTATCCCTCCCCAGCAAATGATCATGAAAAACTCTCCACTGGTGCAAGGAGGAACAACAAGAAAAAGTCCTATTTCAAAGCACAGGCCTAATTCGATGGCTTACACCATACCCTCTCAAACATGGGTGGACATTTTTGATAGGGAATCATAGGAGTCAAAAGATGAAATATTAATTTTTTAGAATGTTTTTTTCATAATTTTAAATAATTATATAAAACATTTTGTTTGAAATGTAAATATAAATTTTTTTTTGTATATATCATGGGTGGGAATTTTGGTATTCATGATATCAATTAAATGTATATAAAAATGGTTGAAATTATAGGTTGTATATAGCATTTGAAATTGGAGGTTTTTACTTCTGGGTGTGCTGTTATATTAACAACACATTTCTAGTGACTAGGCCTTTACTGTTGCTTTTTAGCACTGATAAAGGAGATCCCCCTATCATCGTTGTGATTAATAACACTTTTTTAGTGCTGTTAAATGCCTATTTGTGCACTATTAAAGGGTATATGTGTAGTTGTGAGACCTACCCCTCACAGATATTCACCTTTACCACTCCTCTATATTGTTTTGTTCTATATTTTATGATATTTATTTATTTATTTTATATTTTTTTTTACATTTTTTATCCATATATTTATATAATTATTTTTAAATACATATATAAAATATGTTTTGTGCGTGTGTATTTATAAATACATACATACATACATACATACAAACATATATATATATATATGAGTGTCATTATAAATGTAATTATACATATTTATATTTTTTTACATATATTATATATTTATATACATATACATATATTAGAGTATATTGATAAATATATATCTATTTTTCAGTACACACAAATATATTCATACATATATATAAACATTAAATGTACATTAATTTTATAGGTATATAAATATTCATACGTTTTTATTCTAAATAAAATTGATAGTATTTTTTCTTTATATATGCTTTATATATGTGTGAAAATATTTTATATGTAATTATGTTTACACATTTATTATAAAATTATATTCTTATGTGTGAGTATATACAAATATGTATATATGTTTATATATTTAATTATAAATAACAATAAAATATGAAAAATGATAAAATTATAATGTCATAATATACATATGATGGTAATTCATGAGAATAAATTGAGTCTCCATTAAAAAAACATAATAAGATTCTCTTAAACGAAGATGAAATTCCATCAAATGTTAAAAAATGGGATGTCTCAACAAAAAACTCAGTTATGGAGGACTTATAAACATATTTTTACACCATAAAAACAATGATATGGGTTCCTCCAAATCCTTACGATGTATATTCTTTTACAAGCTTCATTTGGATATGTGGTAGAGCTCAAACGGACACCCGGATAAGAAGTTATGTCTGTTTAAAGTTCGAGTCATGTTTTCAACTTATTTTAGATTGTTTATTAATTAATTTAATTGTTATATATTTAAATTTTTATTAAATGAATATTACCCATTAATAATTATAATTTTTTTAATTAATATTACTTTTTAATTATTTTATAAACCATTTTTCCTTAAATATCTTATATGTTAAGTGTGATTACATATTTCGTATTATATAAATCATATTTTATAAAATATATATTATTTTTATCAATAAAAACATATTTATATTTTAATATATTATTTTGAATTATATATACCTTTTTTTATGAAATACACCTTTTATTAGCACTGAAAACAATCATTCTAGCATTGATAAACGACATATGTTTATCAACGCTTAGAAAAGCACTGATAAAAGTACAATTTATCAGTGTTAAAAAAAGTGATGAAAAATGAGGTTACTTTTATCAGTGAAACAAATGCTGATAAAGGGGTACTTTTATCAGTGATGATAAAAGCAACTTTTATCAACACTTTTTTAGAGCTGATAAAAATAATCCCTTTATTAGTGTTTTTTGTTAGTGTTGATAATGGGTAGTGCTTGATAAATCCAAATCTATGGTAGGGTTTCCAAAATATTATACATCCGGATAATATGATGTACTCAAGTACCTAACTAAATAAAGTCTACAACAAACAAGATGATGTAAATTTATTGATTGACCCGATCATTAATCTCTTCATTGTGTCACGTAAGATACAATATAGATTTCAGTCTATATTGTGGTGAATACTCAAGATACTGTGATAGATGCAGTCACATTACAAGCGTGACGTCAATACCAAATGTTTCACTTAGATTCAAGAAATTAAGTGTTGGTAGTAGCTTCAATGCTAATGGAATATGTTCATTCAAACTGATGCATAACTCTATGTGATATTTGTCACTCAATAATATGAAAGTTAATTAGAATCATAACAGATTTGGCATTTTCAATCCTAATAGTCTAGTATGTAGGAAGTTGGTCCAAGTGACCTCAATATGATTTCCATGAAATTTGAAATAATAAATGATTGTTAAAAGATTTTGTTATTGATTTACAAAAACTATAATATTTTTAAATTGATTACTTAACATAAGAATGTATATACATACAATAGTGGGAAGAAGACTCCACCAGTAACATACAGTATAAAGAGTGCTAAATAATAATCAATTTAGTAAAATATAACTCATATTTGCATCGAAAAATAGTAAAATGGATGATCATACCAATATTCGCATAAAGTGTCATGGAAGACATCCATGAGAGTCTTTGGACCAACAAGAGAGCCACCGCACACAAGAATTCAATACCTCAGATAATGAGAAGAAAAAAATGAGGGGTAATGTCAAAGGCTTTCATGCTTAATCTAGTGAAATGTGTTGAAAGGGGAAATTCCATGTGCTAAATAAAATGAGAAAGGATTCACCCATATTAAATCCTTCTACACATCACCAATTGGAGACCAAAGGGTTGAGGACATAAACTATTTTTCAATAACCAACTCTCATTTGTAAAAGTTCCGAGTGAAAGGCCCAAAAAACTCTATTTACAAATAGAACATGGATTGGGCTCTTGAACCACCACCCAATAGACAGCTACATCCAGAATTATTATGATCTCCTCCATGATGTTGATCATAAAAGAGCCAAAAAAACTCCCCCTCTCTATGGATCTAACCACACAAAACTAGAAGAAAAAATGGGAACCAAGCCAGAGGAGTAAAAAGGAAATGTCGTTGAATAGGGTAAAAATAGCATTATCCACCCACAACCATATAGATGAAGAAAAACATGATGATGAGGATGATGAGTAGGTTTAAGTGTTCATGGCAGCTGAGGGGACCTAGATAATTCTCAGTCATTCCAGTTCCACCAACACTGTATCTATGGATAGGGGATTCAGTCCAAGTGGTAGTGGTAACCATGGCTTCTATATGACGTCTCTAATGGTCACCTCTATGGTCTCCTTCGACTACCCACCCATACACACACAACAAAGGATCAATTCCGAATATGAATATCTATACCCAAGGAACTATTAACAAAATTTGATCCAAAAATGGGATTTGAATTCAAAATGCAGGTGTATGGAGAAAGTGACTCATGGGATGAGGGGCAGAAGGGACAACGACACCCACGCCTGGTGCGTACGCTGGTGCGGATGTGGGTATTGTTGTTGTGATTTCCACCACACTACTGCATCTCTACATGTTCCTCCACTTTCAGCTTATTATAATTAAAACATATATCATCCCACCATTATAAATAGTAAACCCCCTCCCCCATAAACTGTAAAAACTTCTTTATTGGTAATTGTAAAGCTTTTACTACTGCAAATACGGCCTTTAAAAGTAGTAGAAAATGGAATTTATAGTGCTAAAAATGTGTTTTTAATCTTAGCAAAGATAAAGGGGGACCCTTTTATCAATGCTCAAAAAATCACTAATAAATGCCCCTTTAATCAATGCTAAAAAGGCACTGATAAAAGGGGTCTTTTATCAGCGCTAAAAAAAGCACTGATAAAAGGGCCATTTATCGACACTTTTTTATCACTGATAAAAGACCCCTTTTATCATCACTTTTTTAAAATCACTGATAAAAGTCAAAAAAAAATTAAAGAAATCCTTGAATTGAATCCACAATTTAAGATCGCTTAACCCCCCCCCCCCCCTGAACAGTGCTAGCCCCCACCTGCACCCACCTGTGCCCCCACCACCCCCTTTAACAGTGCTAACTGCCCACCCTGGACCCACCTACGTGCCTCTGCCTCCCCCAGGATTCGAACTTGAGATCTCTCCCCTATGTGGTTGGACCCTTTACCACACGGTTATGTTTCTTTATTCTCTATTTAATTATATTTATATATATATATATATATTTACTTATATTTATTCGTATATTAGTATAGATTTATATTAATATATATATATAGTTATATTAATATATATATATATATATATTCGTATATTAATATATATTTATATCTATTTATTTATATATATATATTTAGTTATATTTTTTATCTGTATATTTATTCGTATATTAATATATATTTATAATATTAGTTTTAAATACATTTATAAAACATATTTTCACATGTGTTTATAAATACATACATACATATATATATACAACATACATACACTTGTATATATTTTATATATATGTGTTTATATTTAAGTATAATTGTACACACACACACACAAACATATATATATATATATATATTTAAATATATTATATATTCATATGTATATTCATATTTATATTCATATGTGTATTTATATGTGTATTCATATGTATATTCATATGTACATTCATATGTTAGAATATAAAGATAATATATATCGGTTTATTAATACAGACACACACTAACACACACACACACACACACATTTAATAGGTATATAAATATATATATATATTTTATTTTAAATAAACTGGATATTATAAGGCTTGTATATAAGGAAATATACTTTATATGTAAATATATTTAATTATTTATTTATAAAAATAAATTTTTATGTGTGAATATATAAAACATGTGTATATATTGTTATATATTTGATTATAAATAACATTAAATTATGAAAAAAAATGATAAAATTTCAAATCCAAAATATCAACATGAATGTAATCCCTTTGAATAAATTCAGTCCCCACTGAAAAAGGGCAAAAAGACCCCATGAAACATGGTTGAAATTCCATCGAATGTTAAAAGATTTGGGTATCCCGACTAAAAACTCAGTTTTAGAGGCCTTTTGAGCCTTTTGGGCCCCCAAAAATGTAACATAAGGTTCTCTTGTGTTGTTAGCACATAAATATTGTTGTAGGCTTCAATTTGATATGATGTAGAGCTTAAACGGACACCTGGTTCAAAAGTTATGACCGTGTGAAGTTTGAGTTACGTTTTAAACTTACTTTAGATATTTTATTAATTTTTTGATTTTTTGTGTCTTCAAATTGTTATTAAATGATTATTACTCAATAACAATTAGAAAAATATTAATTAATAATATTTTTAAAAATATTTTGAAGTTATTTACACTAGATTTAATATATATTAAATTTAAATGTCTATTTATACTTATCTAAAACATATTTAAAATATATATATTATATTTATATCAATATAAACATATTTATGTATTTGTGTATTTATATATTAATATATTATTTTGAATGTTTTTTTTTGAAATATACCCTTTAACAGTGCTAGTAAAAAAAGCACCGATAAAGAACCCTCTTTATTAGTGCTAATAAAAAAAGCACTAATAAATGGGTCCCCTTTAACATTGCTAAAAAAACACTGATAAAGGTGTACTTTTAACATCACTTTTTTTATCATTGTTAAAATTACACTTTATCAGTGCTTTTTTTAGCGTTGGTAAAGGGTGTCATTACGGAAACCCGGTTTTGTGGTAGAGTTGTGGAAAACATGGCGCTGCTGTTAGTGGAATGACCCTGACAGGTACCTACACCACACATTCATATATAAAATAAATCATTGTCTTTTCATATTTGTAGGGTTTTCAACATATAATAAAATATAATTTGGGTCAAATATTTGGGTGGTATTTTTTTCGTTTTATACCTAGGGGAATACAAATCTATCCACAGAGTAAATATTTGGTAGAATGACAGTTATAGACTAAAGGAGAGGGGAAATTCAGTTTAAGGACCAAATAATAAAAAAAATACCAAAGGAGGACCTCCGTTTATGAGATCGAGTATCCATATTATGATTATACCCTAAAATTTCCCCCCCTCTTATAGCTTCTCCCGCACACTGTTCCTTTCCCTATCCCTCCTCGTCACTCTAGTTCACTCCTCCTGCGCATTGCTCTCATCTCTCTTTGTCGCCCTCCCTCCTCATCACTCCTGCACACTTCTTGTCGAAATCGACGTTGCTCTTATATCGCTATGTTCTTTTTCAAACCTCACTCTATCCTGCCACACATCTTCGCTAGCACATCATATTATGGCAACACATATTCTCTGGAGCTCATCTAGTAGGCACATCTACTCCTGGGCTCCGCCGACTCTTCTATACTTTTAGAACCATCCTATCAGTTTTTCCCTTCTCCCAGTGCCAAAAAACCAGATTTTTTGTAAGTTGTATGTTGCCAATATTTTTGTTGATTAATTTTATTTATTGATGTAAATATGAACTGAGAATTAGAGGATCTTATATTCATTAATGTTGTATGTTGATTGATAGAAGATGATGTCAAATTATTTGCAAGAATTAATGTTTTGTTATTTTTATTTTTATGGAGAACTTGTTGGTGATTCACAAGAAAAAATTCATTATGAAGGTGGAACATCGATGGGTAGAGTGCTAATAGAAGGAATTTTATTTGATGAAATATAAATATTGGCATCGTTGATTCTGAAGTGTGATGTGTCATTGTTAAATTTAAAATACGCGTTAACATTTGATAATGGTACTTTTTAGACCTTATAGATGATGAAGTAATTGAATAGTTGCTCATATTCAATGATAGTTTTTATCATGTATCCATTATTTTGAGGTTGGTTGAAATCTTGTAGTCGACAGTGGATTCAAATCAAAAAATGGATGTAGATCAAAGGTAATGACATGTAAAAATTATTTATATTAATATTTGGTTCACATGTAATATATTTACATTTGATATTTAATTTGTAGTGTTGAATTAGTTGGTGGGAATTAAGAGCAAAGTTTATCAGGTGATGGTGGATTTCAAATGCTAACTTGTTCAATTAGTAGTGTTCCATGTTTGTTCCCAAAGTTAAATACTTCAAAGTGGAATGAATTATTACTGGATTTTGGCCAAATTTTTTCTTCATCCAAATCATTGATGGAGATGATTTTCAAGTATAGCATTGCATATGGGTTTGACTATGAATATGTTAAGAATAGTCCCCAAAAGATTATTTCCAAATGAAGAGTTGAGAGTTGCATGCGGAAGTTAACAGCATATGGCTTGGGGAACTCAACTACATTTCTTTGAGTTAAAACTTTTTAAAATTCTCATATTCAGTCAGCCCAAGATAGATTAGAAATTAGTCACAAATCAAGGCCATCATTATGGTCATCTATCATTTATGATGAGGTGAAGTCTAATGTAGAAAAATATGCCAATGAAATGAAATAAAACTTGTATAGAGACTATGTTATATCACTTACATTCCATCAAGAATTAAGAGCCAAGGAAAAAAGCATTTGGTGGAATATATGAGGTTCTAGAGTTGTCATATATGTTAATCCCCTGGATATGCAATAGACTAATGGAAGTTGATCCGGAAATAGTAGAGAAGTGGGTATCATCAAAAAAATGGTAGATTTGAAATATTATTCATTGCAGATGGGTGTTGAATAAATGGTTTCTTATTAGGTGGTCGACATGTGTTATTTGTAGATGGGAGTCTAGAGTATGAAATTTCTTTGTCTTTAAATCAATGTAATAGAAAAACCAATGAAAATTCATCAAAATTGGGAAAAAAACAAGTCAACAATTTTCTATGTTGTATCCAACAACATTAGGCATCACATAAAGAAAAACATTAGCGACTTTCCACTCTTCCCTTCATGAAATAATCTTATCCTACAATAGTATATTATCACAATATATAAAACATAATACAAAAGTTTTTTTGTACATCAATATATGCCTGAAATAAGTACCATGAATAATGGATCAAAGATGTGTCTAGTCACTGTTCAGAATGATTTTTGATCATTCACAAGAGTTCTTTTAATCATGGTCACCATATGTGATTCCAACATTTTCATTCATATGAAACTGATTATTTATCATAAAATAGTTTATTATAAAGTATGAATTTACTAACCTTGTTGTTGACCCATTCCATATGGCCCAAACAATGACACTCATATGTAGTCAAATAGTAATTATGCATCTCAACAAAAACTCTTCATTTAAATCACATCCCATAAGTACATGAAATTCATTTCAATAAAGTTCAATTCTACTTCATATGAATACAATTAAAGCCAACCTCTCTTTTCTTCCCTGCTTCCTTCCTAAGGTGCAAAACTCATAAACACTCCTTTTAAGGTCAGCTCTGCCTTTGAAAAGTAGTTGCACGTAGGGTGACCATTGTTTTAGTCTTTTTTCACTATGATCCCCTAGGATAAATCCCAATAGATGGGTCTCACAATGTTGGTTCAAACACGCCTTTATCTACTTCCTCTTTCGGTTCCTCATCGTCATTCGCTGCTCCCCCCCCCCCCCTCTTATTCACCACATTTTCCATCTCCCCCTAACAACGTTTTCTCCTCTTCATCTTCCCCAACCTATTCAGTTTCATCTATCATCTTCCACTTCCTCTTCGAAGACCATAGTATTCTCCTCTAACTCTCCAGCAGACTCTATTTCTTCATCTAGGACTTTATCAAATCCATACCCTTGAGCAGAAGATCCTCCAACTAACAAATTTTCGTGAACTCAAAAGAGTTCATACATGTGCTCATTGACACATTTCATATATCCGTCATACAAAACCTTGATATCCTATAATATATAATGGAGATAAATGTTAGTAACAAATAATATAAATAAATAATTCAAAGTATTTAATAACAATCTAACAGAAATTAACACAGACCTTCTATATTTTAACACTCCACCTCTGATTTATAAATGAAAACTTACACATTCATCATCTTGTCATAAAAATAAAAATGAAAAAATTTATTTAATCTCACATAAGATCACCCCTTAACCATTTATAAAAATAACCACTTCATTTATTCATAAACATCATTCAATAAAACCATTCAATAATAACATAAACCTTCATAAGGGGCATAACAATTAGGGTATGTGAAAAATGATTTATAGTTTCTTCAATCCCATATTGGCCTTTAATTTGATAATAAATCATTTTATCAAAATAAATTTGGTTATCTATTGATAAAAACAGCATTGATATTTCTTTGAATACATATTGTTTATGGAAGTGTGTGGCTAATGCTATACAAACATTCTATGAAAACTCCTGTGGGAATTTGGAAAAACCCAATGAAAACATATCGGTATAAAAAAGGAACAATTCAAAGAATTTAAAAATAATATAATAGAAATTCACACATAACTTATTGATTTTAACACTCAACCTTCGGTTTTTGAAAATATCCATTAATAAATGAAAATTTAGACTTTCAATGGACCATTTAAATTTTGGTACCACTAAAACCCCACATTGTAACACTCTAATTTTAGGCTTTTACCACTAAGATTACACATCTAATCACATGTCCATTTCTAAAGAGGATTACAAGGATTTTAACAATAAACTACAACAAATTAACACTGACCTACTATAAATTAAAATTTAGCATCCATGTTTTAACATTCAACATCCACATGTTATCTTTAATAGTGGGAGATTCAAACAAGAAACCTTTTAATTTAATAGCCCAAATACTAACACTAAAATACAAATGTTTAACACTCTAATTAAATGTTTTAACATTGAAATCCAATTAAATAAGAACATATCAGCATAAAAAATGATCAATTCAAAGCATTTAACAACAATCTAATAGAAATTCACACAAACCTTCCCGTTTTTAACACTCAGCCACCAGATTTTTACACTATAAATTAATAAATGAAAAGTAATACTTTCAATGGACCATTTAAATGTTGGTACCACTAAAACCCCACATGGTAACACTGTAATTTCATGTTTTTACCACTAAGATTACACATCAAAACACATAGACATTTCTAAATAGGATTACACGGCATTTAACAATAAACTACCAAAAATTAACACTAACCAACTAGAAATTAACATTCAGCATCGAGGTTTTAACATTCAACATCCACATGTTATCTTTAACAGTGAGAGATTCAAATAGGAATCCTTTTAATTTAACATCCCAGATACTAACACTAAAATACAGATGTTTAACACTCTAATTCCATGTTTTAACATTTTAAACCAGTGAAATAAGAACATATCGGCATAATGAAGGAACAATTCAATGAATTTAACAATAATCTAACATAAATTCACACAGACCTTCCATATTTTTACACTCAACCTCCTGTTTTTGACATTATCCATTAAAAAATGAAAATTCATAATTTCAATGGACCATTTAAAAGTTGGTACCACTAAAACCCCACATGGTGACACTCTAATTTCAGGGTTTTACCACTAAAATTACACATCTAAACACACTATCATTTCTAAAGAGGATTACATTCCATTTAACATTAAACTACAATAAATTAACATTGACCTACCAATAATTAACATTCAACATCTAGGTTTTAACATTCAGTATCCACATTTTATCTTTAACAGTGGGAGATTCAAATAGGAAGCCTTTTAATTTAACAGCCTAGATACTAACATTAAAATATTGATGTTTGACACTCTAATTCTATGTTTTAACATTGCAAACCAACGAAATAAGAACCTATCGGCATAAAAAATGAACATTTCAAAGAATTTAACAACAATCTAATAGAAATTCACACATACCTTCAAGATTTTAACACTTAACCTCCAGTTTTTGACATTATCCATTAATAAATGAAAAGTAAAACTTTCAATGGACCATTTAAATTTCGGTACCACTAAAACCCAACATACTATCACTCTAATTTCAGGTTTTTACCACTAAGATTACACATCTAAACACATGGCCATTTCTAAAGAGGATTACAAGGCATTTAACATTAAACTACCAAAAATTAACATTGACCTACCTGAAATTAACATTCAATATCCAGGTTTTAACATTCAGCATCCACATGTTATCTTTAACAGTGGGAGATTCAAACATGGAGCCTTTTAATTTAACATCCTAGATACTAACACTAAAATACAGATGTTTAACACTCTAATTACATGTTTTAACATTGAAAACCAACAAAATAAGAACATATCAGCATAAAAAGGAACAATTCAAATAATTTAACATCAATCTAACAGAAATTCACACATACCTTCCAGATTTTAACACTCAACCTCCAGTTCTTTACACTATCCATTAATAAATAAAAAGTCGTACTTTCAATGGACCATTTAAATGTTAGTACCACTAAAACTCCACATGGTAACACACTAATTTCAGGTTTTTATAACTAATATTACACATATAAACACATAACCATTTCTAAATAGGATTAAAATGATTTTAACATTAAACTACCATAAATTAACACTGACCTACCAAAAATTAACATTTAGCATCAAAATGTTATCTTTAAAAGTGGGAGATTCAAACAGGAATCCTTTTAATTTAACATCCCAGATACTAAAACTAAAATACATATGTTTAACACTCTAATTCCATGTTTTAACATTTCAAACCAAAAAAATAAGAACATATCAGCATAAAAGGAAACAATTCAAAGCATTTAACAACAATCTAATAGAAATTCGCATATACCTTCTAGATTTTAACACTCAGCCTCCAGTGTTCGACACTATCCATTAATAAATGAATATTTATACTTAAAATGGACCATTTAAATTTTTTTGACACTAAAATACCACATTTTAACACTCTAATTTTAGGTTTTTACTCCTAATATTACACATCTAAACTCATTTTGACACCGATAATGAACAAGTTAACATAAAAACACATATTTTAACACTTCAATTTTAGATTTTAACATGATAATTTTTAAAGGAATCTTTCATGAATAGAGATATGAGGTTTTTATTTGATGGGTGAACAAAACCTGATCAGGATGACCACTCCTTGAAGAAGTAGGAGGTGCATATAAGATGCCTCTTTTTCTTGTTTTTTCCAACTTCAGTCACATTTTAATATTATCTTCATTCAAAAATTTCAAACCATTATCACTATATAAATTAAAAACTTCTCAAATGGGTATGTAGATGAATAAAAACAACTAAAATGTAATGTCAACATGTTATTATTGGTAAAATAAAGTTACTAACAAATAAAAAATCATACATGGTTAAACATTTTTAAAAAACACTGTTGGACTCCTTATGTTTTAATCATGTTTTAATCATGTTTTAATGATAAAAAATTGTTGGGAAAAAATCCCTCAAGGTAACATTGCAGTATTTGTGGGTTGATTGTGTTTATTGACAAAGCAGGTTTTCATGGATATTTGTCGAGTTCCCAAGAAGTTGTTGACAATCCTTATTGACAAAGAACGATGACAAAGGAAAGGACGATCTGGAGGCGGTACAAAAGAGTAGTACAAGGTGGTGGATTTCCATGAAGAGCATAATTTAATATGGAAAAGCCATGAATTTTGCGATGATAGGATGCATGGTTTGGAAATCACGAAGACCAGAAGAATGGAGGCGGTGATGCTTCGCGATTACGTCAAGCTTCACGAACGGCAGAGGATGAAGCGCATCACGGCGGTGAAGGGCTTTGAGAGGGAGCATCGCGGCGAAGGCGTGAAGGAATGTTGGGCTTCACGAGGGAGCTTCACGGAAAAGTCGCGAAGGTATGTTGACGGTGATTCTTCGCGACTACGTCAAGCTTCGCGAACGGAAAAGTGCCGTGGTGCTTCACGATTTGGACAGAATTCTGGCGGAATCTTAGGAGCTTCGCGATTTGAGATGACGTGGCGTTGAATTCGCGCGGAAGGGAAGAGGGTCGGTGGAATCGCCTATAAATAGAGGCTGACCCCTTCGAGCGAAGCAGAGAGAGCATTTCCCTAGAAGATCATTTTCTCTCATTTTGCGAAGGTAGTTCGCGGAGCTTGTGTGCTTCGCGAAAGAGGAGCTTCGCGGCGGCTTTTGTTGCTCCGCGAAAGTTGTGTGCTCCGCGCTGGCTCAGTGAGCTTCGCGAGAGAATTTTCTTTGAAACGAGTTGAGCTTCGTGGGATTTCTTCACGAGAGAGCTTCGCGAAAAGGTAGGAGCTTCGCAGAGGCTTGTTGAGCTTCGTGAAATTGGGATCCTAGCGAAGTTGAGTGCTTTGCGGAGGTCTTTCAAAAGGTAGTTTGCCTAGTGTTCAGAGGCAAAGAGGTATTAATCTACGAATGAAAGTTGAACTTCAACAGAGCATCTACATACAGAGAAATATGCATTCCTTAATGCAAATGAAGAGACCTACAGGTCTATAAACATTGAGTGAATCCCTTCACAGAGCAGTGATCTTAGGAAGAGGAAGAAGGTGATCCTCTCCACCGGCAGTGAGCCAGAGAGAGAGAAATAGGGAGTGACCCTTGGGAAAGCAGTGATATGACCCTAAACCTTGTATAGGCAGTGAGCCTGGGCATAGAAGTGATCTAGCCCGAACATTTTAATCCACAACTAGTGAAGTTTAGTGGACTTGGTACGACAGGAAACCTGTCGGCGTATGCTCCTTGGACGTAGCCCTTAGCGGTGAACCAAGTAAAATTGTTGTGTCCTATGCTTGCTTTACTTTCTGTTTATTTTGTGCAGCAGGAAAGAGAGAGAAGAGTGTTTTGCTTAACAGCGAAACAAGATCAGAACGGGCCTTAATTTTTAATTAGTCATACCCTGATTCACCCCCCCTCTCAGGGTATTCAGCCTAGTGGACCTAACAAAAATCTTATTTAATCATATATTAATGATTCTATATCTTATTCAATATAGATCATGTGTATTTATATCTAAATCTTTCTGATACTTTAAGTAGAGACATGCAAGATCTAAATTGATCTATATTTAGTTTACTTACTTTATACTATCTTTAATATACTCTCAGAATACCTTATTTAAAAAATGATTAAGTCTAATCCTTTCTATTATTATCTTTATTTAAGTCTGCACATAGTTACTTTGGAAAGTCTAAGACACCGTGAGTCTGCCACTGGCTATGTACTTCTGACACTGTGAAGCCAGACACTGTGAAGCTAGACACCAAGAATAAGACACCATGACCCTGAGACACTGTGAACAAGACACCGTGACCCTGAGACACTGTGAACAAGACACTGTAACCCTGAGACACTGTGAACAAGACACCGTGACCCTGAGACACCGTGACCGCGAGACACCGTGACACTCAGACACCGTGATCAACCTAAACACCGTTTCAAGGAGACATAGTTTCCATGACTTATTGTGACACTATTTTCTAAACTACTTTGTCATTTTCAATTTAATGTCTAATGGTCATATTTTATGACTTTAATGCACTAACATAATTAATGTTTCATTGTATACATATCATCAGACAGTACGAGGTACGAGGTGCCGAACACATGCAACCTGTCGGCTCCAACACGTGCATCCCAAGTTAAAAGAAAAGTGTGACCAAGAATCAAATAGCACGATACAGAAAAAAAAAGTAAGGATGTGAGGAAAATAACTAATAATATACTTGGAGGAAGTTTTAGAAGAAAGGAACATTGCATGCAACTCGATACGGCCGAGCACATACAAAGCATATTTGAAGCCTAAAGAACATCTTCACTCGACTGAACCTCACGGAGAACACAAGAAGAATCGTGACACTCTGTTTTCCACACGACTTCTAGAAAAGGACTCAAAGCTTCATCTTCTTCAATCCAATGGATTCCAGAACTGCATTGACATCACACAAGAGCGTTCTAAACTCATCTCTATATTATTGATCGACTGTGACCATCCTTTTCTTCACATTATGAGCAGTGTGGGATTCTCTCTATTGGAACACTCCCTGACTCCTAAGATGAACTGGAGGATTTCTAAATCCTCACTCAATCTTTCCCTTACACTCTTGTATCCCACTATGGATAGTGGTAGAGGTCTGAGGACCTCGACAGCCTGTGAGTTGTTGTTATTATTTCTTTCCCAAGTAGAACTATGGTAGAGTTCTGAGAACCTAGACAGCTTGAGTATTGTTGTAAACCCCGATCCAGGGTGTGGATAAAAGTTTTATATAAACTGTTTGAGAGGACTATGTCTCAGCATGAGACTAAAACTATTGGTTAAATCTATTGTGCATGCTTATTTTAGTTAAAACTATTTTGAATATTCCGATGCTAAGTACTTTAAATATAAATCTATTTCAAAGTTACTCTGATAGTTAAACTAGCAAGTGTTTGTATTTATTATAAACCAGTAGGTTAGTTTCAAAAGCTAATCTAATATTCAGATTAGATTGACTGAGAACTAATCAATCTCTTGAGAACCCAACTGAACCTTTACGGTATTTCAAATTCACTATAGTTTAGCATGTTATTTAAATTGGGGGATTTCAATATAAATATTTTAAACAAAAAAATTTAATTGGAACTCAATTCACCCCCCTCATGAGTATCCACTCTGACAAAAATTTTGTATCAGAGGATTGCTAATCGGTTTCAAAACTCTCTGTTTGTGAAAAAATTTCAACTATGATTTTAGTTGTATCTTAAAGTTCTTAAATTTTGGTTATTTCTAAATTTTATCTCTTTAAATATATTTTATAAAATATTATTATGGATAATAGATTAGAAGGTGTAGCTACCAGCATGACACCCTTCTTTAATGGTGTAAATTATTCCAAATGGAAAATAAAAATGAAAATTCATTTAGAAAGTATGGGATTTGACATTTGGACTACTATAGAGACTCAGTATAAGATTCCAGAAATTGTTAGAACTACTTGGGATGAACCTAATAAAGCTGCTTACAATAATAATTGTCAATCAATGAATGTCATGTATTGTGCTTTAGGAGATGAAGAATTTAACCGAATATATTCTTGTAAAACTACTTTTAAAATTTGGGATACATTAGCTATTTCCCATGAGGGAATGACCAATGTTAAAGAAATGAGACTAAATACATACGATATTAAGTATGATAACTTTAAATTAAAATCTGATGAATCTATTTCTGATATGTATCTCAGGTTTAATGGTATAGTTAATACAATGAGCTCACTGGGAAAAGATGTTCCAACAAAGGAGAAAATCATGAGAATACTCAGATGCATTCCAGAAAGATGGAGAGGCACATCAGTTTCAATTAGAGAATCTTGTGACATTGGTGCTTTGCCTGTCAAGGAAATCATTGGTAAGTTAATGATGTATGAGGAAGAATTGAAATTAAAAAAAGAATAAGATGATGAACCAACAAAGAAATCAGTAGCCTTCAAGACCTATGCTTCAAAAATCAAGGACAAAGAGAAAATTCAAGCTGAAAGTGATAGTTCAAGTAGTAAAGAATGTGCATCTGATAGTGATGCTGAAATGGATCAGATAGCTAGACGATTTAAGAAGTTCTATAGGAAAAATAAATTTTTCAGAAAATAAAATTACAAGGGAAAGTATGACAATGAAGGTCATTGGAAGACGAATTTGAAGATAACTGATAAAAGTGATGATATAGTCTGCTACGAATGCAAGATGAAAGGACATGTGAAAGCTGACTGTCCGAAGTTAAAGTACAAGAAGAAATATGAGTACAAGGACAACAAATACAAAAAATCTATGAAAGAAACTTAGAGTGCTTCAGAAGATAGTTAAAGTGATTTTGATTCCACTCAGGATGAAAAATCTCAAAAATCTAATATGTGTTTCATGACAAACACATCTGAGGTAACATTGGATACTCCTACTTTAAACTCTTATTATTCTAGAGATAATTCTGATTCTGATGCTGAAAACATGTCTAGTGAACTATTATTTGAATATTGTAACATGCTAGAAGATACCTACAATGAGCTGAAAGACAAGTATAAAGCCTTAAAGAAACGGCATTCTTTAACTAGCACAGTCAAATCTATACTAGAAGTAGAAAAGGAAAAGAATGCTCAACTACTCAAATAGAACACTGAACTAAAATTGTATAATGAGAAACTTAAAAAATATTTAGAAAAATTTACTAATGGAAAGGACACGCTTACACAAATTCTAGGAAAATAATTGGCACCAAAATATACTACTGTTTTAGGCTATCATCCTGGACAAAGATAGATTGCAAAGAATAGAATTATTCCAAAATTTGGGCAGTATGCTGCTAGTTCCAGTTTTGAAAATTCTTATGTCTCAACTAGCTACTCACATTGTTATAGATGAAAAAAATCTATCTTTCAAAATCTTTTAAAACTACTGATTATATGAAACCCATTATATAAATCTGGGTACCAAAAGTTCTGCTTGCTAACCTATCTGGACCCAAGAAAATCTGGGTACCAAAACCATTTTCTATCTAAAATTGTGTTGTAGGAAACCTACTTAAAACATTCCTCTAGGAAGACATGGTATTTGGACAGTGGATGTTCAAGACACATGACAAGAGACTTTTCATGCTTCAAAAGCTTAATCAAGGTTAATGGAGGATATGTCACCTTTAGTGATAACTCAAAAGGAAATATCATCGGCTTAGGCCAGATTGGTAACACTGATTCAATTTTAATTTCCAAAGTTTTATTTGTTGATAGAATAAAGTATAATCTACTAAGCATTTCTCAATTGTGTGATGATGGTTTCAATGTTAAATTTGAAAATGATGCTTGCAATGTATTTGATTATAAAATGCTCTGGTATTTACTGCACTAAGAAATGAAAATGTTTATGCTGTGAATTTGGATTCTTTAGCTAAACAAAATATTACCTGTTTAAATTCCTTTCATAAAGAATCTTAGCTTTATCATAGAATATTTATAGACTGCAATATACAGTTCACTTAGAAAACTGACTAGGGAGAACTTAGTTAGAGACCTACCCAAACTTGAATTCCCAGCTAAGAAAGTTTGTAATCCCTGTCAAAAGAGAAAGAAACATAAAGTTTATTTTAAATCAAAGAAAGAAGTTTCAACTTCTCAACCTCTCGAGTTGGTCCACATGGATTTATTTGGACCTTCTAGAGTTTCTAGTTTAAATGGGAAGCACTATGTCTATGGTTTTGTAGATGACTTTTCTAGATATACATGGGTTTATTTTCTAGCTCACAAAATTGAATCTAGTTCTTACTTTATTAAATATTCCAAGTCTATAGAAAACCTTAGTGGACTTAGGATCAAGACCTCGAGAAGTGATCATGGTTGTGAATTTGAAAATCAAGATTTTGAATCTTATTGCTCACATAATGGCTATAGTCACAACTTCTCTGCCCCTAGAACACCTCAATAGAATGGTGTAGTAAAAAGAATAAATAGGATTCTTCAAGAGATTGCTAGGACAATGATCAATGAATATGATTTACCAGTTTACTTTTGGGCTGAAGCTGTTAATACAGCCTGTTACATTATCAATAGAGTCTAGATTTGACCAATTCTTAAGGAGATCCCGTATGAACTTTGGAATAATATGAATCCTATGGTTAACTACTTTAGAGTTTTTGGTTTCAAAGTAGTTATCCTTAATACTAAAGATAATCTTGACAAATTTGCTTCCAAAAGTGATGAAGAAATTTTCCTAGGTTACTCAATATCAAGTAAAGCCTATAGAGTATTCAATAAGAGAACCAAATGTGTGAAAGAATCTGTACACATCAAATTTGATGAAACTGATCCACATGAACCTAATACTCCTCCTGAAAATCTTAAAGAAGATATGTCCATTCTAGATCTTAATGACAAGAACAATGAACCTGTTGTTAAGACAACCAGCTCTGGAAATGTTCCCGAATCTTCTTCAATTGAACCTGAACCTGTAAATAAACCTGAAACCTCTAGCCCTGTCTTTTCTAGACCAACCAGGATCCTTAAAACCCATCCTTTAGATGTTGTAGTAGGAGACTTAGATAGAGGGACACCGACTAGAGCTTCTCTAAGAAATCAGGTTGAACATCAAGCTTTTCTTTCACAGTTTGAACCTAAAAATATCAATGATGCAATCAATTATGAATTTTGGGTGATGGATATGCAGGAAGAGTTAAATCAATTTGAAAGAAATAAAGTCTGGGAATTAGTTGACAGACCTAAGGACACTTTAACCATAGACACTAAATGGGTCTTTAGGAATAAAGTTGATGAAGCTGGTAATATAGTTAGAAACAAGGTTAGACTTGTTGCACAAGGCTATAGTCAAGAAAAAGGAATTGACTATGAAGAGACCTTTGCACCAGTATCTAGACTTGAAGCTATCAGGATCCTGCTTGCCTATACTGCACATCAGAATTTCAAACTATATCTAATAGATGTTAAGAGTGCATTCTTAAATGGGTATATAGCTGAGGATGTTTTTGTTGAACAACCCCCTAGATTTACAAACCCTCATTTTCCAAATCATATTTTTAAATAATCAAAATCTTTATATGGTCTAAAGCAATCTCCAAGAGCTTGGTATGACAAATTAAGTTTTTTCCTTATTCTAGAGGATTTACAAAAGGGATAGCTAATCATACTCTTTTTATAAAACGAATTTCTAATGATGTTTTAGTTATTCAAATTTATTTAAATGATATTATTTTTGGATCTTCGAAAAATTATTTATGTGTTGATTTTTATAAAATGATGCAAAACTAATTTCAAGTGAGTTTAATGGGGGAAATCAAATATTTTCTTGGATTTCAAGTTTTTCAAAATGAAAATGGTATTATTTTTAATCAAAGTAAATATATAAAGGATCTTTTAAAACTTTTTGGATTGGATAGCACTAAAAGTAGTGACACTCCCACGAGCACCACTTGTAAGTTGGATCTTGATGAAGATGAAAAATCCATTGATCAAACCACTTATAGAGGGATGATTCGAAGTTCACTTTAATTAACTACTAGTCGTCCTGGCATTATGTTTAGTGTGTGTATGTGTGCTCGTTTTCAAGAAAACCATAATGAATCTCGTTTAAATACTGTAAAGAGAATTTTCAAATACCTCAGGCATACACCCAATCTAGGACTGTTTTATCCTAAAGGAAAAACATTTGAGTTAGTTAATTATTCTGATGCTGACTTCGGTGGCTCTAAGTTAGATAGAAAAAGCACCTCTGGAACATGTCACCTTTTAGGCAAGTCACTAGTATCATGGTGTAGTAAGAAACAAAATTCGGTTGCATTATCTACTATAGAAGCTGAATACATAACTTTTGGTAGTTGCGCATAAATTTTGTGGATGAAACTTACATTACTAGATTATGGATGTCAATTCAGACATGTACCTATAAATTGTGACAACAAAAGTGTTATTAACATCTCAAAGAATCCTATTTCACATTCTAGGACAAATCATATTGATGTAAGACATCACTTTTTGAGAGATCATTATCAAAAAGGTGATATCACTTTGGAATTCATTCATACTTAACATCAACTTGCTGATATATTCACTAAACCATTAAATTCTGAAAGAATAGACTACATCATACATAAACTAGGCATGATAAATCTCAACTAGGGACCTTGCTTGTTACTATTTCAGGTCTTACTGTGCGATATCATACTATGTAATACTTTACTGTTTCATGATTACGATTTATCAGTTATTGTTTCTCATGTTTACTGTCTCACCGTAGTTTTATGTTTACGGTCTCACCGTTAGCATTTTGTACTTATGGTCTGACGTTTACTGTCTCACCGTAACACGCACTGAAAAGCTCACTCACGGTCTCACCATGAAACTCACTCACTGTCTCACCGTAATGACCACTCATGGTCTCACCGTAAAAAATTCTTTATGTTTTTCTTTAAACCCATATCACGGTAACTATTATTTCAACACTTTTATTTTCCCGTGTTTCTATTTTAGTGACGTTTGGTATTCCTAAATGATAAATCAAAGCAAGTATCACTGGATTCTTCACTCGAGATTTCTTCTACCTACTCTTTTCAAACCCTTCTTTATCCTTGCAACCTTTCTCTCACTTGAACCATCAGTGAATTCCAAGGATGAAGCGTCTGTCATCATCAGCACCTAAGAAGCGCAGCTTGAAGAAGAAGAAGATTTCACCTAAGCTGACACGTAAAGGGCCTTTAAATCCAAATCTAGTAAACCGTAGTGTTGTACCTGAGAAAGAAATTTTCCCCAAGTGTCTTCTATCTAGTAAGTTGTTGGTACTGAAAGTGTTAGAACAACAAGGTTGGTTGGAATGGTTCTTGAAGGAGGATAGACCCATCTATCCTAGGTTAGTTTCTCAATTTTACCAGTACGTACAGTTCTCATTTGATTCTGGTGAAAGTTTTGTTTTAAGGAGTTGGGTCAATGGCCAGAGATGTTCTTTCTCTTCGAGGTTATGGGATGCATGACTTAGGATACCTCATGATGGTATTGGTGATGATTATCAAAGAGGACCTCCACCATCAACTTATTTCTTTGATTTGGAAGATTCTCTGAAAACCCTAACCGAAAATGGAACCCAGAGAAGAACCATCACTGCTGAATTAGATGGAGAAACAAGGATTCTATTTAAATTTGTACAGAATTTGGTAAGTTTAGGAAAATGTTATTTTTCTGTGTTAAAGTATCATGATGTGATTTTGATTCACCTCATGAAAAATGGACATAAGATCAACCTGTGCAAGTATATCATACACCACATGTGTGAGTTGATCAAAGTCACATCCAAGTCCACCTCTATGTTCTACTCTCGGCTTATATCAACCATGCATCTAGAAAAAGGTGTTATTGGACCTAATGAGGACGTAATTATGGACTATGAATACTGTCTCTCAAAATATACCATCAAGAGAATGAAGATAACTGGAATCCTTGGAAAAGGGAATGGGTGGAAGACAATGATAAGATTTATGAAAAAATCAATCCTGTGGATTATCCCTCAAGGTCGAAGGACGTTTCTGATCCTGGTTTGGAACTAGATGAGCTTTTTGAGTATTCTAAAGAAGAGGAAGAAGAGGTTTTAGTGCCACATAAGGAGGTTGTTGTTGTTGAGAAAGATAGAACTATTATTTCTCATGCAGTTCTTGAAGAAGAAGTTCCTTCTCTTGAAAAAGCTGTTAGTTTGGAAACTCAACCTGAGGCTATAACAGAATCAGTTTCCAAAGACTCAGAAAAGCATACCTTAGAAGAGCCTACAATGGAAGAGCCCACAATATAAGAGCCTATAGTTGAAGAGTTACCTATTCTTCAAGAGGCCAATCTTGAGGAACTCCCTATGGAACAATCTGTTCCTGAAATCATACCCTCTACTGAAGAACTTATGGAGCTATCTTTTCAACTTGCTAGATAGAAAATGAGTGAGGAACATAGATCTGAGTCTGTGTATTTAGACCAAGCTCCTAAGTCTCACGGTCCTGAGAAGGAGGCACCTATTGAGGGGGAGAAAACCCCAAATCTTGAATATGCTGAAGCCTCACATCCAACTGAATCAAGTCCTGTAGACTTTCAGATTAAATTTACTAGTTTCTATGATGTGAGTGAGTCTCAGCAGGTTAATGCAACCGGACTTGATATTTTATACCTATTTTAGTTAAAATCAATCACAAACTTTTCACCTGATAAGGAACCTGAACCTGTACCTGTACCCGTTCCTACTCATGAACCCTTATCTGAATAGTCATCCTTTGTGAGTAAGAATGATCTGAAAGAATTTGGAGATACTCACTTATCTGGAGTTGAGAAACTCCTGAATACCCAACGTCTTCCTATGAATAGTTTAAGTGAGAGAGATTCCTCCCTATTATTGGAAAATATTATTTGGAAAATACAACCTAAGATTCTCCATAATATTCAAGAGGTAAGAGTTGAAAATAGACTTCTCAATAATGAAGTTAAGTCCTGAAGATGTATGGTTGAAGACATGAAAAGAGAGCTGCATTCGAGATCCGAATCTGTTGCTCCTCCTATAGAATTTGTTGCTCCTAAAATCCCACAAGTTAGTGTGTCTCAGATTCAACCTTATATTTCATCCTTAGATGAAAAGATTGCTGAAAGGAACAAGCAAATTATGAAGGAAATGAAAGAGCTTGTTGTCAACCTCAATAAACTCACTGATGAGTACACAGGATGTCTTCAAAAGGTATTGAATCAACTAAAATCCATGACCACATCTGTCAAAGCATCTAGTCAATCCTCTAAACCTTCCTTGGATAGTAATCTTCTCAGATCGGTAGTTAAAGAAGAGCTTCAAAATGTCTTTAGTGGATTTAATGCAGATTCTTTATCTGAAGTAGTCAAAAACAGTGATAGAGTTCTTGACTTAGTACAAATCCACTCCAAAATTGCAAATGATGCTTAGAAAGAGATTTCCATGAAAGTGGATTTCTACTTCAATAGAATTTTCTCCAAGAATGATATGACAAACCATTTCATGTACCTTGTAGAAAATCTGCAGATTCCTCCTGTGACTAAAGATTTCAAGAACTAATTCTAGAAACTCACAGCGTTTACTCGTTTGTTGGACAAGTTTATGGAGAACAAGGATGATTTTGAGAAGGCCATGCAGTACGGTGGAGAGATCATTACAGTTTTCATCAAACTCATCTAGCCCTATCTTCATGTTCAGAGTACAGTCATTATTGCTCCAGTGGATGCACCTCTCAGACCAGGGCTACCTACCTTCACCTCTACCCTAGCCTTAACCACCATGTCTGTCAGTAAAGCACTTAGTCAGATCAGACCTGTGATTCTTGATCAGCAACTGCCAAGATCTTATACTACTCCTACCTTGGCTTCCTCAGTATTTGAAGGCCTTCCTTTACCCTCTTTATCAACCACATCTCTGCCTTATTCTATCTCAACCACTGCACCTATGGCTTCCTCTTCTACTACTGCAAAAGGAAAAGAGAAGGCCAGCCCTTGAAGAAGAACAATGTTTACTCTTTTTGATAGGGATGCTATTTTTTTGTATTAATCTTATTGTATACTATTCCTTATTTTCTCTCAATGGACTGTGAATCTTTTTTCCCTTTCTTAGTTCATCTTTTTGGTAATCCCAAAAGGGGGAGAAGTTTCTATATATTATGTTAGCAATTTATCTTTATGGTTGAATCTAATATGCAAATTAAAAGTATATGATTTGTGATCATAAAAAAGGGGGAGATTGTTGGACTCCTCATGTTTTAATCATGTTTTAATGATCACAAATCTTATTTAATAATATATTAATGATTCTACATCTTATTCAATCTAGATCATGTGTATTTATATCTAAAGTTTTCTCATACTTTAAGTAGATCCATGTAAGATCTAAATTGCTCTATATTCAGTTTACTTACTTTATACTATATTTAATATACTCTTAGAATAACTTCTTTAACAAATGCTTAAGTCTAATCTTTTCTATTATTATCTTTATTTAAGTCTGCACATAGTTACTTTGGAAAGTCTAAGACACCGTGAGTTTACCACTAGCTATATACTTCTGACACCGTGAAGCCAGACACTGTGAAGCCAGACACCGTGAACAAGACACCGTGACCCTGAGACACCGTGAACAAGACACCGTGACCCTGAGACACCGTGAATAAGACATTGTGACCCTAAGACACCATGAACAAGACACTGTGACCCTAAGACACCATGACCGCGAGACACTGTGACACTTAGACACCGTGATTAACCTAGACACTGTGTGAAGGAGACATAGTTTCCATGAATTACTATGACATCGTTTCTTAAACTACTTTGTCATTTTTAATTTAATTTATAACGGTCATATTTGATGACTTTAATGCACTGACATAATTAATGTTTCATTGTAGACATATCATCAGACAGTACGAGGTACGAGGTGCAGAACACATGCAACCTATCGCCTCCAACACGTGCATCCCCAATTAAAAGAGAGGTGTGACCAAGAATCAAATAGCGCGATACAGAAACAAAAAGTAAGGAAGTGAGGATAAAAATGAAGAACATACTTGGAGGAAGTTCCAGAAGAAAGGCACACTGCATGCAACTCGATACGGCTGAGCACATACGAAGCATATTTGAAGCCTAAAGAACATCTTCACTCAACTGAACCTCACGGAGAACACAAGCAGAATCACGACACTCGGTTTTCCACACGACTTCTAGAAAAGGACTCAAAGCTTCATCTGCTTCAATCCAAAGGAGTCCAGAACTGCATTGACATCACACAAGAGCATTCTAAACTCATCTCTATATTCGTGTTGGACTGTGACCATCCTTTTCTTTACATTACGAGTAGTGTGTGCTTCTCTCTATTTGAACACTCACTGACTCCTAAACTGAACTGGAGTATTTCTAAATCCTCACTCAATCTTTCCCTTACACTCATGTATCCCACTGTGGATAGTGGTAGAGGTCTGAGGACCTGGACAGCCTGTGAGCTGTTGTTATTATTGCTTTCCCACGTAGAACTGTGGTAGAGGTCTGAGGACCTGGACAATCTGAGTACTGTTGTAAACCCTGATCCAGGGTGTGGATCAAAGTTTTATATAAACTGTTTGAGAGGACTAAGTCTCAGCTTGAGACTGAACCTCTTGGTTAAATCTTTTGTGCATGCTTATTTTAATTAAAACTATTTTGAATATTCTGCTGCTAAGTACTTTAAATATAAATCTATTTCAAAGTTACTCTAATGGTTAAACTTGAAAGTGTTTGTATTTATTGTAAACCAATACGTTAGTTTCAAAAGCTAATCTAATCTTCATATTAGATTAACTGAGAACTAATCAATCTCTTGAGAACCTAACTGAACCTTTACTGTATTAAAAATTCACTATAGTTTAGCTTTTTATTTAAATTGGGAGATTTCAATATAAATCTTTTAAATAGAAATTTTTAATTGGAACTCAATTCACCCCCTTTTGAGTATCCACTCTGACCAACAAACACCAATAAGACAACCAGGCAACCACCAACATGCTTCTTCGGTTGGCCTTTCTGTATCAACTTCTTGTAGATATTTACTTCTCTAACAAGCACCATCAAAACAAATTGGGAAAAATCCCGTTATCCGCGATTTTCTTGACAACCACACAATATCCTAATATTTTTTTTCATTTAAAGAATAACTAGACATAGTATTTAACAATGTCCCCAAGGTAAACAACAGAAAGGTTGTCATAAACTCCTTTTCCACCAAGCCTTTAAAAATCATCTCCTTCAATGTAGTTAATTGTTTTCCCATATGATACCTCTTCATTTCTTTATATTCATCATTATCCCTTTCAAGACAGACACCTCTTCCTCCAGAAGTAATGCCTAATATGTAATTAACATCTGCCATGGTAATCATCATTTCCTTTCCTTGAAGTGACATCCTACATGTTGGAGGATCAAAGGCATCTAAAATCTTCTCACATAATTCTCTCAGCAAGCACTATAAATTATATTCCAACAACATGCCAAATCCCACTTCTATGACCAATTGTTTTTGTTTCTCATGTCTAACAATGAAATCAACAACATATTTAAATAAATTTGGAGAATATCTATATTTTAAAATATTTTGGGGTCTAGCTTTCTGACCAACTGAAGCGTCCTTTTCATCATTTTCCATGACATTATAATTGTTCTTTTGACACTTTGAACGTTTTGACCAAGCATCTATTATGTTAGAATTTACATCCCTATCATTTTTATACACACCTTTATTTTTCTCTAAAAAAATCCTACACATTACAAAATAAAATAAAATCCATTCACAACCTTAATATAAAATGATTTTCTAGAACAAATTAAAACATACTAGAAATAAAATCATACCTAAATTTTGTCAATCCTGATGATCCCTTCCTCCCCATTGCAAGCCCTAGAATTTATAACAAGGAACAAAACTGTAAAACAATTATCAAAGATGTATGGAATGAGAGAAATAATTTGGAAAGATAAAACACTAGATTGCGGACATCAATATGTCACATAAAAGTCAATGGCGAGAGGAGGCAGATACTAGGAGGAGGGAATGGTCGGCTAGGGTTTTCCCAAGAGCTAGGAGACGGTCTGGGAGTGGAGAGTAATGGCGCTTCAGTGGAGGGTGACGACATGGGAGACATTCTGGAGTAGAGGGTGATGATGTGTGGGGGTGGAGGACGACAACATGGGAGTTTTGGGCGACCGCGAGACGACCGTGCGGGAGGAGGTGCTGATAGGCTATGGTTTTCCGGAGAGTATGACGACACTGCGGGAGAGGAGGGCAACAAGGACGAGGTGGTGGCACGAAGGAGGCGATGATGAACTAGGGTTTTCGGGAGAAATGAGCGATGAGGAGGGAGAGGGAGATGGTGCGAGCTGAGAGCGATGAGGAGAAGGGCGCGGGAGAAGTCGTAAGAGTGGGGGGGGGGATTTTAGGGTATGATCATAATTTGGATAACGGATCTCATAAACTAAGGTCCCCATTTGGTATTTTCTAAATATTTGATCCTTAATCTAAATTACCCCTCTTCTTTGATCTGTAACAGTCATTCTCCCTAAGTATTTTAAAGAATGAAAACACACTGGACCTTGAAATGACGAATATACAAAAATATTACAGAGGGATGAGTGATAAATGAAGAACTTATGTGGTAGTGAGGATGAGGATGAGAGTGCTCCCAAAAAGATGTGGTCGGCGGCTGCGGTAGACATGTTGAGGGAGGAGAAAGAAGATTGGTGGGCCACGTATGCAAGAGAGACTGGTCGATGGAGGGATTACCCCACACCTGCAGAGGCCGGATATGGTGCACTGGTGTGAAGCCCATGGTGGGTGTGAGTCGGGGGTTGAGATGCCCCTTCGGCCCTCCTCCCCGACCCTCTCCGCCTCCGTCGTACCGTTGCCA
The DNA here is from genome assembly GCA_963277665.1 of Viscum album. Lineage (NCBI taxonomy): Eukaryota > Viridiplantae > Streptophyta > Magnoliopsida > Santalales > Viscaceae > Viscum > Viscum album. Next base: position 862,469,720 of record OY728138.1, read on the forward strand.
CGGTTAGCCGCAGCGCTAGCTCGTCACCTGCACCTACGGAATCATCAGATGCTTCCAGTGGGAGTGATATTTCTAAAAACAAAAGTGTTTATATTTAATTAAACAATTAACCAATGACACGCTCGCTTCAAGATAAACACGCCGACAACCAGTTAGAAAGAAGACAATCGGCGACACAGACTTTCAGATGCATCTTTCTTTAAATCTAAAAATGGGTTTGTTTTAATCGAGTACTGCAATGATTGGGGCATAAAGATCGTGTGTGTATCCATTTTTTTCCCCCATTATAGGTGTTTCCTTGTTCTGATAGAGCTCCTTGAATTTGAGAGAGAGAAAGTGAGACCTACTTAAAGATGGCTAACGATGTTATGGCGAGTGAGACAGTCGATTTCCATGAGCTCTAGAATTCTTGAAGGGACCGCCTTCTCCACGCCAAGCTGCTCCACCGCCTGCACGAATCTCCGGTGCAGCTCCGGCATCCAATCCACCTGCACCGCCATGAAGATGAATCTGATAAACAAAAACGTGAAATAGAAAAAAGAAAAAAAAGAACGGATCTTGGAATTCAACCTGCTATTCATCAGCAACATTAACCTTTCATTTCTGGGGCTTCCTTGGTGATTTTTTCCCTAATCTTCTCCCAATAACGGATCAGCTACGGCAGACAAATCATGACTGGTCATTTTCCCCACCTCTTCTACCTTCCTGATGCTAAAATCCAAACCCATTCCATCCGCCACTTTCCTCTGCACTTGATCATCTACTCTTTCTAATTTCCTGGCTTCCGGCGACTCATGGTCAGCGCAAATATCGGTGTCGCCAATGCTTCCTACGAAATCTCTGAATACTTCAAGAGGGTCCATTTTGAGGTTCGACAATACATCGCGGTCGTCCATACTGATGCAGACGTCATCTAAATCGAAACTGAATAGAAAACTCCCCTTACCAATATCTGAATGGCCAATTTCCAAAAATCCCATAGCCAAGAAACTGTTCATCTCTCTTTCATCTCTCTCGCCTGCAGTACTTATCAAATACGAACAACACCAAGCATGAAAGGTTTTCAAAATTTCAAAGATAAATATAGATCTTTCGTGAAGATGTTATTAAACTACCAACCGAACATAATTCATATTTTACCTCACATACGAAATGAGATTCATCCCATCCAAATCATATTTTATTGAAAAATCTCAACGTATTTCTTGTATTTTGTAAATCATCCATGTGTTATTTAATGTTTTTTTTCTTATCCAAATCACATTATATGATCATAATTGTCATTTTATCAATGGTAATTAAATTGATTTAGTATTCTTTTATTTTTACCTCACTTTTCAATGTATTTATTTACTTTCTTCCCTTTCGCCCTCTTCTCGGTTATGGAATGAGTTTATGTCATCGTCGTCATTGTTGTCATCATTCCCCCAACATTGTGGTTCATTTCCCACAAATTCTATCTTGAAGTTCACTTGGTGTTATGGAATCAGTTGTACTAACCACTGTTGTTGGTTGTATACTATAAGAAGTTCCTTGTTCAGTTTGAATAACCTCCTCGTAACAGTACACATAGGCAAACATGACTCTCTGCGTCAAAAATATTGTATGTTCATGATTATGATAGTGTAACTAATATTGACAATGATGGTTGATCATATAATCTTTATTATACTGAAATTTTATAACATCTTTTTATACCCTAATATATGATACTATTGTTTCGTTATATAAAAGTTTATCAGTCACAAAATGTTTCGGAAACTAAAGTAAAAAAGAAGAGAAATCACCAAATCAGTTCAATTATCATTAATAAAATGACAATTATGATCATATAAAGTGAAATAAATAAGAACAAACGCATTAAATAACACCATATAATTTACAATATGAGGATATCACAATGGAGACAATACATCATTGTGGATGAAAGTGTAAACATGACCCAACAATGTGAGGGCATCATTTCTAGTTTTAACCTTCTTTATGACATATGGTGCATCTCAAACATTTACTTTGTTCTTGAGGCCAGTCCATCTCATTCTGCATCCTGCTGGTCTTCGTTCTCTCACAGTTATGTAATTGTTTGATATTAGGTATCACTATCAGCTGACCTTCATGCATTGGGAAATAACGAAACTCCCCAATAGACGTCCATGGTGCATCATAACAGTTAGCAATGATGTCCATCTGGTACACTAGACCAACATATTCTTCCCATGATATGTTCACAGAGGCACATGCTACGATGGTGTATACCTATGTATCATTCTGCTTTAATTTCTTTAAAATAAGAAATAGAAATGAAAGTAGCGTTCATGCGCATATACGACTTACCATCTCCATGAATGGTGCATTTCATTTCTTTCCTCCAAATGTTATGTACTATTATAAATACATATATATACTGGATATATAAGATATATATGATATCTAAATCATGAATATCATTCTGGATATAATGAACTTTTGCTCACGTGAACAACTTGAAATTATAAGAAGTCCATTTTTGACCCTAGTACCAAATAACTATAAAACGACCATTATTAACATAAATTATTACATAATGTTAATAAAATGGTAATAAGTGATATAAAAGAAATAATAAACTTGAAAAAGGATCTTAAGCAAGTAGAAATTAACTTTAGTTTATTATTCTGGAGATTAAAGAATGAACGGGTCAAGTCGGACATTAGGTAAGGGACTTAGTGTCAATCTCTTTTCATTGCGGCATATTTTATTTTAATACACGACTTTCTTTTATACACTTTATAAACACATTTGACTTTTCATTTCATTCAAAGTGATTCTTTTTCTAATATGTGTTTTACTAAATGAAAAAAGGAATGTTTCTTTTTAACGTAAGCGGTGACAATGACCTTTTTCACCACCCTGAGTATTATTTGATCTTGGCTTCCTTAACAAGCCATAATGTTTTTAAAAGTTAAGTAAATATAATTTACTATTTTTTACATATATTGGAATTGAAAATGGTTTTGATAATGGATTGATTATTTACATACATTTAAATGATATATTGTGATTGAAATGTGGAAATGTTATATTTCCTTTATGTTTGTTTTATGTGTTATGAGTATGTTATGGTTCTTGGGAATTGTTACATATACGAGTGGTTTCGTGATAATCCTTGGCCAGGTGAGCCTGAGATAGTTCTCCAATACATTGGATAACATGATAGAGGTAAACGTGAATATTTCTCCTAAGAGATTTAGGGAATATACTATGATGGGTATTCCAAATGTAACTCCCTACATAGCTATGATAGCTACAATGTATGTATGATATGGATTCCACAAGTTGCCTTTATGATTTATGTTTTATAAGCCTTATTCATAGATCTTATGATTTCATGATGTGTTTTAAAGAGCTTATGTTATGTATGAAATGATGAAATAATGTTTTCTTTATTTGTTTTATAACCCTTACTAAGCTTTTTATGCTCATCCCAGGTTTTGAAATGTTTTTCACAGGACCAAATGATGAATAGGGTCAAGGATAGGATCAAGGAAAAATCATGATATCTAAAACATGGGACTAGACCTGACTCTTTTTTCAAGAGTTTTTATTTTATGAAAAAAATGGAAACTGAGTAGAAGTGTCTACCTTGTAATTTTTGAGATGTAATGTAATATTTATGGCCTAATTCTATAAAACTCTAAACCTGAGAAGATACATAATGTGAATTATTCATTTAATTGAAGATAATTTAATGCTTAAGGCTAGGTCCTTATAATACCCCTTGGTAACATAATAAAAAACAATCTCGAAAAACAATTAGATCCTGGAATGGACTTTTACCTCATGTATGGCTTCCTTTATTTGTCTGAACCTACTTAGTTATAAATATATATTTATTATAAATATATTATAGAACTTTATTAATATATATCATACCATATATGATTTACTTATACCAATTTATCACCTTTTTATTAAAAAAATTAACAAATCACCATTCATTGTGATAACTAGATCATTTATAATGGATTTTTTTATTCAGTAATTTTGGTCCTTATACATTGAGAATGGTATCACAATATCCATAATGTTAACTATGATATAAAAATCATATATTTTTAATATATTCATATTTAGATTCAACTATAATAGTTAGACCTAAATAAATGAATTTGATCATTCATAGAGATTGTATATTATACATACACATGAATGTAGTTTTCATTTTTTGAAGGTTGTAAATATATAAAGGAAAATAATATTTCAACATTATAAAGAAATTATTATATAATATATATCAAAAAAATTCATTAAATAATTCCATTATTCTGTCCATGTAGAATGGAAATGAAAACAAATCACATTGCTTCATGGAGGTGGTAGTCCACACGTACACATGTGCAATGTTATCATTTTCCAATGCATTGGATGGTAAGAAGAAAGATATGCTATTATTATTATTGAATAATAATTATTTCATAAATATCATATATAAATATTTATCTTATCATTATATCCATCCTTATAATATAGTCATGAAAAATGAATTACATTTCTATGTGGAGACAATAAGTCGTACGTACTTACGATTAATACTTTTACATTATATTTGACAGAAAAAAAATGAATTTATAATGGTGTTTTAATAATTAAAATAACAATTTAGTATATTTATAACACTTAGATTAATATTTTATTATAAATAAAATATATATAGAGGAATTAAAAGTATAAGTAAAAAAATAAACTTATTGACTAAGGCGATTACCTCTTCGTTAAATAAACTCCTTTAGATATCCTATTAAGGAACCTAGGGATGGAAATGTGGAATAAAATAGACTCCATAATGCATATATGTAATCTTATAAGAAATATTTCTAGTTTATAGTCATTATAGATGGCTTAAAGTGGTGTAAAGTAGATAAAGGAGGCCTCCCTTTTATAAGTGAGGTTAAGGCACTTTTGGAATTCCATAAAATATTAAATTATAATAAGGTCATTATCTTTCCCAAATTCTTAATAAATTCCAATTATTTGAATTTAATACAGTATGGGTTTAAAATACCATAAAATAATAAAACTTTGACAAGTTTAAGTCGGGTTTTAAACATTATCCTTTGCTTTAATCTTTTAGTTAACCTATTTTAATTTTAAACATGGTAATATTTTTTCACACTTAAAGGGTTATTATTTAAATATAAATTAACCATTGACTCATAAATAGAAATGTGATGAAACTTATACCAGATATTAACTTTTTTTTATAATTTCTTGATTTTAATAGTTATTTAATAATTAAATAAAATATTATTTTGATAAACTATCATTAATGTAAATTTTTCAAATTATTAATTTAATTTTACTAAATATGTTAAAAAAAAGTTCAAATTCAAAAAAAAATATTTTTAAACATCATTAATATGTTTTATTTATCTATAATAGTCATGAAACACTAAAATTCACTCAAATTATTTAAATTTTAATATATTCAAATTCATTTATTTTATTTTCTATTAATGGAAAAAATTTATTATAATAGAACTGCACAAGAATTTATAATAATTATTTAAAAACTATGAAATGAAATAAATTAATAAAATGAATATAATTTAATTATTCTCGTAATATTAATTTATATTCAATCATAACTTTCTTCATTCCCTATATTGACATGTAAGAGATATTTTAAACTAAGAGGGAAACACTTTGTATGTTATTTATGTAAAAATTATATTGGTTATTTTCAGGGAAATGTGTCCCTTAAAAGAAAACATTTAGAGACTATGATGATATGGGTGGAATTAAATTCCTCTAATAAGAATTATGATGAAACATTATGGCATTATCACTCACTTTTAACCTATATTAACCTGATTTACCCATTACCGATGTGATAACTTTTACGATCCTTAACATTCCTAATGCCTCTAAATAAAATGGACCTATATAAAAAATTTAAAACATTTCATTATGAATATTGAATATTTTTTTAAAATTAAATACCTATATATTTGAGAAATTTATTTTAAAATATTTTTTTAAAAATGAGTCAAATCAAGATTTTTGGATAGTGCGGTTTTAATCCTAGATATAAATTTATTATTATCTCATTTATAGTAAAAAATTAGATGAATGTTAAAAAATTATTTAATATATAATTTATTAACTAAAATATAGAAATTAAATAATATTTATTAATTTAATTTATTATGATTAATGAAATTTCATGTATAAATATATTTTTTCTAAAAATAACTTCATTTACTTTCATTTTTTTATTTTAAATTATTTGTTAACCAATGAAATTATTTTATATGTTTTTATAAATTATTAATTTCAAAATATAGTTACTCATATTAAAACCTTTGAATTTAATGGTTATATTAAAATTTATATTCTAAATTAAAATTCATTTGTACTTAGGTTCAGGATTACCACTTGCTATTGAAGAGATTAAATTTATAAATAAATATATTGTAAACTCATAGGGTGTTACATTATTCCTTCCTTCAAAAAATGTTATCCAAATAAATTTTAAAATGTTACCTCATAATATTATTTGGAATGTTCTTTATCAAATTTTATTCAAGTTCCCATGTCACTTTTTTTCTATAATATGATTTCTACAAGGTACCTTTACTAGTTAAGTCATCTAGTTCCTCAGAACAGGTTCTCTAGTGTCTATAATCTGGATAGGCTCTTGACATTCATATAGATCTAGTTGTAATTTATTTTATTCATAAGTGAACAAATACATTCGGTTTTTCATGTACTTCCTTAACAATGATATATAGAACACATTAATTACTTTAGAGGGACTTTGTGGAATTGAGATTTGATAACCCAAAACACTAATGATATGTTGGATTTAAAAAGGTATGTTTTACCTAGGGATCATATTCAATTTCTTAATGAACCATATGAACTGTCTCCATTGAGATACTTTCAAGAAACAATGATATCCCTCTTGAAATTCCAAATCATTACTCTGATTATTAGCATAGCTCTTTTCCCATCATTCTATTTCTTTAATATGGGTTTGAATAGTATTTTCATTTCCATGGTTCCAACCACAAGTTGTATTTCTATAATCATACTTTCACCAAATTCATTTTATAAATTTGTTGTATGAAATATACATACATATAATGATGCACACATATCCATTTTAATAATTTAATGGAATATATTTTTATTTGATAACTCTACCAAAGGAAAATATGGATGTCACATACCATGAATATCAAGAGATCAGGACCTTGATATGTCTTCTATTTTTTGAATAATCTTTCATGACTACTCATGAGTTTTAGGGTGATAAGAATTTCCCAAATAAAGCTTAGTATCAAAAGACCTATAAGTACTTTTCCATTATTTTAAGGTAAATCATTGATCAAAATCAGAAAAATTTACAAGAGTGACTCCATGAAGTCTCACAACATCATTAATATAGAGTCGTGCAAGTTTCTCTAGAGGAAAAACTTATTATATTTTGAGGAAAGTTGTATAGTTAGTGTTTTTGTAAAAAATAACCCATAATGCATAATTCATTCTATAATTAACCTCAAAAAGTTAAAAAAAAATCCATAGTATTGTCATCAAATTTAGACATTATAATACTTATAGTATTCATGACTCCTCTAGGATGTTATCTCTCAGAATTAAACTTTTGAAAAACCATTAATCACGAAACATAATCAGAAATTACCCCCATCATATTGTATATCTAGAATTGTTTAATAAATAGATTTATATATTGGTTTTACTGGGTGTACAGAGAAATTATAGCTATGATAATCATTCAAAAATATGTTTTTCTATCCAGTTATCAATTGGAAACATAGTCCCTTTCCAAATTTTCTGAAAACATCTCCATATATGATGTCTTAAATATTCACATCATTCAAGATATCAATTTAAATTTGATGATTCTCATCATCATTCTTAGAACATTTTATATTTTCCTATAAAGATGGTATGGAAATCAAATGAAAAAAGACTAATGTTACCCATTCCTTAATAATTTCCAAATTCATATTCACTAAATCTATGAACATAGATTCATTTTCAATCCTCATTTTGTTCAAGATATCTTGATATTTATGGATCAATTCATCCACTACCTTATTTTCCTTCCATGGATTATATTATACTGAGAAATAATTGTCATTGGGTAGCTAGATCATTCTCCATTTCTTTATGTCGATATAATTATATAAAAATATGTCTTTCAACATATTTTTATAAATATATATCTCACACTTTTCACCATAGAGATAATTTCATCATATATTAGATGAAAATATTATGGCTACCAACTCAATATCATTATCTAGACAAATTATTTCAGAAAATATTTATGTCCTTGATACTTAGGAAACAACTTTATAATTTTCCATAAGTACACAACCATATACCTTATTTCATGAGTCAATATATATTAATAATCAATCATTTATCAATTATGGTGTCATGATTTGACCATTACCCTATATCCAATTCAATTATAATTAATATACTTCATATTTCATTCTCTAAATGACCTTATCCCCTTTGTTTGTAAGCATGGTTAACATGTTTTCTAATCGATCTAATTTTGAACAATTCCTGGATATTAACATATCAAACCAATGCAATTAAACACCATAGATTTATTATTTATTATACACCACTCATGTACTTTCCTTTTCTTAATATGATCAATTGATAATCCATCTTTGGAGATAAAATAGCAAATAAAAAACTTCCTAAATCGAAAATTTTCACTTTGTAAATATCTAATATTCATATTTTTTTATAAGATTCCCAATAATGATGTACTAGTGACTCCATTAGAATTAATAAATCTTAGAGTACATAAATATATCATACATAAATACCCCAAAATAATTATCAATATACTCTATAAATACTATTTTCATTATATCCATGATGACACAAATTTCCTGAGTCAATCTAAATAAAAATAATATAAGATCATAATTTCCAAACCTCATTCAATATGTTGTCTTTTTAGTATGATCCTTCTTTACTGAAAATTTTTATACCCAAAATGACGTTATATCTTTAAAATATATATAGATCCATGGATTTGGTCAAATAATTCATCGATAAAAGGAATATATTACTTTTCCATTATCATAATATCTTTGATTTACCAATAATCAATGCATATATTCATAGATATTTCTTTATTCATAACTAAAAATATCATGGGCTCCCCAAGGTGAAATACTAGGGAATATAAATACATTCTTACCAAACTTCTATTTTTTATTCTATTTATGTAGTTCCATTTTTTCGATTATAGACAGTGTATTTTAGATAAGTCTTGCATCCACGATTGAATCCATGCAAAAAATAAGTTTCAAACTCTAGTAGATGTTATTGTAATTTTTCAATAAATACATCAATATATTACAAAAAATAGGTACATACTCAGTTTTAATATTACTTTTTTCATCTATATATTCTATCTACACATGTTTCACAAGTACCTTATTTATTATAGCAACTAGGACGAGATATAATCATGATTCAAATGATGTCTTCTCCTCTCTAAATATAAGGAATTTCACATATTGATCAAAAATCCTAATATACATCTGTTTGGAATAATTTTTTTGCATCCAATTTTGAAATACAACCTATACTATGTATTATATCAAAATAAACAACATGTATAATAATGAATTAAACTAATATGGAATGTTTATGTGTCATAATGGGAACTAACTAACACATATTTTTTGTATTGAGACATATATGATGTGTTTTGACTGATAACTCCTTTATTAATGTTCTTGGGAAATATCATGTCTTTTTTGGAAAACCGGGATGATATAAAAGATTTTTAAATATATAGAATCAAGTAACTCATTGGATAAATTTTCAAATTTTATTGAAGTAATCACCACTACATCATTAGGAACTTAAAAATTATCTATTGGGATTGAAAAAATCCTGGCCTTTTTCCCTTGTGCTTTTCAATAGAAAATTACCTTCGCGTCTAGGATAATCTGTTTCACAGGTCCCCATCTCTTTATAGTGGAATCATTTCATATTATAAACTTATTTCATACCCTTTCAATCATAACCATAGTTTCCTTTCTATCCATGACTGTAGGAAAAGGCCATTCCTATCATGAATGATTCACAATATTTAATTCTATATTTACTACAATATGTAAATTAAACTCAACCCTTCTTTATTTTATTTATTTATCCTTTTAAATCATTATCAACATTCCTCTTCATATGTTTATTTCCTTCAAATATGTATTACATGAAATAATTATTTATCTATATTGACATCACATAATATAATATTCTCATACGATGATAATGGTATGGATACAACTACCCTTTGAAGGACTTTATTAATCCCATCAATGAAATGTTTAATATTTCTCTTTAGATTACATAAGAGTATTGAAACATGTCTTAATAACCATGTAAATTTTACTTTACAGTTATAAACATTTCCATCTTCCTTTTCTCTTCGACTCAAAAATTATCTATGCACATCCACTCATTTCTCTCAAAAAAACTATTTTTTCTAGGAAGAGTCCCTTAAAATACTACCATTACATGCTCATTATATCTACCACATCCTTAGTTAGTTCAATAAATCAAAATCATTGATCAATATCCCCTGACAGATGTTAAACATCCATGAAAACCATCTCTCATTCATTACTTCCCAAATCATGAAATACATTCTCTATAGAACATATTCATTCCTCAGTTACAAAATGATTTTTTTTGTTTTTCTTAATGATGGAGATTGTTGACTAATTGATCTTCCTGACATTGTTTCTCTACATTGTGAGTCTATAGGATGATCCACATAGGCCATATTATTTTTCATAACTTGAGTGATCTATGTCAGAATAGTAGTAATTTTTTCATCTCCAACAACATATCCATCTCCAGATCCAATTTTATTATATTTTCTAGGAAAGAAATACCTAAATTGATTATTTTAATTGATATGGTGTCATTACTTCTGGTATGATCTATTTATAAAAACTTTAATACAATATATTACGTCACAATGTTATGAAATGAAATTGAAATTCACAAAACATGTGATACAGTTGACATAAATTGGAAATTTATGTAGAAAAAGTCTCTAAATGATAAACATGGTTTCATTGTTAATATTATTTATGTCATTCATTGGGTTAAATTCCCAAATCTATGTTTTCCGAAATATAATAATTAAGGTTTCTACAAAACAACTAATGATACAGTCTTAAAAAACATCAACCTATGTAGCCCAGAGTTAGTAGTTGCATTGTTATATTAGTTCTAGATATAATAAATCACATCCCAAAGGACTTAATAGTTTAGCAGCATTGTAAAGCTAGATATATATTTCAATCTAACATTATTTTTTAAAACATAAAATAAAAAATAGTATTTTCTTAAACAACACCATCATTCCCTATAGGATATACATGAATATAAATCATAAAAAACATATTGGCATCATGGGGAAAGGAAACATAGGAATGGGATATTCTCATATGTTTCATAAGTTTATTTTTAAAGCCTAAGATAATATTAATAAATAATGAATATCATATATGGAATATTAAATATTTAAATACAGTCATAATTTTATAAATAAATTGATCATGAAAAATAATATATAGGAGTAAATGATGTTCTAATAATTTCATATAAATAATCACATGAGATTGAATTAAATCTATGGTATCTTAAATAATAAAATAGTTAAATGGATATCAATAATTAATATAATAATAATGGAATAAATAATTTCATACATCATAAACATACCATCAAAGACTCATTCTTGTACATGTTTACATAAATGGGAGAGGCCTCGACCAAATTTCCAAGCTAGTATGTCTTAGGAAACCTACTAATCTTATTAGGGGATATAATGGATTGTCTCACATAATTTACTATGTCCAAGGCATTAATCATATTAATGGTTTGAAACATATTAAATATTAACATTCATAATGATAAACTAGAATAAGAAATGTTAATTAATTTCCCAACCAATAAACATATTATTCAACCATCCTAAGAAATATGGAGAATGATATCAAAATTATAAATCCACAATTTTAGATAAATTATATGTATGGTATAATTATAACATATCCTTACTTTTTATAAGTAAAATTATGTTTCTTATCATTGATAAATAAATATACCATGAACATTCCATTAAATATAATATTAATAAAATGATAATTTTCACATTGAAAATCACTTATAAATAATATTAATTTCTCATATATTTAGAAAAAAAATTTATTTGTAAAATAATAATCAAAACTTGTAAAGTATTATTTTAATAAATTATTAGTCATGATGTAAACTAATTCTTTACATACTGTATAATTTAAAAGAACATTCCAATCACGCTATTGTAAAAAGGGAAAAAAGTACATTTATAAGAAAAGGACAATAAAATACAATTTACACAAATTTTTAATAAGTCTAAAAATAATTTGGATAATATTTAAAACATTATTGAAAATATTTAATCAAAATATGAACATGGAAGAAAGTGGAATTTCGACCAAAATGAAAAATAATGGTATTTGTTTATTAAAAAAATATATTCTCAGTTATTTTAATTTACAAAGATATAAAAATGGTTCTATTACATGAATGTTTCAGGAATAAATTTTTGATAAAATTATAGATAGGGTTTAAGATATAAATATCAAACAATATCCCCATGGTCCACTTAAATATAAACAATCATGAATAATAATGAGTTTGTGAAATAAACCATTACCTGATGTCTGAATTCCTTTATATTAATCTAAGAATATTTAATAATAAATATATATTTATTATAAATATATTATAGAACATAACTCATATATATAATATCTTATATGTTTTACTTATAAGAATTTGTCACCTATATAATAACAGTTCCTTATTAAATCGTTATTCAAGGTAAAAACCAATTCATTTTTCATATATGTTTTAGTACAGTATTTTAAGTCACTGTACATTATACGTTGTCTAATAATCTAAAAATATTTAATAATATTATAAATATCATTTGTATTAATTATATACATATTTGTATTTAACCATAAATGTTATAGTTTCAAAAATGAATTCCATCATTCATAGAGATAACAAGTCGTGCATATGTGTTCACACTGTTTTCATTTTTCAAAAAATGGAACGAGGGTAACTTAAATAATAATTCTCCTTCAAAGAGTAATTATTATATCATAAATATTATATACATTCATTTAATTCATCCTTATTACCATTAATGTTAAATTTAAAATAAAATAAACCACATCGCTTCGTAGAGGTGGTTGTTCACACAAAAGAGTGAACGATGGAATCATTTTCCAATGGATTGGAATTTAAGAAGGTATATTTAAGATTTTCATTCCAAAATAATAAATATTTTGTATATATTATATAAAAATATTATACTTATCATATTAAAAATCCATAAAATATAATGATGAAAAATAAAATGTATCACAATGTGGAGCCAACAAGTCTTTTGTACGCACAAGTGATACAGGATCTTTTTATTTTATGGTAAAAATGATGGGTAGTTGTGGTAACCATATCAGAATAAAATTAAAGAATATTTATTATAATGAGGATATTATATTATGATAAATACAATATATATATTTGAGGTAAAATAAAATTAAATGAAGAAACTGATAGATCAAGTTGTTCACCACTTCTTTGAGAGAACTACTTTCGATATCCTATTAAAACCCCAAGGGTTTTTATTCTATGAATAAATTCCCTTCTATAATGTGTATAAAGAAGTTTTTAAGGGACTTTTTTAGTGGTTTTTCATGATATATGTCTCCAAGTGGTGCAAAGAAGAGAAAGTAGGGACTCCCTTTTGTAATTGAAGTGAGAGGAACATTTGGAATTTCATAAAATATTAAATTATAATAAAGTCATTATATATCCATAATATCTCATGAATTCTTGGTATTAGAATCTAAGATTTTATAGGTTTGAAATATCATCAACCAATAAAATATGGATTAATTTAGATGGTGTTTTAAACCTTATATTTTGGTTTAACACCTGAGTTAACCTATTTTAACATTAACTATGGTTATATATTTTTCACTCTTGATGGTTTATAATTTTTCATATAAGGTAAATATTTACTCATTAATGGAAAAGGGATTAATTTTTTTACAACATGCTATCCCCATTTTCCTTTTAAAAATTTAAATGAAATTTTATAAATTTATTAAATTTTTATTTTGATAAATTATTATTAATATCAGTTTTGATACTACTCTTTTTTATTTTAATTAATAGACAAAAAGAAAATTATTATATTCCAAAAAGATTCTTTAAAGACCCTAATATGTCATATGAACCTATAAAATTCATTGAAATCTAAAAATCAATTATATCATAATACATTTATTATTTTTAAAATAATTTATTAAATTTTTATATTAAATAAATAAATATTCTATAATAATTTCACAATAATTTAGGGTAATTATTTAATTAATTAAAATTATAAATAAATTTCCATCATGAAAACATATTCATTTTTCTCAAAATATTCAGTATATTAATTTATCATTTGGGTTTTTCCCAACATGAATTCATAAGAGATACTCAAATATAAGTTTATGACACTTTTTATCTTCTTTACATTAAAAATTATATAGGTAATATTCATGGAAACATTTACATTAAAAAAAATTAATTTTGATCTGAAGGTGAAAAGGGTAAAATTTGATTTATACAATAAGAATTATGATTAAAATTTATGGAATTATCACTTATTTCAAAGCTAGATTAACAAAATTTAACTTTTACCATGATGATAAATTTTACCATGGTTATTACTAACAATGCCTAAAAATAAAAGGGACCTATTTATCAAATTTTGACATCATAATTTCAAATATATACTGTGTCATATCAAAATAAATACTTATAATTATAATAAATTAATTTTAAAATTAGTCTCTAAAACATGATGGAAACCACTTTATAGAAAAGTACAATTTTTGAACTTAAAACAATATTAAGTATTGTTACATCAAAAGTAAAAATAGTAGATGAATGTTAAAACATTTTATTGAATATACAATAAGGAAATTTTCTTAAAATAATTCCATAATATTTTTATTAAATTTATTATGATAAAAACGCATTTCAAGTATAAAAAACTTTTCTTCAAAAAAAACTTATTTTAATGTCTAATGATTTTTATTTTTATTTAAAATTAATTAATAACGAATGAAATTATTTCATAAGTTTGTAACATATATAATTTTAAAAATTTATTTATTCATATTCACACCCACTAATTTAACAGCAAGATTATAATGGCATAATATGTTATGGTTTATTATGACTCGAGGTTGTGTGTACTACAACCTCTCAAATAAATCATATTTATAAATAACGTTATTTTATTGTCTTGTGTTGTTATGAGCAATATATAAATTTTATTGAAGGGTCACATTTTAATTTGAGGAGATGGTGCCTATAAGAGTTTCAGATCATATAAATTTGTATCAAATCCATGTGTGACATTTCCTAGGGCTCATAAGTCTTTGAGATGATATATTCCTCTCAAACAATAAGAGTATGAAATTTTCCCTTCATTAACATACAATGTCTAATGAAAAGCAATAAAATGTTGAATATCAAAATAAATATTCTAGTAAAAAGAATATAAATCAACCAATTTTATTTAATTGAAATTAATGGATTAAAAAAAACATTGATCATATCATCATGATTCAAGATAGTTTAAGAGTATAAGATATTCTGGGATGATACTAGAACCTTGTGACAAGTTTCATGAAAAATATAGAATAATTACACACCAGAGTTCCATGCCCACATAGAGGATTCAGAAGATATAAAAGATGCAATTTTTTGGGATGAAGAAGTTTTTTATATTTGAATTATCATGTGAGTGAAACACATGATTCTTGGAAATATAATTTAATGTTAAAATAATACAATTATTTTAGTTATGTATAAAAAACTACTATAAAATAAGATAAATTTAAAAATTTGGAATTGAAATAAGATTGACAATAATAGTGTGAAAAGAATATATGGTGAATGTATAATGAAGTTGAAGAAAACTAGAGTGGGAAATAAATATTTCTACTTTGAATAAAAAACATATGGATATAAATGGAAAAACCATATATAAGAGATCACCTATGAATTAAATATGAAGAAGAGGATAATGAGGTGAAGATATTCTTAAATTATAAAAGCCGATCAATTATAGAATGTACTTTCACATATAAAACTAATCATCCATGTGTCAAGACTCTTGGAGGGAGAAGATAATATGTTCTATTTGGATATACATATGTAATTATCATTATTATTAAGGTTAAGAGAAAAAAATGCATGAATAGCTATTGATATTTTTTGGATGTTAAATAGATATTCACATGATTAATTTTGTATCCTTAATGAATTGACAGTACCATTATAAATATTTATAGTAACCAATAATAGTTGAAGTCTATGGGATGAAGTATAATGTTCTTGACACTTTAATTATATATTTTAGAAAGTGGAGTTGGGGATACCATCCCTTTGTGGTATGTAAAACACAATTTTAGGTTTTTTTGTGAATTTTACTATACTAGTAATCACTTTAATTTAATGTGATTGAAAAATCTACGTACATGAGAATGATGAACATTGAATGGAGTATGTTTTCCAATAGGACGAGATTATTCTAGAAACCCTTTAATGTATTAAACGTGTTGATTCCTACATTTTATACTATTTTAATGTATGATTATATATCAAAGATCCATATATCATAATCTATGAAATTGGTTCATGTAAAATATGTAATAATTCGAATAGAAATTAGATCATAGTAAAATTCATTGGTCATTGATCTACCTTACCACCCCCACCCCCAATGACCTTGAATAATCTATGATTCTCTTCTTGTGATGTAAGAAATAACCATGAATAAATCTAATTGAATTTAAATTATTTAACAAGTGTTTTTATAAGAATTAATTAATTATATGTTTTAATAAATATTTGAAATATCCTTGTTAGAGAACCCAGTATTCATTTTTATTCAATCTGAAGTAGATTTTTCTACAAAAACACCAAAGAATGAAAGGAAAACATGAATATTATTTGGGAAATTTTTAATTGTTTTATATGGATAAACTACTATATAAATTATGTCAGAGAGTTATCATATCATTTATCAAACCTTTTCGAAGTAAGTTTTTAATGGGACTAGTTCATGGTGTATAGTTTATGATGAGGATGAATCTATCAAAACTCATGCAAAAATCTAGTATCAATTTGAAAGGTATATTTAGAATATATCTATAGATTCTTTAACATATATATACATGTTTTTCTCAATGATCTTCATGATGATAAATAACATCATGATAAATAAGATACTAAAATGGAAGATACACTAGGAATAAAATAAAGAGTTTATAGTTCTCTTATATACATTTTGAAATAAAAGGATAAATATATTTTCATGTATAATATAAAAATTCATTGGATCATGTGAAATAATCAATGAAATTATTTTAAAAAAGATGAATTAGAATGTTTTCTTGACATAGTAACCATTTATATTGAAAAAATTTAATAATAACTTCAGAAAGGTTAAATATGTCAAATTAGAAGTTAAATAAACATTTATAGAAGTTATTGATCATACATTACAAGAATTATGAAAATATCATAATGATAAAATTTAATAGATAATTAATTGTGGGGAATAATGATTGAGATCTATTTATTATGATAAGTACCATATCAATAAGAAATTTCTCAATCTTGAGGTGAGAATTAGAAATAAAAAAGTTAAAGATGTTGGGATTTACCAAAGTTTTGATTATAAAAATATTTCAAAAAAATTTAATAACGAGAGTGGTTTTACAAATAAGACTCAGAATAGTGGAAAGAGAACCAAATATCATATAGAGAAACACCAACACCATGAAATATGATAAATGTATCCCATGACCTATAAAATATTCTATATTATAATTATATTTCAATTCATAATATATATTTCAAGTTGAAATGTGGAAAAATATGTATGGATAAATAATCTTAGAAATATAACAACCCAAAAAAGATGAATGTTATCATATCCAAAAAAATAATCTCCCCAAAAGACCAAAAAGTTAAATTTTTATCTAAAAATAGAAAGTTGTAGAATCTGGGGAAACATAACATAATACTTCCAAAGTGGTAATTTCATGATATATTAATATTTTTATGTCTCTTGATTTTTTTAAAAAATAAATTAAATATTGGAGAAATAATTAAATATATAAAATCTATAGGAAAAATGAAAATATGGGGAAAATTCTACAATTAATGGAAATCCAATTGAAATGAATTAAAAATAAAAGAGTAAGAATAATATATAAGTGGAATTTTTTTCAATATTTATAAATAATTATATGGTTTTTGATTCATTTGGGATTATTATTATGATGAGTGAGGATATTTTCCCACACAACAAAAATCCTATATCGACAATGAAAGTAGTAAAACACAACAAATAATTTGAATTTAAAGGATTATTGATTTTGATTCCTTGGAAAGTAAAAATAAAAAAATAGTAGAAAAAAACTCAAAGTATGATAAACTAGAAGAAAAAACTAGGAAAAATCATAGTGGTTAAGATAATATGA
The DNA here is from genome assembly GCA_963277665.1 of Viscum album. Lineage (NCBI taxonomy): Eukaryota > Viridiplantae > Streptophyta > Magnoliopsida > Santalales > Viscaceae > Viscum > Viscum album. The sequence continues at coordinate 862,488,397 of OY728138.1, forward strand.
TTATTATATAGAAGGAAGGGACACACTGTGAACACCTTTAATCAATACATGGTAATTAAAAGGGTAATACATTGAGTTATCATACCTTTCAAAAGATATAAAAAATTATTTTTCATAAAGAAGGAGTTCCCGACTAATTAAATAATAAATGAAAATGGATAAATATATATATTAACAATAAGAATAATCTCAATCAATATTATTTGTCACAAATTAAGAAGAAAACTATTTTCAAGAGAGGTATTTAAAGAATTATTCCAAAATATTTCAAAGAAATATGCATGAAAGTTGTATGAAAAATGGACATGAAGAAATAGATTGCAAGACACTTATTCTTGCTAAAGAATAAGTGATGAGGAAGATTAAACTAATATTAAATGGACCAGTGGTTGAAATTTATTTATTATAAAATATTACTAAGAATATTCCATATAAAAATAGAGTTGGAAATATAGATATATCCATGCTACCTAATATTGATTGGTGTTGAAAAAAATAAGATCTAAGCACGATGAGTTCTCCAAATATCAAATAATAAGGGAATGAAAAATCTCAGTTGAAAAATTATTCTCCACCTTTCTTCTATAACTATGTATAAATGAAAATCCACAATTTTGTATTCCTTCTCATGGTTTTAATATAATACCTTTTAAAGAAATTAATGAAACCAAATTATGGGGGATCTATATATTATTATCACTAGTAGATAGAGAGATATGTTATTTTTTATATGGGCATGTTCATTTCCATGATGAATAGAAGAAGAGTGAAACCCTTTAGGGGTTATAAATGAATAAGTTTATTAAAATATCATTATATATTGAATGTATAATTATCTTTACATATCACAACCCCTCCCCCAAAGGTGTACCCCTCTTGGGACAACAAAGTGAGAAGGGAGATTGTGACCCCCCAAGTCCCACCTCTAGTAGGCTGGGTTGGCGACTAGCACCGAGAGTATCATAACCACACAAAATGAGATGCATTTCACTCTAATAGAACAAATGCGAAAGATAGAGACACAACAGACACCAACCAACTCAAAATCAGACTAAAATACAAAAGAATACCCAAGTACACATATGTAATGTCATTCATGAACTAATACAACTGAAATAGAAAACTGTAAGTACCAAAAGAAAGTAAAAATAGTAGAGACCACAAGGCTCGAATAACTCCTACAACCCCATGCTAGTAGTAACCGGCCAAATCTCCATACTCCTCTAAGTGAACTAAAAAATAGTTTATATATATATAGGTTGACTATAATAGTATACTCAGTAGGATCCTCCCCATAGCCTCTCTTGAAAACATAAATAAGCATTCTAATGCACAATGAACACAAGTAAAACTAACTCTTCACCTAAATAGGTATACTAATTTCCCAAACACACCATGGATACTGTTACGAAGTATCATATAGAAGAGTATATAATATAATTGAGAACATCATGGGTACCATGCAACCACTACCCCACTGGTTAGCCGCTTTTCCCCAAAATTGAACATCCTAAGCATCTCTCTCCAAAAAGGCTTTCCCATATACATTTTGGCAGAGCACCACAACATGCACCTCTTACAGAACAACCACCACTTTCATATAACCAAAGTAACCATGTAGTTTTTGTGAGCCACCACTACCTGCATAACATGTATCATACATCGGGGATTATACCTCGGGCCAATACACCCCATACACCGAGTAAGGATCCTGAGGCCATCACAACCTATACACATTACACCTATAGTAGTCTATAGTATAATATATCCAGAATATATGTTTGTGAATAACCATAGTCCATTACAGCCCTTTACACACATATATGGGAAAAATAACCATTCTTCCTATGATCACAAGTAACTACCAAGAGAAGACAGTGGGTCCAAAGGGGGAAGTCATCCATCTGTCCTCCCACCAAAATGATGGGGAAAACACCCTCCTAGAGCTATGAATATCCAAGGTGTTAGTTTACCTAACTGAAAGGATGGATTAGAATAGAGAAACACAAAAATTATAGAATATAGTATAAATCACAACCACACAATGGGCATAAAATTGCATTATACTCAACTACATCTAACATCTCTCAGACTCCCAACATCCAATACTAAGACTAGATACCCTATAATCAAACAACCATTTGAAGAGATTTATTATATGACTCCATTCCTTTTTTATCAATTTAAATTTATGTTAATTAGTTACTTAAAAATTAATTAACCGTGGTCAATTCCACATTACATTTCATTAGCATTCCAACCAAGATCCAAAAGCCCTTTAAATTTCAACCTCAAAAATGTGTCCCAGCAAGCTCTAACCCCATGGGTTAACCATCATTTATTCAATCATTTATTAAAAACATTATCACTTTTCCATATTCCTAGGAATTATAAAAAAACATTATAAGATTCCAAACACAAGGGGATCAACACGGTGAGTAGGTGAACCACCAGTCGAGTCTTTTCCACCTATATCAAGATTATAGACCTGTCCTCCCTCGAGATGCTAAACATGAAAAAAAACATGGCTTACCCCATGCATCTTCGTCCCTTTTGGAAGGAAGGTAAGAAATATCAACTTCCTTGAGAATTGGGGAAATTAAAGAATATAAACAACAAACAATATTAAGTAAACATCTAATCGTTAACTTCCATAACATTTCATCATCTATAGTGTCCTCCCTGACACCCACATGCATAAACTGATGCATCTCTCCACTATATTTGTTAACTGATGCCATAAACAATGGGCCTCCCTACCCCCACATCTCACAATATATATCTAGGATCATAACACATCACATTTAGTAGGAAAACAAAGATCATATCAACTAGGATATTTTCCCTTAAAAAAGGCATCCATCCTTCACACACAATGCACTCTCAAAGCTCCAAAGCAGAAGTCACTCCGCCTTATATGAAAGATGATAACTCATAACCATAAAAAGAATTATATTTTATCAAACAATGGATTAATTGATTCATATTTAAATAAACAACTCATTATTAGTAGGTTACAACTATGGGAAACTTAAACAACAAGCTATCATAGCAATCACAAATAATTAGACATGTGTAATGCATCAATTTGATTATCATCCAATTACAATAACAACAACCATATTCATTTAAATGGATCTTTATATTTGAAAATTAATTTAAAATTAATCACAGTTTACATTCTTTACCAATTTCTATCATGAACCATATACTAAAAAATTCAAGCATAGATAACACACTATCTAGAAAAAACAAGAGGTAATAACATATGATTGATACAAATTTATTTATTTAGTTCAAATATTTATTATGTAAATTCCATTATGATCTAGTGGGATAAAACATAATAACTCTAAATTTTCATGTAAAATATTAGATAATAAATAAGTTCCCTACCTTAAAAGGTTCCTAACGTTATTTACATGAAAATGATCCAATCAACTGATCACGATCTCCCCCACCCGGACAACCGCATCATCCTGAGGACGCTGTGAAATGAATTCCAAAACCAAACCCCAATAAAACTCCATTAAAATCATGGAGAAAACATTCCATAACATGGAAAATAGAAACATGAGAATATGGATTGAATAAAACACATGAACACAGGTAGATCATACCTTTTAACGATGATGGATCGACACTTGCTTCTTACACCAAAATAGGGGGTGTGCATGCAGCAAGAAGAAACATAAAGGGGAAATGATCCGAGGATTAAGAATAGATCATGCCAATCCAATGGAAAGAATAAAAGGTTCCAGAATTTCTCACTATGTAACAATAAGGTAGAAAAATGGAGGAAAATATAAGATCCTTTTAGAATATTTAACGGAGCATTAATTTAAGATATGCTGGATTTTCCATTAAAATCAGATTGCATTAAACCACACGGTATGACCATGTAAATCAATCCTGAGACTTAGGAAAATTCAAATAGGACTTACGGTATTTGAATAGGTCTTAAATCCTCTAAAACAAGGCGTTGGATGTGTTTTTCGTCAAAGAAAACATTAAATGGGAGAAACTACAGGAAGACAGAAACGCTATACACCTACCATTGAATGGAAACATTGTAAAACTACTGATGGAAAAAAAAACACTGTACACCTACTGACCCGATAGTACAAATGAATCACTGATGCCGACAGTACAAGTGACTCACCGATGCCGATAGTACAATTGAATCACCAATGCCGATAGTACAAATGAATCAAGGATGACACTGTTCACACCTATCTCACAGACGACACTGTTCACATATGTGTCACCTATGACACTGCTCACATATCTCTCACCAATGACACTGTTCACATCTATCTCATTGATGACACTATTTACAGAATTGGAATCATTGTTCAAAAATATATAAACATGGAAAAGTATAGGGGATAAGCCACCTTGACCTCCCAAAACACATAAAATGCTAAATTTCTACAAAGGAATAGACCAGAGTGGTCTGGGCTATTACATCAGATGCCCCTCAAAATATTCTTGTCCTTGAGAATTCAAAACCAACCTAAAAGGAATTATAAAAGGGGTCTGAACAACCATCCATTGAGATACATCTCAAAAGATATCAAGCCACAAAAAAAGAAATAAAATAAAGCCATCTTATAGAATCAAAAGGTCTGCAACCACAAAGCGAACATCGTTACATGAAAATATTTAAACATCATAAATCATAGGGTAATAAGCACGTATCTATGACTCATGTTTGTATGTACTCTCATCCATGCCATAATGTCACAACAAGATGAGAACCATGGGGATATAATGCCCACGTAACACGTTATCTAGGCGGTTTTGGATCTCTATAGGCCGCTCCTCGAAGGTTGTGTCATCGTCAAAATTGATCTCACCCCAATAGATGAAGGGATAGTCATCATGAGGATAATGATGGTGCTGTGACATGTAAAAAAATCAAGTATCCGACTCATCTGTGGAGGATGTTCTACTCGATATGACACAGATCCAACATGAGCCAACACCTCAAAAGTCCCAACAAATTAGGGAGAAAGATTACTCCCATGACCAAAACTTTACTACCCATGACAGAGAGTCACCTTAAAAAACACATGATCCCCAACATAAGACTATAAAGGTCTCCTCCTTTGATTGGAATATTATTTCTGATGATCCTGAGATGCCTTCATCCTCTCACGAATCATTTAAACCATCTCTATTGTGTTCTGTACCAATTACAATTCGAGAATTGCTGAGTCTCCATCCATAGTCTAGAACAAATTTATAATGGAAAGTTCATCCATAAAAGGATACATATAGCACCATACCAGTCATGGAGTTGAAACTATTGTTGTCATTGAACTCCACCAAGGGTTAGTGCCTTATCTACAACCTCAAAAATCCAACACATAAGAGAGAAATATGTCTTCAAGAGTCTGGATGGTCTACTCTATCTGACCATCCATCTGTAGATGAAAAGTAGTGCTAAGGCATAACAGAGAACTGAAATCATGCTGGAGACCTCTCCACACCCTTGACGTAAAATGAGGATCACAATAGGAAATGGTCTTCCTTGGGACTCAGTGGAGTCTCACCACCTCCACCAGATACTACCTCGAAAAAACCTCTACCGAGCTCAACTCGTTGACTGCTATGAAGTGGTTTGATTCTGTTAACCGTTAAAATACCACCCAAATAGCATCTGGTCATCCATGAGATTGAGGTAAACTAGTAATAAAGTCCATTGATATTTCCTCCCACTCCCACAAAGGAACATATAATGGCTGGAGAAAACCAATAAGAACAAGGTGCTCAGCCTTCACCTTTTGGAAGACCAAACATCGAGACACATACTCCGAAACTACACACCTCAGCTGAGGACACCAAAAATTAATCCTCAAGGATTAGAACATCTTGGTCATTATAGGATGAACCGTGAAAGTCAAACTATGGAATTCTCTAAGAAACTTCTCATGCATTGCAAAATGAACGAAAATTCATCCATGATACAACACTCAGTGTTGTTCATACTCAGACCAATCATCTGGGGCCTCGCCAAAAACAACTCAGTATCTCCCGAACTCCACATATAGATCCCCCAACTAGGATTCTTCCACCTTTTTTACTAGAGATGACTGCACCATCATCTGAAGAAGATAACCACTTCCCCCAAATTCTCCCAAATATGGATGTAATGTTGAATGTTCTTCCATCACTCTACATGAATCACCATATCCATGCACTGCATCACTACATGACTTCCTTCATAGTGAATCCACTAAAACATTCTCCTTTCTAGGTGTATAAAAGATTTCAAATTCATATTCCTCTATGAACTCCATCCACCATCAATGTCTCAAGTTCAAGTCACGCTAGGATAAAACATACCTCAAGCTCTTATGATTGGTGAAGAATCCAAAGTGCTCTCTAATAATGTAATGTCTCCGCAACTTCAATGAAAACACCATTGCTTCCAAATCAAGATCATGGGTTGAATAGTTATGTTCATGGGCACATAACTACAGAGACCAATAAGAAACAATCAATCTCTGCGGTATCAAAACTAAACCTAACCCCATTTTTGAAGCATCATAGAAACATCAAAATGAACTCCCTCTACTGGATGACAAATAACTGGATCACTTAAAAACTTCTCTTTCAGATACTAAAAAGCTGCATAATACTGGTCAGTACACAAAAACTTCTTATCCTTCCTGATCAATGTTGTCAGAGGAGTCTTAACCTGAGAGAAATTGACTCTGAACCTCCTCTAGTATCCTGGGAAACCAAGGAAAATTCTCACCCATGCCATTATCCTGAGGATGACCAAGACACAACCACTTCTATATTTAAAGGATATATGACTACTCCCTTCTAGGACACCACATGCCCCAAGAAACGAACTTATCGAGCCCAAAACCCACATTTAGAGAACATCCTAAACAGCTGATGTTGACGAAGAACTCCCAAAATGGTGTGTAGATGATCTTCATGCTCCTCCTCAGGCACATAGTACACAAATATATCATTATTTAAAACCACCGTGAACTTCTCCAGGAACTCACGGAGCATTCATCAACCCAATGAGCACAACTGGAGAATTCGTCAAACCGAACAGTATTACAATGAACTCATAATGCCCATGAATACAATAGAAATAAGTCTTTAGGATATCCTAATCCTTCAAAAACATATTATGATTTCTGGACCACAATTTAATCTTATAGAACAAACATTAAACCTTTTGTTGATTGAATATATAATCAGTACACATAAGTGGATAGAGATTCTTCACTATTACTTTGTTTATGAAATGATAATCGATACAAAACTGCAAAATGCCCTCATCCTTCTTCGTGAACAAAATGGTGCAACCCACGGTGACACTCTCAGCCAAACAAAACTACACTGTAACAGACTATCAAGCTATATACGTAGATCATGTAACTCAAAAGGGGTCGTCCTATATAGAGACATTTAGATAAGAGATGCTCATGGCTATAGCTTGATCCCAAAATTGATCTATCGTCCATAGGGTAATGATAAAACCTACTATGGAAAGACATCATGGTACTCTTCTATGACCCTAGGAAATGTCAAATGCTGAACCTCCGAAGAACTCAAAATTATCTCATCAATCAAGGATGACAAAGAAATAACACACCTCTAACACCTCCAAGGGTCTCCATCACCAAAAAACACCACTGTCTCTCCATCAGCATCGAATAAAACCATCTGTATTTGAAATAATTCTATGATCACCTACACCAAATACAACTAATCCATTCCAAGGATGATTTCACATGGTTGTATCTATAAATAAAGAAAATCTCCCCAAGAGCGGTGCTACCCTAGCATTGGCTCAAAGTCTCTACAAACTTTAAAAAAGTCATCTCGACATCCAACTGGCATTGTCAATCCCTAGGGCAGTAGAACCCTCTCTACCTCAAGTACCAAAGAATGGAAAGGGAATCTTATTTGAAGGAGTGCATCGAAATTAAATCAAACAAGGCATACACCCAAGTGGAAAACTATAAAAGTGTACCTTGAACATCATCTGGCTCGCCTGGTGCTGGAAACGCTAAAGCATAAAGCTGACCACGACCTACTCAATAGCCTCTCTAACCCTGATTACGAACACCACCATAGCATTTCTCTACTATCAAAATATGGGTAGCATCATGATTTTATCCTCTAACAACCCCAGCTTCTCTCTGCGGATCCAAAGCTGCTGCAACCTACTGCTGCTGCCTCGGCTGGAACTGCCTCAATAGAGGAACCTAGAGCAGAACACCTAATACATGATGGATGCTCTGAAAGGTCACTCAATCTCATGAATGATTGCCTCAAACTCCTTAATAAAAACAACCACTTGATCCCTAGGAAAATTTTGGAAAACCACCAACACAAGAAAAACGAGATACCGAGGGATGGGACCTACCCCGACAGAAAAAAAAACTCTTCATTCTGGAAAATTGGGAACCCCGAAAAACACCTCAACTTCATGAGGAATCATAAAGAATTACCTCTCATGAAGATACAATCCTTGATAATTTCCTCTCAATGACCTATTCCATATTCAGAACCTCAAGATATGTCTTCAACATAAACGGGGTGACCTGGTGCTATATCTCTGGATACAATACCTCCTCAAAATGGCTCCCCCTAGCATCCTCATCAAGAAATAGTTCTAAAGTATATCGTAAAAGATTCCAAAAATGTATTTCAAACTCTTGCACACTGGAGGTCCCCTGTCGAAGGGTAAGTAACCCCTAGAGACTTGATTCCTTCACGGTCGAAGGAAGAAACCCAACTCCAAAATTTTCTCAGAACTCCTCACATGAGATCGCTAACTCCTTCTAATACTCAAAGAATAAGAAGCACCACTATCTCACTACCCCACAAAGCATCGTCACAACCAAAGACACCCAGTGATCCTTTAGAGAATAGATAGAATTGAAGGTTATCAGAACCTCCTTTGACCAATATTCTGTGACTGCATCTCAAATGGATCCCTTGTACTTTTGAATACTCTGCATCTGAAACTCTCTTAGTGTCCTCCTCCATGTGTCATCCTAATCAACCTCTACCCTACGGTGGTCTGTTGGTGGAGTCTTCTTGAAATCATTTACACAAACATGACGAGGAAGTTGACCAGGATCCATACCTAAAAAATAACAACATTTAGATCTCCTAAACATAAAATACGTAAGACTCGACATTATTTAATAAATTGTTTTCTTTTATTCATTTTAGGTAAACGTATCCAAATTTATACCCATTAAAAAGCAGGAATTAAGAATAATTATGCATGATCCTTTCCTAGGTCTCTACCCTATAAACAGTATCACCTCGTTTATTAACCATGGTATTCTTAAATTTTTGTCCATTAGATCACAGGGGGGCCCTAAACACCTATGTATTCGCTGGTCTCCAATGTTTACATCACATGATAAATGAAAATTACACTATTTCTCTACCAACCATTGAAATCTCACCTATGCCTAACACCAAACTCCATCCAATCCCTCAACTAGACCTCTGATACCACTCTATCATTACCCCCTCCCCACATGGTGTACCCCTCCAAGGTAGGCAACGTGAGAAGGGAGATAGTGACCCGCGAGTCCCGCCTTCAGTTTGCCTTATGATGGTGACTAGCACTGAGGGTATAATAACCACACAAAATGGGAGGCATTAACCTCTAAGAGAACACATGTGAAAGAGTTAGATATTAAAGGCACCAAACAACTCCAAATCAGACTAAAATATAAAAGAAAATCCAATTAGACAAATGTAATGTCATGCAAGAACTATGACAACTGAAACAAAAAACTAAATAGACCAAAAGAAAGTATAAATGGTAGTGACCATAAGGCCCGAACAGCTCTTGCAACCCCATGATAGTAGTAACAAGATTGATCTCCAAACTGATCCAAGTGACCTGAAAGAATAGTTTATATATAAATAGGCTGAGTATAATAGTATAGTCAATAGGACCCTCCCTGAAGCATCTCGTGAAAATGTAATGTAGCATGATAAAGAATATTGAACAAAAAGGGAAACTAACTCATCACATAAACAAGTATACTAAGTTCAAAACCTCACCATAGATACTCTAACCATGTATCAAATAAAATATTATATTATATAATAAATAATATCAAGGGTACCCCACTACCATTTCCCCATTGGATTTCTTCTTGGCCCCAACGCCGCATGTCCTACGCATTTCTCTCCAAAAAATCTTACCCATAAACACCTGAGAAAAGAACCACAACATGAACCTCATGTAGCCCAACCACCATGTCCACATAACCAACATAACCAGGTAGTTTTTGGGATCCACCATAGCATGCATAATGTGTATCAAACATCAAGCTTTAAAGCTCAATCCATTACATCCCATACGCAAAGTAAGGAACCTCAAGCCATCACAACCTATTCCCGTTACACCTATTGTATTCTATAGGAAACTATATCCAAAATATATGTGTGTGAATAACCACATGCCATTACATACCTCTACACAGATATATTGTGAAAACTAACTGATATGCCTACCATCACACGTAATTTTCAAGAGAATAGAGTGGGGCCAAAGGGGGTTTTCAACCATCCATCCTCCCACCAAAATGTTGGGGAAACACCCTCCTAGGGATTTAAATACATGGGTGTTATTTTCCCGAACTGGCAGGGTGGAGTTTCATGTAGAAACACAAAAGGTACAAAATATACTATGACTCACAACCACACTATGGGTGTAACCTAGTCTTATACTCAACTACAGCTAATGTCTCTTGGACTCCTGTCTTCCACTACTAAGATGTGGTATCCTTTAAGAACACACCATTTAAAGAGATTTATTATATTACATCATTCCTTTTTTTTCCAGTATCACTTTACAGTAATTACTTCCATAAACATTAAATAACCATTATCAATTCAACATTACATTTAATTACCATTCTACCCATGATCCATATATCATTTAAATTTCTACTTTAGCATTGCATCCCAGAGAGCTCCAACCCAATGAGTTAATCATCATTAATTCAATCATTTATGAATAACATTATCACTTTCCCATACTCCCAGGAATTATAGAAAACATTCTAAGATACCAAAGACAAGGGGATCAACACGGTGAGTAGATGAACTACCCGTCGAGTATTTTCCACCTATAAAAATTATGTAGACCCATCCTACCTCGTGAAGCTAAACACGAAAACCACAAGGAATAACCCACATGTCTTATCCCCTTTTGGAAAAGGGGTATGAAAGAAAAACTACCTTGAGAGGTGGGGAATGTAAATCAGATAAACAACCAAAAGGATTCAGAAAGCATCTAATCATTCACATCCATCCCGTTTCATCATCTCTAGTGTCCTCCCGGACAACCACATGCATAAACTGATGCATCTCTCCACTCTAGGTGTCATCTTATCCCACAACTAATGGGAATCCCTACGCCCACATATCACAACATCCATATTCTATCATAACACATCAAAAGTAGAAGGAAAAAACATCATATTAACTATGACCTTGGACATTAAACAGGGAATCCATCCATCATACACAATGATCTCTCAAGGCTCCAAAGTAGAAGGCACTCAACCTTAAAAGAAAAAGGGTAACTTAGAATCCTATAAGGCATTATATTTTATCAATAAATGAGTTAGTTAATCCATAATGAATTAAATGATTCATTATTAGTAGGTTCCAACTATAGGAAACCCAAACAACAAGCTATCATAGCTATCACAAATAATTAAACATACTTACTGCATCAATTTGATTAACATAAAATTACAAATACAATAACTAGATTCATTTACATTCATATTTATCTTTGAAAATTAATTTAAAATTAATCCCATTTTAGGTTATTTACCAATTTATGTCAAGAACAACATGATAAACAATGAAAGAATATATATCACGCTATTTAGAAAAATAAGATGCAATAACATATGATCGATACCAATTTATTTATCTAGTTAAAATATTTATTATGTCGATTCATTTATGATACTTTGTGATAAAACATTCTAACTCTATAGTTGAACATAAAATAATAGTTAATCAATTAATCCCCTATCTCAAATGGTTCCTGATGTTTTTTTACAAGAGAATAATCCATGAAACTGATCACGATATCCCCCCCCCCCACCGAGACAACTACATCCACCTGAGGATTCCACAACATGACTGAAACATCCGACACCCAAGAAAACTCTATTATAATCATGGAGATCACATTATATAACATGGAATAGAGAAATGGGACAATAAGGATTTAAGAAAACATAAGAATAGAGGTAGATCATACATTTTATCGATGATGGATCGACACTTGATGCTTGCACCAAAATAGGGGGTGCACATGTAATATGAAGAAATTTCAAGGGGAAACAATCCAAGGATTAAGGATAGATAACACCACTCATATGGAATAAAGAAATGGTTCGAGAATCTCACACCAGGTAACAAGAAGGTATAACACTAGATGAAGAGATCTCGTCCAATTAGAATATTTAATGGAACGGCAGTTTAAGATATGCTTAATTATTCATTAAAAATGGATTGCATTGAACCACGTGGTTTGACCATATAAAGGATTCATGGGCCTTAGGAAAATTCAGATCAGAGTAATGGTCTTTGAATTGGCCTTAAATCTTTTAAAACAAGGACTTCAAAGCTTTTTTTGTGAAAGAATATGTCAAATGGGAGAAAATGTAGGAAGATGGAAACAATGTACACCTACTGATTTCTAGAAACATTATACACCTACCGATGGATTGAAACATGGTACACCTACTGATTCCAACAATACAAATGACTCACCTACGCCGACAATAGAAATGACTCACCTACATTGAAAGTACAAATGACTCAACGATGCCGACAGTACAAATGACTCACCTACATCGAATGTACAAATGACTCAACGGCGCCGATAGAAAAAATGACTCACCAATGCCAATTTTAAAAATAAATCACTAACACTGATAGTAAAAATTAATCACTGAGACCGTCAGTACAAATGAATCACTGATACTGACAATAAAAATGACTCCCCGACAGTGATAGTAAAAATGGCTCACCGGTGAAATTATTCAAAACTGTCTCTCCGATGACACTTTTCACATCTGTCTCACTGATGACACTATTCACATCAATCTTACCATTGACACTGTTTAAGTATGTCTCACCGATGACACTATTTACATCTATCTCACTAATGACACTATTTAAAAAACTAGAAACACTACCCACAAAACTATAAATTTGGAAATGTTTTGGGGATAAGCCACCTTGACCTCCCATAACTCCTCAAACACAAAATTTCAGTAAAATAATAGACCAGAGAGGTTTGGTCCATTACATAACAACTCCTCAAAACTGGAAGGGGAGGTATTTCAATCACAATTTTTCATTTACATTTTAATATAAAATATTTTCCATAGGGGATAGTGGTGATTAATTTTTTAAATAATGAAAGGGAAAGTAATTTTTATGCATATGAATTATTTTAATGTGTTTATTAAAATTACTGAAAGATATATGTATTCATGATAAATCTATTTAATATTACATATATTGTGATGATTGAGAATATGTGAAATGATAAAATTGTTTATCAACATCCTTGATGTCTGGGTAAAGTATCTCTTACTTTTTTATACTATGAAAGACCAAATATAATTAAAAAAATATTAAATAATTGATAGTTGAAATGTTATGTGTGGTTATATCATTAAATCACAAGTGAATTATGATTCTATTAAAATTCGGACACTACAGCACATCTGTTGTTTAGCGGCGGTTCTTAGAACCGCCGATAAACCTGTTTTAAAAAAGGTTTCACGACGGTTTATAATAAACTACCGCGAAACCGTAATTTTTTTACAGTCGGCCCTTTCCCCCTCCCTGACCCTCCTCACATTCCCCCCCCCCCCCGCTTCCCCTGCGACCCTGGCCCCCCGCTTCCCCCGGCGACCCGGCGACCCCGCGAACCCGGCGACCCGGCGACCTCGGCGACCCCAAACCCCCCACACAACCCCGGCGACCCCGCGACCCCGGTGACATTGCTTCCCCGGTGACCTATACGATACCCTAAGGTTGGTTTTTTTAAATTCAAACTAAATGTGAGTTAGTGTAATCCCATAAATTGAACCATTACTAGGTGTTATTAGTTCCAACCCTTATGTAAGGATAGTTAATCATTTCCTTGAGATTCTCCATTAAATGAGAGCATGAGAGTTATTCGTTGGCCTCATATTCTATAGATTGTAACTAAATGATAGACGATATTTACTAGTGATCTTTTCAAGAGTGATAACATAATAGTATCTATGGTCTTAGGCCTTACCAGGTGCCAGACTAATGTCATTAGCACCTCAAGAACATCAAAAACCTTGCAATGTGACTATAAGGTGTTTTAGATGTGAGGTGTCATTCAAGTGTCATTTTTCATGAGTAGGAACGTATTTTCTAAAATGGAAATTAGGTTTTATGGGTGTTCATATGGTGTTTTGACCCATTTTAGGGGTGTTATATTCACATAATTCTTCATTTTAGTGGGTTATATATTCCTAGATCATGATCAGGCACCTAATAGGTATTATGGAAATTCATTATCTTTTGTAATGAAAGGCTAGGTATGTCATCAGTTGGATTATAATTAGTTCAGAATAATGAAACTCTAGGATATATTTTTTTAAGATCATTGTATATAAGGATGTATAAGGATGATGTGAATATGGATATTATTGAAGAATTTTTCATTTCATTGGTAAATCATAGGGATGATGAATCGATAAACTTGTTTCCCATTGATTTATTGAATGGTAAAATGATCTATACAAGTATGGTTGAAATTATTAAATCAATGAGCTATTAAATTTTTATCATGTGTAATCTCCAAGTTAGAGAGAATTTGAATTTAAAGGAAATATGATTCAACCTAATGTTAGGGAAGCTTTTATAAAATCATTTAGTGTCGTAAAACGATGAGTCAGTTTAGTTTTGGATTTTATTCTATATGTTATGGTGAACGTGTACATTCCTTAGGAGGAGGGTCACACATATGTATGTTGGTGAATCTTATCAAGCATGCATCCAAGTGGTTGGTTACATATCTTTTTGAATATCTCTTGGAGTAAGATTTAGACCATGTCCAGAACCCATAATCGGTGGTGGTGGGAGAATGTGTCATCTTATGAGTTCTCAAATTTATTAAATGTTGAATATTACACTCCTAAGGTAGGAATCATAACATTTAATAGGTTTAGTGTGCCATTCCAAGTAGAAGGAACACAATAGTACATTAACTATTGTATATGGTAAGCACTAATTTTGAATTCCAATGGGGTTGTTAAATGAGAAATGATTTAGTTATTATAAAGAAGAAACATTTTGATGTGGTTGGTGGTGTACACAACCCTTTAATTTTATGCTCACACACTCTGATTATGTCATCATATTCATATAATAATTTATACTCACTAATAATATTTTATTTTTAATGAAAATGTTTATCGTTTATGAGAATTTTAGATCATCCTTATTATGATTTATTTTCCCCAGCTCCCCTTGGCTGGACATCCCCCCTACTAGAGCCCACCCCCTGGCTGGACATCCCCCTAGCTTCCCCCCCTGGCTGGATAACCCCCCCTGCTGGAGCCCTTCCCCCTGGCTCGACAGCCCCCAGCCCCCTGGCTGGACAGCCCCCCTGCTGGAGCCCTTCCCCCTGGCTGGACAGCCCCCATCTCCCCCCTGGTTGGACATCCCCCACCCCCCCGGATGGACAGCCCCCCAGCCCCCCTGGATGGACAACCCCCCCTGACTGGAAAACCCCACATCTCCCCCTATCTAGACAACACCTCCCTGCTGGAGCCCCTCCCCCTTGGCTAGACAGCCCCCGGACTAGACAGCCCCCTAGACTGGACAGCCCCCAGCCCCCCCGGCTGGACAACCCCTCCCCCATAGCTGGACAACCCCCATGTTGGAGCCCCGAACACACATACAATCATAATCAGCACATCATTCATGTCAATACAAAGCATCCCCCATAGGGTCAAAATCCATAACTATAAAATATAACAAACGAGGCTCACAGAGGACTCACACATTCATTAAACTTGATGTTTAAATTTAGCCTTTAAATGTTCCAAGAACAAATGTAATGAAATATATCGACTCAAATAAATACTTAATGTGGTGTTCTTAGATTTGACCCTAGAGTAATGGTAGTTTAAAAATTTCTTATGTAGTTTCCATGAAATGGGATTACGATCATTACCTGTAAGACTATTTTTCTATTTCTTGGACTGAAATGATAAGACCTTAAGCCTAGGGAACTTTTAGGCATTACCCCCTTATAGGGTCGATGCTGTATGTTTTTTTAATGGGCTTTCCAAAGGTAGGTAATTCCATTATAACTTAAAATCTGTGATAAATTTTTATAAGGAGTTTCAGACATGAGGTGCATTTCAGGTGAAATTTGGTCTTAATTATAACACATAGTTTCTAAAATGACACCTAGGTAGGATAGGTGGTTCTGAAAAATTTTGACCCTTTTTTCAGGAATGTTCATCATGTAACGACTAGTTTCTATCGGATTGAAATTCTTAGGTAATGTTAAACCATATATAAGGTTGTTTGACCATTCTTCTTCACTGTTATCAGTGTTGGATGACTCAAGGGGTCATTAGAATGCTTTATAGTCATACAGGACAGTACAACTCTACACAAGTATTTCTTATGGACCATTGAATACCAAGATTCATAGGTCAGATAATACAATGGATAGTATAAAGTATTTTCCATTTTTATTTTGAAAGCTCAGAGTACTATATGTTGATACATGTGGTAACCATCACATTCCAAAAATTGATTATGAAACCATATGTATTCAGTGGAAATAGTTCAATCAATGATCATCTATGATTTAATCTCCACTTATCTATGAGGTTAAGATACCCAAGTGTTAATAAAAAATCAATGTTATTCCAAATCTCGGGATGATTTCATAAAAATGATCAAGTGATTTTATATACTAATATGTTATTATTGGCTTATATACTTTATGTCATAGAACATGTTGATATAACTTAGAGGAGTGTCATGTGTACATTAAAATTTGAATCTAATCTAGAATGACTTTTAGAATATAGTTTTTATCTCTTCAATATAATTATGGTTAAACTGGGGAGGACCATTTGATATTGGTTGATGTTTATTTTGAATTACCATGGGGGTGCATACATTAGAAACGTGTCAGTGATTGCAATGTAACACACTGATGGAATGATTGGCTATGCATGCCACCTATTTAGACATCATTAGTTAGTGATTCTATTAAATGGTTATGCTTGAGGAATAAAAATACACATCTTATGGTAAACCCATCATATTCAGTTAGTGATGATTATTATGTGGGAGCAGTGGATCTCTTCTAATGAGGTCAACCTATTGTTGTTTTATTATCCTTCCCTTTGCGTAGTTTGACATAATTGGTTAGAAATCCATTATAAAACCAAAAAAGTTATTTTATAGAATTATAAATTCAATAAAAACATTACTAAACACTTTAAACAATTTTAAATGGCCACATGGGCATTTTCATAAGCACTTGTCATGTGGGTTCCTTCAAATGAGAGGGATGAAAGGGAGAACGAGTTTGTTTGAGAGGGGGGGTCAATGGACTATTTTTATTTTGGAAGGTATGACTTTCCTTAGGCTTGAGTCTGGGATCATTCCTTTGAGTGGTGACTAGGGTTACACATACATGGTTAATAGTGTTCTAGGTTTGGTTTTATTTTTGGGGATGTTTAGGTTTCGGCCTATCTAGCCTTTTTATTATGTTGGTTATCATGTTCTATAATGTACTCGATTAAATTATATTTATTTTATGTGATGGTATGGTTCATGAGTTTTTTATTATTGTTACTGCATTTTAATTTATCTAGATGTTTCATTGTTATTGAAACTGTCTATTTTGATCATGGTCATCTGATATAAGGATGGGTGATGCTGGATTTTCCAATTGGAATATGTGATGTCACTACAACAAAACCGTTGTTTAGCGGCGATTGTTTAGTGACGATTCTTTGAATATATTTATTGATTGTTTTAATGTTATTTTATGAAATTTCTTGTTTTTTGTGTAGTCACATTGTGATATACATGGATAAAATCTGGATCACATTACCGAGGAACACACCTCGGTATGTTAAGGGTTTGAATGAGTTTTTAGATTTTTCAATTTCTAATCGATCCGTTGAAGGGAGAATAAAATGTACATGTCCTAAATGTAAATTTGGAACATGGTTAAAGAGAGATGAGGTTTATGAACATTTAATACTGAAGCAATTCCCTGCTTAATATTTGTGTTGGATTTGGCATGGAGAATCGAACATTACAAAAAGATTGAGCACTGATGTTAATATGCAGAATGAGGTCTCAAGTTCGTCCAAAATGGAAAATGAACTGCAAAACCTAATAAATGATGAATTCGACACTGCAAGACACCACTATCAGCATCAAAACATATCAGAACAACCAGAAGAGGGTACTACAAATTTTAACGTGACAAGTGATGTTTTTGAGAGTGTAACACAGGCAGATCAATATTGTCACATATCATTAGATCCTCCTATTGATTCTGTGGAGCCAAATGTAAGAAGAAAATTTACTGAGGAAAATGCGTTTCATGATTTAGTTGATGATGAAAATCAAGAGTTTTATAGTGGGTGTTTGAAATATTCAAAGCTTTCATTTCTGCTGAAGTTGTACCATATCAAATGTCTATGTGGAATTACAAATAAGGAAATGTCCATGATATTGGAATTGATTCGTGATTCATTTTCTGAAGCAAAAATCTCAGAATCTTTTTATGATATGAAAAAAGTTGTTAACAAGCTTGGTCTGAATTATACAAAAATACATGCATGTCCCAATGATTGTATGCTTTATTGGGGAGAGGATTTAAGTAGACAGAATTGCAAGTAATGTTCTTCTTCTAGATGGTAGGCAAAGGGTGATGTTGGAAGTCTGAATGAACATAATTTCATGGAGAAGAAGAAAAGGAGCACACCTGCAAAGGTTTTGCGTTACTTTCCTTTGAATCCTCGATTGCAAAGATTATTTATGTCGTCGCAAACTGCCGAACACATGAAGTGGAATTCTGTAGATAATAACAATGATGGGTTAATGAGACATCCACGAGATTCCCAATCATTGAAGACAATTGATTCATTACATCTCAATTTCTCAGCTAATCCTAGGAATGTTCGATTGGGATTGGCTGTTGATGGATTCAACCCATTTGGGACTTTGAGTACCAATTATAGCATTTGGCCAGTTGTTTTGATCCCTTATAATCTGCCTCCGTGGATGTGTATGCAAGAAACATCTTTTATCCTTTCGATGATTATTCATGGAAAACAAATTCCTGGATATGATATTGATGTATACTTGCAGCCTTTGATTGATGAATTGCAAGAGTTATGGAGCAACGGTGTTGAGACATTTGATGCTTCTTCTAAAACAATGTTCAAAATGCATGCTGCTTTAATGTGGACCATTAGTGACTTCCCTGGGCTTGGGAATTTATCTGGTTGGAACACTTACACAGGTTTGGCTTGTCCCATTTGTAACTTTGATTTTGAGACCAAACAGTTACCTCATAGTAGAAAATGGTGATTTTTGTGTCATCGAAGATTTCTCGATGAATCTCATAGATTTCGGCTGAACAGATCAAAATTTAATGGTTCTATTGATCTTAGACCACCTCCAAAGTTGTTAAATGGTTTTAAAATATTGAAACAGCTTGAAAATGTTGAAACGGAATTTTCGAAGGTTCATCATTTGAATGATAGTGGAAAATGGGTCCGAAGTGCATCATCAAGCAAAACTAGAATGCAACAATGAAAGAAAAAAAGTATATTTTTCAAACTTCCATATTGGGAATTTAATTTATTGCACCATAGTCTTGATGTGATGCATATTGAGAAGAATGTCTATGACGATTTGATTTTCACATTGCTTAATGAGTACGGAAAGTTGAAAGATCATCTCAATGCTCGCAAAGACTTACAAGCAATGAACATAAAATGCAATCTCTGGCCAGATGAGAATGAAAAGTATCCTCCGGAAATTTTTGCAATGAAAAATAGGGATAAAGATACATTCCTTCAAATGTTAAATAATGTTAAGGTATCTGATTGGTATTCAAGTAACATCTCGAGGTTTTTTGACTTGAAGAATCGTAAGTTACATGGATTGAAAAGCCACGATTCACATATTTTGTTACAACAGTTACTACCATTGGCACTGCATACATTATTACCTGAAAAAATTACTGCTGTTGTACTCCAGTTCTGCACATTTTTCAGAAAACTATGTGAGAGATCTACACATCCATTTCAGCTTGACAATCTCCAGGAGAGGTTTTTATTGACCCTTTGCGTAATGGAGATGATCTTTCCTCCTTCCTTTTTTACTGTAATCATGCATTTAACTGTGCATTTGGTTGAGGAAGCTAAATTAGGAAGCCCCGTTCATTATCGATGGATGTATCCAATTTAGAGGTACTTTATTTATATGTTTTTTAGTTAAGTAAACAATTTTTGGTACTTAATTAAATGCATAATTATGTTTATTTTATATCACAGATATATTGGGCATTTGAAATCATACGTGAGAAATAAAGCTAAACCAGAAGGCTCAATTGCTGAAGGCTATGTGGCTGAGGAGTGTCTTACCTTTTGTTCTCAATACTTGGATGATATTGAGACAATATTTAATCGATTTGGATGTGTTGACAACACATCGACTCAATCTCAAATACATCATAAATCCAAAATATTTCCTGCTATTGGCCGATCAGTTGGGAGGAATTCAAATGTGACACTGACTGAATTGGAATTATTACAGGCACATAGAAATGTGCTGCTGAATAGTGAAATTGCAGATCCATTTATTGAAGAGTTGAGGATAAAAACAAAGAGACGAATGAGAGGCTGAACATGAAATGAGAAATATATAACAAAATCTGTTAATAAAGAGATTTTAGAATGGTTTCCACGATGTGTAAGTTCATAAATATTGCAATAAATATGAATATTAGTTTGACACATACATTTTGTAAATCTAATAAAGTATATTTATTTTTTCTGATCATGAATACTGATACTCGAGCAGAGGTGTCAGAAGATTTGATGTTTCTTGCAAGAGGTCCTCTAAAAGAAGTTAGAAAGTTCAATACTTATAATGTGAATGGATTTAGATTTCGTACAGTCGATCGAGAAGTGGGTTTGAGAACACAAAATAGTGGTATATTTACATTTGATGAAGTGGAATACTATGGAAATCTACATGATATTATTGAATTAAACTACCACGGACATTTTTCAGTTGTTTTCTTCAAATTCAAATGGGTCAATATTATCAAAGGTGTTAAAAGATATTCCTTTCAATTTACTTCTGTGAACTTCTCTTGTTTGATGGATGTTGGTGATCGTGAACTGCATGATCCATATATCCTAGCATTACAAGCAAAAATGGTATATTATGTGAATGATGTTGCTGATGAAGGGTGGAGTGTAGTTGCTCACGTAATATAAAGATATTTGTATGATATGGGTGATGAAGTGGAAAATTTGACCTCTGAAATTGAATTTAATCAGCAACATGAAGAAGAATTATTTGTCCATCGTGATATTGAAAATATTAGTCTAGCAAGGATGAATGAAGCAGATGAAGTAATGGAGAAGGGAACCAACATGATTGTAGGAGAAAATGATTGTATGTACAATTATTTATTTATTCAGCAACCACTTGTTTCATTTCTGCAGTCATTCATTATCATTGTTATATATATTTTGTCTGTTAGTACTCCATCTATTATCATTTTTATTTTATTTTTCTGCATAATTTTTTTGAAATATATATTCTGAACATAATTTTATTTTATTAAATAATAGGAATTCCAAGGAAGAAGCGGTACATTATTTCATCCAGTTCAGTGACAGATGACGATCCATCTAACTCCCTCCCCACGACATCTGAGGGACCAACTACCGAAACCCCTACACCATCTCCCCCTGCACCATCTCTCACACAATCTTTATATGTCCCAGTAGAGGTTGAGTCGTCGACTCCCCCTTCAGAAGCCTCAGCAGTTGGGCAGCGACGTGCCCCTTCCAGTTTATCCCGGTCATACTGGAGTGTCACTATCATAGGTACAAATTTTAATTAAATAAATTTATTGCATTTTGTTTATACTAATTTTTTGCTCATTGAAGTTGACAAAAATGAAACCGTGGAGAAAAATATAAAAAGTTCAGATGTTTGGAATCTGAATGGAGAGAAGATTGTTGTGCCTTTTGATTCTTATGGTGTCCCTACGGATGATGTTGCGGGGTTACTTGGCCAGATTCTAGGCCAGCTGGCAGCAGAGCCCATTTCCCTTCCCATTTCATATGACGATTGGAGACATATGCCTCCAAGCTGGAAAAATGAAGTGTTTGATTCTCAAATCAAGGTAAATTTATTACATTATGGTTTAATTGAATGTCATGTTACTAATATGTTCAAAATAAATTTCTGTATACAGATGTTTTTCCACTTTACCATTGCTGATGTAATAGCACGAAAGTGGACGTTGAAAAATCTAGGTAAGAAGTGGAAAGATTTTAAATGGAGATTATGGTGTTATGTCAACGATGATTCATTGACCGCGCTGCAAATGTATGAGAAGCTACCCAGTGGGGTACCAAAAGAGCTATGGAAAGTGTTTGTTGACAGGCATCGAGATCAGAAGCGGATGGTATTGAAATATATATATTATTATATTATCCTCATTTTACATTTATACATGTATATGAAAAGGACATGACATTCAATATATCTTTCCTTAAATTTCATTTTATTTATTTCAGGACCTCTCAAGATAGAATGGGTCAAACCTAGCGAAGAAAGTCATCCCGCACACTACGGGCTCAAAAAGTTTTTCCCAAAGTCGAACGACATTGGTAATATTTTTATTAGTTTAAATACTTATAAATATTCTCTGTTTAATATATTGAATTTTTGATTTATCTTTGATTAATGCAGTCACAGAGTTTAGGCCATGAAGCATCCAGAACTGAACTATGGTTGGATGTTCACAAGAAATCAGATGGATGTTTTATTAATGATCCTGCTAAAGAAGTTGGGGTATGAAGTCAATTTTTTATCATAATAACTTATTATCAGTTTTTACTGTGTTAATATATATTGATATTTGATTTATAGGTCAAAATTAAAGAACTATGGGATGCCAATCCTGCACATTCCTACTCTGTCTCCCAGGATGACCCGGTTGCTAAAGTCCTTAGGAAGGAGCATCTTGGGAGAGTACACGGGATGGGTTTGGGACTCATGTCATCTGAGGTTTTTAGTAGGCCACTGGGGATAGTTGTTGCATCTACTCTTGACATTAGTTAGCCCATACCCATAGATTCTAAGAAAGAGATTGTTTCTTTGCGAAACACAGTTCACCAGCAGGGGGATCAGATATCTGCATTACAGAAAGAGTTGACTGAAATATGTCAGCAGATGAGCAGATATGCCCCCGGTGGGAGTGCATCGATTGGTGGAATGTAGGTAAATCACAGAAAATCAAAATCATTTATTTTTCTAACTTTCATTGGTTTAAAGTTTTAATATAAATATGCAACCGTATTTAATTTTCAATATAATGTTATTATAGGTGACAACACAAAGTGGAAATGAAGGTGGAGAGGGTGATGATGCATCATCGGACCCTGAGTAGTTGTTTTGTTGATGTGTAATATGGAAATGGTTGGTTTGTAGATGTAACATTTGTGGAACATAGTTTCCACCACACATTTTCATGTCCTAAAATTTCCTTGATTTCTCACTTCCCTTTTATGCATTTTATTGATTTCTGATGTTTATTTTTATGTCCTGATTTCTCAAGTGTGGTATACATCATTCCATTTAGGCATGTGTTTGAATTGGTAGTTGAGATTTTGGATGATTAGGAGTTAAACCCATTGTTGATGTGTTGAACAAATTGGGTCATTTCAAAGTGATCAAGGGGATAGTGTTGTGGACACTTTGGTGAGGTAGAATATTTCTAAACTTATCTTCTATATTTAGGAATAAATTGTTTGACTAGCCTACTAAGAACTTTTCTAAGGGTCCTATATTATTATTTATATATGTGTTTGGTTATGACTGCTTTATTACTTATGGTTATGAGGAATGGGAACATGGGGGAACACTCTTTAAAGAAGAACACACTAAATAAAGATAGTAAACTAGTTAAGAGTAAATTAGTGGGAAAAAGTGAGTCGCTTGTACTTTATGGATTTTCATGATATTACTATGCGTTGAATATTATTGATTGATAACTAATGATATGGATTACTTCCTATTTTTATCATTTAATAAACTCTCGACAATTATAATAAGATAATTTTTTAAAGATGGTAGTAAAAAGAAATTTTTGGGAAACTAGAATATAATAATTTATATTACAATTGATCATTGAGGTTTAATTATGTGGGTTATTTTTATGCAAACCTAAGGAGGATACCTGGAGATGATATAACATTCTACAAGGAGTTTTTTTATTTTATTTATTACTCCACCTTCTTCAATTATTATTATTATTATATAGTTATTTAATAACCCTAGTATAGTATATTTAATTTTATTAATAATTTTATTTCATACAACTGTCTCTACTACCATCGAATGGGTTATGAAATTATTATTCGTGTATACGCCTAACCACCGCCCCACAAACTAAAGTCATTCATTTTTCCATTACAACCCATCATGGTTGGTTATATTAATTTATATAAAGTATATATTTTATATTTATAAAATAATTATATGTATGGATTCATTTTATCATAATACATTTTAATTCATTTCCTCAAGTGATATGACAGTGTTTCTCATATTTACGGCAGACTGCCACCTCACAAAGCGATTCGATTCTCTGTTCACATATACTTTTCATGAAATTTAATAAGGTTAATGATAATAAATATATGTGATGTACATGAGATAATAATTATATTCAATAAATATTTATCATTATGAAAACAAATATGTCATTTTATTTCTTTTCATGAAAAATATTATAATATTGTTTAGGTATCTTTGGACTACTTCTTTCATAGTGTGATGTGACTCTCTTTTCATCACCACACCAAAATAATTATATATAAGTTTATTTAAACAAAAAATATGCTATATATGATATTATAATCTTTCTGAAAATATATAAATTTACTTAGCTCCATTCCATAGTGATCATTGAAAAATGGAAATGTTATTAACACTAACGAACGACACACCATCTCTAGGATAATAACATACCTCAATACTAAAAATTATTCTTTCAAAATTTAAATTAAATTTATAATTGTAGTATAAATTTTATAATTATTTCATGATTAATATTATTTATATAATTTTACTACATATTATTCATAAGAACTAAAAAATTCATAAAAACATAAATGAGAAAATAATGAAATTAACACATGAAAATATGAAACTAATGAAAGACTTTTGATGATTATGTGATAATATTTTATAAGATGGTAATATATTATATTATATGTAATAATATATTTATTTAATATGTTTATAACATGGTTAAAAACATTTATTAGGTTAAAACATGATTAATCAAAATGAAACACGTTATAAGGGGTAGCTAGTCAAATTTATTTCGTGGATACATATTAACATTTTCTGTTCATTTATATTATGTGGTGAATATAATTCCCCCATGACGTGTTATATAATTAATATCATTAATTTAATGATATTTAATATTTTATTTTTTATTATCATTTATCTTGGATTACAATTCAAAATATTACTAAATAGGTAAATTATTTTCGTCTAATTTTTCATTCTTTGAGACTTATGTCTTGTTATACACCAATATAATTTTATGAGGTCTTTATATAGAAAATTTTACTTTTAATATAAATAATTTGATTATTATTATTTTATTTTAGGTTTCATTCATTTAAATTGTGATTTAACTTTTCCAATCTGGTAGTAGTTTTATATTATAATCTAATCATTTATTGGGATAGTATAAGACTATGTATATAATGATGAAATCCTATGATATAACTCCCAATAATTTTCCTGAATTTAATTAACTCTTATTTATTCATTATATTTTCATGTAATATTACTACTTTCCTCTCTTTGGTATTTGATTTTTTTTGGATTTTTTTAATGAAAATATGACATTATTTCTCTCCTCGATCATAAATCATTGTTAATTTAAACCCATATTTCCTAAACATATTTTCAAAAAGTTTTTAAACTTTTAAAATTATTTATAAAAAATTACCAATGTTTCATTTTATAAATAATGGTTTTAATGGATTAATATTTTAATTTTCAATACATGCATCATTTATAACTATTTTAATGTGAAAAATGAATGTTTTTTAACTTGTACAACTTGTATAGAATTACCCACCATCATGAAATAAATTTATTTGAAGAAGACTTTACAAGTTTAAAAAATATTTGTTTAAATAAAAAAATTTCCTAATTATTCAAGAAGTTATTAATTATTTTAAAACTTGTTCTCAAAGAAATGGATACTAATTTTTTTCTATTTTAAAAAGTGATTTTATATTGAGAAGGATATTTTCATCAATAATTTTTAATGATGTTTCAAATATAAAGTTGTGTAACCTATTAATGTGACATGGGTTCATCAATTTACGAATGGAATAATTTTTATATGAAATTTATGATGTTATATAAGTTTAATGTACATTATTTGAGGTTCTTAAAGATTATATGTGATGAGACTGTCCAGATATCAACAGGGGAACCCATTATATCTTATATGATTGGGTGGCACATTTATCACCATGTGAGACTATTATAGCATAAACAATGGGTGAACCCTAATAGTTCTCAAATTACTTGGATAATGATTACGTTATCTAGATAATGATACATTAGTTCATTCATTTGATTATACCAAATGTAAGGGTTCTATAAGGGTTCCATGATGATGATGTTCAAAGATACCAAAATGTTATGCCTGTTATTTCCAGGGTTTTTTTATCATTACTTTCATAAATATTGATATAACATGGCTCACAAAAATTGAATTTTATGAAAATTTATATATTTAAATACTTATTATGTGCTTCAAGATTTAAAAATAAAGTATTAATGGGAAGAGTTATTTTATTATTCTCTCATGCACTCTGATTATTTTTACATACACTTATACACTTCTTATACTCATTGATGAATTACAAATGTTAATACTAATATTTACCCTTAATGAGTTTTTGAGATCTCCCTTTCTCTGTTTCTTATTCCCTAGGTTATAATGAATAAGGATTAACAAATTAATTTACAGATAAGATTTTATATCGATGATGATGATGACAAAATGTCAAAAAAGAAATGATGGTATATGTGTGAGGAATAATAATTTAATAAAATTTGTATTGTTTATGATTGATTTTGTCATAATAATTAAAACTATAAACCTAAATGTTCATTGATAATGTAAGTGATATAGTTTTACAATTTATGTTGTAAGGCTTTGATAGAAAAAAAATTTGGTTATAATTATTTTTACCGATGATGGAAATATAATGTTTACAACTTCAACACCAGATATGGGAATGTGGGTTCTAGGTTGTTATAGTTTATATCAGAAGTAATTTTAGTTTACATTGATTATTAGTATGTTTTAATATGAATTTATCATAAGGTTTATGGATACTGTCATAGGGCTATATGCTCAAATATTATCATATGTTCAAATTATTATACACCCATTTGAGGTTTTAACCAATAAGATATTAAAGTGACTAATGAAATTTAAGGAGATGTTTTATTAATTTTATGTATTTTTAAATTGTTTCTTTAACATGAAGTATTAATTTTTTTTGTAAATAATATTTAATATATTGATTACCATAAGGGTTTATATGATCATGGATATTGTGAAAAAATGTTTTTTCTCATAGTTATCCAAGTGATTGAAAAGTAATTTGATAACTACATGAAAAATGGTACCCCATATAAAGATCACTATTTTTTTATTCTTGAAATCAAAAAGCTATAAGAAACCTACTGAGGTTAAAACACCACATAATTTTTATTTTATTGAGGTATTTTGGGATATAGGGTTATGCAATGATTTATTTTCAAATTTTCATATTACTATTGAATTTGTAAGATTAATGCATCATATGATGTTTTATTCCTTTTACAACTTATCTTATCAAATTATGAACATTTGGGTTTTGGTTAATATCTAAGAAAATAACAATACATTTCTATCCCTTGTATAGTTTTTTGTATTTAAAAGTGGATTTTACAACTTAATAGATGAATAATTCAACTTGAATACACATGATTTGGAGAAAAGGATCATATTTTGGTGGAAATGGATAAGAGAAGAAATTTTATACATCATGTATGTAAATTTTCTTAATAATCACTCTCTTTATAGAAAATAATTCATCAACTCTTGAAAAAGTTTTTTGACACAAAACTTTTATCCTATTACATTCATATCTGAAGAATTAGACGGTCTTCTAGATCATAAATGATTAATGGATTTGAGGCCCTTAACATTACATTGACTATTAAATTATGTATGATCAATGAACTCGATCAGAATATATAATTAATTAATATTTTCTTCCATTACCACTTATGTTATCCTATTTGGAAAACAAGTAATTTTTTATTTTCATATTCCCAATACATATCCATTTATCTCATATTGATAGGATGATTTATTAAAAAAAATTATGTGGTGGGTTTAAAAAATGTAATTTCAAATTCCCAATATTTTATGATTCAGTTTATTAATGTCAGGGAGGATATAACACCTTATTAGTTTTTATGTTTGATATCATATTAAATACACAATAATGATCTAAAACAAACCATGATATATATAACCATTAAAACCTCACATTTTTATTTGTGTTTAGGAATATAAATAAATAATATATTATATATATATATAACCTACTCAATATAAATTATTGAACAATTTTTAGTAAATAATCAATTAATTATAAGTACAACAATTATATTCTTAAAAAATAACTTTTATTCAAATATGATTTGTCATCAATTTAAATGAAAAAATTATAATTAATATTTGGAACATTTTTAAAATTTATATTATAAAATTAACTTAATTTTTTTAATCGTAATATCTCAATTTTCTTTGGGATAAATATTTTAATTTTTTTGGAATTATTGATTTTTCAGTGAATAGTGAGAAATACCAATTTTAAGTAAAAATGTCATCAATTTTCAATAAAGTAATAAATTTAAAAGTCCTATTATGATATTAATATGATTAAAATAAATATATTTTTTTTAGTTATACTTTATGATCTTAATTTTTTTATTAACATTATATGGAATTTTAGTTTTGGCTTATTATTTGGTTTAAAAAAGAAATTTTTTCTTAAAACAAATTTAAAGTGAATATTGTTTAATTTTTTTAGTTAATTAAAATAATATTATAAATGTATTTTTTTAAATGAAATTTATAAATTATATATCAAAATATTATTATTTATATTCAAACAATTATTATTATAAAACACAGATTTATTTTAAAATAATCTTATTCTTATAAAATGCACTTATCGAAAACCCACTTTTTAGTCTCTTCATGAGATTTAGTATTAAGTTTATAATTTTTACACTTTTAGAAAAAGAAAATTGAAAGTAAATTTAAATTTTTTAGGAGTCGTTTATAAATTATAATATGGATGATATGTTATAGTTTTCTGAAAATTTTAATTGTGTTTATGAATAGTTAAAAATATTTTATTTTAATTGATAACTACCATTTTTTTAAATTAGTTTTAAGTATTATTTATTTTTAAAATTAGTAATGACATAAAATTAATTCAATTTTATATCAGTTAGTCCAATTAGTAAATTTTAATAATTTTAAATTGAAATTTTGATATAAAACATTTGTAGTCTTTTGAACGTTTTCTCTTTGAAATCCAACATTCTTGTCGTGTTTGTGGGAAAAATTTTAAATCAAATTCCTCAAGTTTTATTTATTTTAAATTGAAAAAACGGATTATAAATTATTTATATGAATAATTTATAACAAAAATAAGAAATATTAATTTTTAGATCTAATGAATAGTGAAAATGGTAAAAAAAAAATAATTACCACTTTTAATGTAAAAATAGATTTACTGGGGTTAATCTAACATGATCTAGGGAAAAAGACACAAATCAATTAACCATAAAAATTTTATGCACATATTTTGACATTATCTATTATATTATATATAATTAACCATTTTTAAGATTTTTTATTGATACAAACGTTGGAATAATTGTCTATTTTTTAAAAAGTTACATGTGTGCCTTGCACCTCACTTATAAAAGGATTCCCCTCTTCCCTATTATCCACATCCTCAAACCTATTTTAATCAGTGAATACCCTATCTAATGACTTCTCAAATTCACTACACTCATTCTATAATCCTTATATCTGTCATAAATCCAACCTAAGAATGGTTTTGGTGCAATTCTATGGAGGATAGCTAAAGAAAAAGTAACCTTCATCAACAAGATTTTTTTTATTTCTTTCTCCAAACCCTTAAATTATTTTCTAAAAATGGTAATGTAACACAAATGGTATCTTAAATATATTGGTATTTTTTTATAATAAGTTAATTACATAAAACCATCCAAACTTCTATAAAATGTCTTATAAAATCATCATTCGTGTGTACGGAGGACTACCGCCTCGTGAACCGATGTCATTAATTCTCAAATAAAAACCTATCAAGGTTAGTTATGATGATTTATATAATGTAAATAATTGATATTTATAATGTAATTATACTTATCCAGTAATTATATCATATATACCAGTTTAAATTACATTCTAAAAGGGATATAATAATGTTTCTTGTTTGTATAGTGGACTACCGCCTCGTGGAGCGATGGGATTCATCTATCACTAATGAATTTCATGGAATATAATGAGGATAAATTAAATGAATATATGTGACATAAAAGAAATAATTATGATAAATAATGGAATACTTTTTATTATTAAATGATAATTTATCATTTTATTGTTTTCACTAAAAATACAATAACATCATTCATGTATGTGTGAACTAACTCTTTTATATGAGGATGTAACCTTATTTTAATCACCACAACACATAGATTATATATATATATGAATGTATATTTGATTATATAATAATGTATATATGATATTATGATCCTTATTTAAATATAAAATATTACTTACCACATTTCTGTAATGATCATTAAGAAAGGAAATGTTACTCATGTGTACGTACGAAATATGATATCAATGATAGAAAAATACTTCATTTATCAAAACTAAATTTCATGTTTTGTTTTAAAATTATAATTTATATTTAAATATGATAATTATTTCATGATTATTATTATAGGTATGGTGTAACTATATGATATTTATATGAATTAGATCATCCATATCAAAAAAGATTTGAGAAAAACAAAACAAAATTAAAACATGAAACTATGAAAAAAAGAATTATTATTAACGAAAGGGTGATAAGTTATAATAAAATGATCATATATTATATAATAAATATTGATATGGTTCATTAATAATTAAATAATTTTTCTGAAACCACTAAATAAGAGGTTAGGGAATGATCAAATAGAAGGAAGCCTGAGGTAAGGGATTTATGGTCACCCATTTATTTCTAGGAGACATATGAAAATTAACTAATAATATTTTTATAATTAAATAATTCCCCCTTGACATGTAAAATCATGAATAGAATTATTTTAAAAATATACATTTTTTCATTTGATGTTACTATTTATTATACATTATGATTCAAAATATTACTAATGGTGTGAGAGATTTTTTGTCACATTTATCCTTATTTGAGAATTATGTCATTTTATAAACATGTATTAATCTATGAGGTGCTTATATAGATAGTTATCCATGTAATATAATGAATTAATTAATTGAAATTAAATTTTATGTTTCACTAATTTTTATAAATTCAAGTGTCTTATGATAGAATGTTACCAAAGTGGTATGATTTTTATATTTAAATCTCATTGTTTATAAGAATTGACAGTGGTTGATTTTAAAATGATGAAATATAATGATATAAATCTCAATAATTTAAAATTATTTTATTTTACTATAGTTTTTCATGATTTTTTATGATAATAGTTACATTTTCAACTATTTTTTACTTATAACTGTTGATAATAGTTTCTTAATAAATTTACACATTATTTCTATCTTCGATTGAAAATCCATCTTCATCATAACCAATTTTTTCTAAAAATGTTTTCAATTTTTTAACTAATTAAATATTATTTATTAAATATATTTTTACCCATGTTTTACATTTTATGTATTTTTTTAAAGGAAAATTATATTCATTCTCCGAAAAAGGCAGTTTTCGAAACTTTTTATAGTGAAAAATTAATTCACTTTTTAACATGTAAGAAACGTATGGAATTAAACACTATCATGATAACCAATTATTTGAATATTAATTTGAAATATTAGAATAATATGTTTTAAATGATTTTTTTCCAAATACTCTGGATATGTTTATTTTTTATAAAAATAATTTTCAAATAAATGGATTTTCAAAATGTTTTATGTTTTATAAAGTGAATTCCAAAATTTAAATGATATTTGAATCAAGATTGTTTGTAATGTTATTTTAATAATATTAATTAAAATTTTGTACCTTATTTTACTTATCATCCACTATGGTTATTTTTTATTGATACCATCCTTATTGATTTTATTGGTGGAAAAATATTGTTTCCAATGGATTGTTAGGGAACCTGATTCTTTTCTATAGATGATTCACATTTCAAAGATACTATTTTAGATCCCATCTATCTTCCATAGGTTAATCATGTTAGGAAAGGAATTGTGTTTTTTATTTTTATAAATATTTATAATCTTTATGCAATTTTTATATGGTTCTTGGACATTATATATGATATGGAATGCCAGATAGCACTGAGTGAGTCCATTACAACTTATTTGATAGTGCAGCCCTGATATCACAAGGTGATCCCCTTATAGCTTATAATATGGGGTGGAACAAAGAGTGTTTGGTGATCACATTATATAATAAATGATTGAGGCTTCCAGATAGTGCTCTAATGCATTAGTATACGATTTCATTTTCCAAATAATTATATTATAATTCACACATATTGTTATTCTAATTATATAGATTCTATAAGGGTTATACAATGATGATGTTCTAATATGCTAACACATTTTTCTATTAATTCCATGGGT
Organism: Viscum album; assembly: GCA_963277665.1. Taxonomy (NCBI): domain Eukaryota; kingdom Viridiplantae; phylum Streptophyta; class Magnoliopsida; order Santalales; family Viscaceae; genus Viscum; species Viscum album. The sequence continues at coordinate 862,521,764 of OY728138.1, forward strand.
ATATAATGTTTCATTTCATTAAGATTGACATCCCATGGCTTATGATTATTACTTTTTATGAAACTTTCCTTTTTTAAAGCCTTATTCAATGCTTCATGATTTTTGATTCATGTATTTATGAGTTTTAGTTATTTTATGATTTTCTCATGCATTCTGATTATGTTTTCATACCCTTATACACATATTATGTTCATTGATGGATTTTAAATATTAATGATTATGTTTACTGTTACAAACCATTTGAGAACACCCTTTTTATATTTTCTTTTCCACAAGTTATAAACAATGAGTTTTAATGAATTATTTATAGAAGGGGTTTTATATTGATGGTGGTTATAACTCAATATAAAATAAGAAAATCTAAGTTAAGTTGGATAAATTATCTTTTAAGAACATGAGTATTCTTAATGTAAGAGTTTTTCTTAATTATATAAAATATTAATCCATAAAGGTTCATGAGAAATAAATAAATCTAGTTTTTCTATTGATGTTGTATGTTTTGTATGAAATAAAAATTAAGTTACAATTATTGGTATTTGAGACACAATTGTAAAGTTTGTGATTTCATCACCAGATCTGGTGGTCCAGGTTTTGGGTGGTTTAAAATCATGTAACCCATGTTATAAAATTCAATTTTTTCATTTTAAAATAGTTATATATATAAGAATATTTCTTAATTATACTATCCTTTTTGAATAAATTGCATCACTATAATATAAATTATTGATTAATAATGAAGATAGAGGGGTACATTCTCAATAAATATATATATCTTACAATGTGGTATCTATTTTATTACCTTAATATTAATAAAGTTTGTATATTTTTCTTAAAATATATTTTGCAATCATATTCCAAGGTATGTATATTGCCAAATCATTTTTCTAAAGGTCATTCCATTCCCAAAAAAACCGAGTTCTCTGAGAAATAAAATAATATTAATATCTATATATTCATTAAAGAAACTATTCTATCTTCAATACTCAAATGATATTAATCTTTAGATAATAAAATCATATACTAGTTTATATATACCATTATCCTAAAAGAAATAAATAATCAACTATTAATCCCATGGTTTAAATTAATATCTTAATAAAATCAATCAAAATAAATCTATAAATTATTAATTAAAAATAATGTATATATTATACCTAAATAATTTCCCATACATAATTCATGTGTTCTTTAATAGGTATCAAAAAATATTTATAATAATTATAAAAAAAATTAAAAACTCATTTTTTTAATGGTTATGTCAGAAATAATTGAAAACAATTACTTTTAAAAAATAATCTTTGATAATAGTTATTTTAAAAAAAAAATGTTACACAAAAAGAACAGGGAGTAGAATATAAAACATTTCAATTTTAATGGGTAGAAATCTATTTGAATATTTTGAAATTAATTATTTTAAAAAATATTTCATAAAATATTTCATAAAAAATAAAGTTCAAAATAGGATATTTTGAAAGTGTTTATGTGGTATAATTGTAATTATATATAGAAAATAATATAAAATTCAATATAATACAATCAAAAAATTTAATTTACCCATCCAATATGAAATAATTTCAAAAATAGAATCACAACATAGGGAAATAGAATTGATTTTAAAAAAACATATGGGAAAGGAAATGTAAGAATAAAATGGTAACAATGAAATATTAATTAAAGTATCAATAAATGAGATATATTCATTATAATTCATGTAAAAATTGTTTTTATAATCCATATAAAATAAATTATGATGTGCAACCTCACACATGTCTCATGGATTTTAAAATGAGAAAAACAAACCCTTATAATTTGGGGATCATTCAACTCAATACCTCATTAAAGGTAAATATCTTTAAATATATCTTCAATTACCATGAATAAGGTATATTTATATATTTTTGAACTCAATTTGGAAGCATTTACACCCCATGAATTAAATTAAACTAAACATATGAAACATAATACACATATATGAATAAGATACAAAAAACCTATACATTGAGTTTTTGCTAACTCATCATTTCTCTAACCACATGTATAATGAAAAAAAACATCATATTTATTCATGAAATTATTCAAATTTATAACCAATAATAATCATTATATATAATCTATCATTTCAAATAGATTATTAGTTATGTTAATTTTCTCTAATGAATATTAGAATGCTCATTTTGTTTGGCTCATTCAAATATAACAATAATAGATTTTATTGTTACTAAGTGGTTTCTAGTTCTTCATTACTATATTATTAAATATGTAATAGTTGTAACACTATGAAAAGTTAGAATAAAATTCGCAGTTTCTTTCTTAACACACAATGTCCAACATTAAGCAAAACATGACATTCTATTAAAATATAATTATTTAATGTATCCAATATCACCAAGTCATTGGATTACTGTGAATGAATAAGGTTAAAAAATTATGAACAACATAAATTCATGTTTTATATACTTTATAAGTACTCAAATTTCATTATATTCATTTTATACTTCAATAATGTGTTTTATTCCAAATGATATTTATTTCATTTTTATGAGAAATTATAATTGCATTTTTCTACATATAAAAATTGTATTTTTATAAAATTAAATATATTTTTTAAATTATAATTTCAGAATTATCTTGGGTGATATTTTTTTTATGAAATGGATAATATTCTAGTGAATAGTGAAAAAACCAATTTTTACAATAATATTATTTCTTTTAATTAAATTGAGTAATTTAGATATCCTATTATATTTTTTATGTGTATTTAAAGTAGCATTTTATGAATTTGAATTATAATATTCAAATTTTAATTAAAAATTTTCAATATTTTCATATAAGATATTTTTTATAAATAAAAATCATATTTCAAAAAATAATAATTTTCATTCCATTCATTGAATTTTATTAAAATATATTCCTAATCCTCCGAGAAAATGAATATTAAATAATTTATACCATATTGTAAATCCAAATAATCATATTTGGTAAATATACACCTTTTATTTAAATACATTATGTACGGTAACTATGGAAAAATTTAACAGCTCCGTAAAGGGTAAATCAGATAATTAGGGTTAACAATAATGTGATAATCCATTGAAAATAAACACAACACATTATTTCATTTAAAATGATGATTTTATTTCACTCATAATCATCAAAACTTAGTGTATATGAAATGTTTTTTAATTTTGATATGAATTTGAACATTATAATAAATAAACAAAATATAATGTTAAAAATAAGAATTTTCTCTTCTAAAATATGATATATTATTTATAGGGATAAAAACATCTTATTTTTTATTATAAATATTTATATGGAATATTAATTAGTTTTTTATCATTTTAATTTTTTTTGAAATTGTTTTTAGAAATATTTTCATTAAAATATAATGCAATATCTATACAACAGTTGTTTAAGAAATATAAAAAGAATGTAAATAGTGTTTAAAACTATAAAAGTAATATTTTATTGTATAGTGAAAGTGTACCATGAATATTGAAGATAAATATAACATATTATGAATGTTTTAGAGGATTATATTTAAATTTATTTTCAATAACGTTATCTTCCAATTCAAATTAATTGAATAGTCTTAGAAATTACATCAATGATATTTTATAATGAATAATATTTTATTGAATAATTTAGAATTCATAAAAATATTATATTCATCCAAATAATTGGTATGTGGTTTAAAAAATAGAAAAATGGTTTATTTATGGGTTTTTTCCCTTTTATGGTAACATTGTTGTCCCTTAAAAGGTATAATTTTTTAATATTATAGTATATGTCTAACGGGTTAAGTGGGGGTCAAAACTAAATGATAAGGGTAAAAACAAGACCAAAACATTTCCAATGATTATTTTATGGGATGATTTTGTGTAATAATAATATTATATTATGATTATATCATTTTTAACCATTTGAACATGAATAATATTTTATATTAATTTGGTACCTTATGAAAATCTAGTAATACCAATCACCGAACTTATAAAATGGCACACTTTCTCTATTTAAGTTACACTACAATGAGAATAATAGATCAACCAAAACATATCAAATTTTATTATAAAAATACTTATCATATTTTAAGATATTTCATTTCTTCCAAAATACAATCCCCGGGACACATAAGGGGATATATAAAAGAAGTCTATCGAAGAATAAATAATCATCTTTACTATCTCTTTAATGTTTATTCCTTAATGTACTTCCTCTAAATAAATTTTAAAAATAATACAATAATAACTAAACTATTATAATTATACTTATATTTTATTTTTTATCATAAAACCAAAATATATCTATTTTCCATTATTTGGAATGTTAAAACATCTGTAGTGCATACATAAGAATTATAATATATACATAGCGGGGAATTTTATATTTTATCACCATTTTACAACGATTGAAATTACGATAGAACTAATGTTTATATATGTTATTCATTATATAAATATTCCTCTAAAATTATAATATAATATCTACCTTATTACCTTCTAATCATTTATAAAATGATAACGTTACTCATGTGTACATGTGTACAACCATCTCTCTAAAGAGATGCAATCTGTTTTTATTTTTAATTTACACAGTTTTTAATAAGGATATATTTGATTAATATATAAAATATATATCATTAATAAGATATTTTTAATAGTGAATTATTAAATACATTTATTTCCTTCAATACATTGAAAAGTGAAAATTTTGAACATCAGTATGTACGGCCTACCATATCAATGAAGGGTGTAATTCATTTTTAAATATCTATAATTTATAAATTAATATAAATATTTATATATTGAATATATATGATATTTATATCCTATAAAAAATTATTGATATTATATAACCCTGAGCCTGATTCAAGTTATGAAAAAACCAAATCAAATCATACTAAAAAAATAAAGTAATTAACACCTTCTCTAATGTTAATAATAAATTATTATCAATAAATGGGTTTTAATTCTAATTCATTGACTAAAGTATTAAATTTTTTATATGTTAAATTAAGTTTTATTATATTATATTGTATTTCCACTTTTATGTATCTTAATTAATTAATAATAATAACTTCATTGATAAAATCTCCCTTATGTGATATGATCCTTTTATGTAATTCTATCTCAATTTAGTATCCATTGAGATATATTTGGTATTATGCACCAATTAATTTTTTTGGTGTATATACTTCAAACTCAAAGAATTTATCATGAATAAATATTTATTCATGATGATTAAGGATTCTTTTCATATTTATTATTTCAATAGGTTATAATTTGAATGATACCAATGAGGTAAGGATTTATTTTACAGGATTTTCTTTATAATATTTCTCTAATTTTTGTTAATGGAATATTATAATATATTCTTCATAAGATCCATATATTTTATTCTACTCTATATATTTATTGAGTTACCATTTTTTCCTTCATATTTTCATATATTATTAACTTTAATCAAGAAAAGAATTTTTTTAAAAAAAGTTGATCATATTTCTCTATTGATTGAGAATATTTTTATTCCGTTTTTTCATTTTCAATTGATTTAAAAAATTAATTTTTATTAGTAAAATGATTTATTAACAAATTTTTTATTTATCCATGTATTTTTAAAAAAATTGAAAGGAATTATTCTATTTATTTACAAAAGTATCCTTTTTTACAATCATTATTAATTATCAAACAGAATGTTTTCCTTTTATCTATTATGGTGTTAATGGAATCTCCAACACCATTATATTTTTATTCTCCTTGGATACTTCTACAAGATTAAAATTATTGAATAAATATAACACATTATGAAAAAATTTATTAAATGTTACGATTCTATTTTCTTATATTGTTTAAATGACTGCATTTTACTACAAAATCAACTTTTCCAATCATCATATATCATCCCTTGATAAATTTTTTGATCCTTAAAATTATATTGAAACATTCAATTTATTGTTATCAGATTTCATTGGGAATTATATTTACCTTACATAGTCACATTCTTTATATGATGGATATGATTATTACTTAACCCATATAACATTCATATATACAGTTTTTTTCTTTGAATGTTATTTGATTAAATATGAAAGTATATATACTCTATATTATCTATTAATTATGTGAATTGATTGATAAATAATATTTTTTTGATTTAAATGCATCATTAAATATTTTTGGTATACAATTTACATGAAGTTATGGATGCGGCTTAGAATTATATAGCCCCCCAATTCATAAACATGTCTCATTAGGAAAACTTTTTAGCTACCCATATGAAATAGTTTTATAGACTATGACTACCCATGGATTATGTTTTCATATAAAAAGGTCATAATGGTAATGATATCATGATGTCTATAGTCAGGACATCAAACATTAGGAATTTCATTCAATGAGAATTTAATAATTATTATCAATGTTATTACTATAGTGATATTATCCATGGATACATTTCCTTTTCAATTTATTGATTAAATGGCATGTGTTGGAATTATTTACCATTCCAAATTAATTTTGCCTTATTTATGCATGATATATTCCCTTGTAGATAATTCTTATTGGGAATCTTATCTCATAATTTATTTGTTTTACATTATCCTAAATACAATGGAGGATATTTTGAATAACATCATCGATGTGAAAATGATAATTATGATATGTATTTTATATTTCCAATGTAATATTGGAATAATGTATGTATATATTTCTTTAAGACTACTATACAAACTTTTCTATCTAGATGAGATCCCTTGTATCATATGATAATGTAATAAAATTGACATTGGACCTGGGATACTAGATTTGGGGTCCTTACAATTGGTTTTTGATGATGTTTAGTAGAGGCAATAAGAATGAGATTTAGAAAAATATAGATTAGGGAACAAAACCTTATAAAAAATTATAGGCTATGTCTATATATCGGAAAATATCATAATGTTTTTTAAGGTGAGTATTATGTCATTTTCTAACCAACATATCCCTATTTTTATTATAGATGTAGATTTGGTTTTTTGATATATGAATCTATGTGGTATAACCCTCAAAATGAGTTTTTTAAATATATCTCAACTATGAGTATGAGTCATGGTGATTGTTCACTTACTATACACATAATTTAACACTACAATGTGATATGAAAGGGTTAATTAACATTTTCATTTTGATCCATTATGATGAAAGTAATTATAAAACTTATAGAAACATATGATACACCATAATATAGTGGGATAAACCTAACATGTATTGGGATGATATGTCTAATGTTTATCATTAGTTAAATGGATCAAATACCATTTTTTCGGGTTTATGTGATAGTAATATTACATGATTATGGATATTTAATATATATTTATGGTATTACAACCATTTTGTTCTGGATATTTTTTTGTCAGAAACTTATTTAAGGAGTAATGTTTTCATATTGTATTGACAAGAGTTTAATTTTACTGATAACCTTTAGGGTTATAATGATCATTGATGTTAGGTTAATAATATTCAATTAATATTATTTGATTTTGATTAAAAAAAGTTATATAGAAACCCTTCATGGTCAAAAAGTGATTTGGTGATTACAGTTATTTTGTATGATCATCATAAAATTTAATAGAAAAATTATGAATTATATTAAATAGTTTCAGAAAAAGGAAAACCCTATAAAAAACTAGTATGGGTCATCCCCTTGGTAATCTCTAAACCACACTACCACTAGCTCAAAGGATGTTCTCAATCCCCATGGTAAGGAAACTAGTTCCATGTTATCACATGAAAACACTTTGGAATAGTTTTAAGCAATAATTAGATCACAATATTGTAGTAGAAATATAACAAAAATTCAATATTACTCGTCCTTACATTGGATGCCCATTCTAGAGAAAAATAAAAATGGAAACAAAATAATATCAAAAATAGGAAAATATTAAAACATTATGGTGCACTACCCCCCCCCCCCCCCCCCTCACCCACCAAACACCCTATCTTATACGGAAAATGACACTACCGATAATGAATTTGATTCACCCACTAGAAACAATAGTTAAGATCTATCCAAAGAATGAAATAAAATAAAAATATTCCTAGTTAATAGAACTAAAGTTCAACACATATAGAATTATATAAAAGTAAATGTAAGTCCTAATAAATCTTGGAATGGGAACCATATGAAATATCCTATAATTTAAATATTGACCTTAAAAAATAACTACTCTCAAGAGAATCCTGATGAAGAAGAAATATTAACATGAAACATGGACAATAATTGGATTCAGCAAATTATCACTCATTAGGCCTCCACTACTCACCAAATATAGGGAAATACCTTTGTAAAATTTATTAAAAAATAATATATTTTATATAATGAATATACTAGGTTTTATAAACTTTATAAAACTGAATCACAAAAAAAAATATTTCAAATTTTTTTTTTTTTTGAAAAATAAGAATAAATATAGTTATATAAGTCTAATTAATCTTTTAAAAACGTGTAAATACAATCCAAAACACATTCCTCCATTATAAACCTCCCATGAAAATATCATTTTAATAAACAATTTCAAGGGAAAATCATTTCTTTAAAACTTTAATTGGAAAACAATTCCATTTCTTCAAATCTTATCTTCAAACGACCTTTAAAATGGAATATTTGAATGTAAGAAAAAACACCCACATAAAGGGATTCTATAGTAGTTAAAGGATCAATAACAACATCACAAGTGAAATTAGATAATAATAGGGATGAATAATAAAATAAACCATATGTAAACACTTTCATAATATTACATGTAGGTAACTGACATCATCAATATATAATAAAGAGAGAATCACAAATGATATATATCCTGATCCAACACAATAAATAATAATATTATATCACAATACACACAAAATTGGACGTACATAAAGTAGATTAATGGACACACTTAATTAAACCAAATTACTCTAACCCATCTTCTTAGTGACCATCCCACTATTTAGATGTTACATACAACTAGGGAGATCTATATAGTACATAAATCTCAAGTAGCCTAGAAAAATCCCACTACATCCCACATATAAACCACAAAATCCTCAAGGAATATCTAATGGAGGTGTTCCTTGATAAAAAAACCATCACATGAAAATAACCAATCCCAAAGGAAAACAAAACAATCATGATCTTCCCACCTCACATATGTATATTTAATGGATCCCAAACCCATAGTCATATCATGAATGACATCATGAAATCTTTTAAATGGGTAAATAAAACAAGATCAAAAAATAAATGTATCTCAACAAGGGAACACTCAAAAACAATTCACACATCACTTCACAATTTTTAATAGATCCTTTCACATATTAAATAGAGTATATACACTTTTAAATCCCTTTAAAAACTCATTTGGTAGCCAAACATTAACCCAAGTAAAATTATAACGAACATATAAAATGACCAAAAAAACTCCATATATTCCCATTTAATTTCAGAAACATGAAACCCACACTTTTTATAATTAAATCCATTAAAATAAATCACATCCCTTTCAAAAAGGGAATTAGAATCTAATACTAGTTTAAAATAATTAAATCACTTTAGAAAATTAAAATAATGATTTAATCCAACACTTGGAAGGGTAAAATGTTCTATTTAATGTTTTTAAATGATTTTTATAGTAAATTGTAGAAAATAATATATTATACACCCATTTAAATCCATGGAAAATATATTTAAATTTTTTAAATATTTTTAATGTGCAACATGGAAATTTAAAAATACATAGAATGTCAATAAGTCCCATTAAAAGTGATAAAAACTATTCAAAGGTTATTTCAATCATACTAAATCATATAATTTGTTTATAAATTAATAAGAATTAATTTTCAACTATCTATAGAATTTATAAAATTTAAACAAATGGGTTCCAAATAACCACCAACCTCAAATGGAGGAGGGAAACCCAAAATTGATCCCAATGAATAAACTTCAGCAGATACTTTAAAAACACTCATTAATATAACTCAAGAGACAACTATAATTCTTTATCGTATAATAAATCCTAAAAACTAGGTCAACCATTTGACCTAGGGTTTGGCAGAACAAGTAGGAGTGATGGTAGAACGAAAAATATCAGAATAAGGGAGACACTGGGAGGGGGAGACCTTACATCAATGTTTTTAATAATAATCTTAAAAGAATTGTGGAGAAAAAGAATGGAGAGATTTTATATAGATATAGTTAGTGTGTATCATGGATAGAGGTATGGGATTATTTATTAATCAAGGGAAACAGAAAAGGGGAGATAAAAACAAAAGTTGTAAAGAAAGAAAGGAAAAAAATAAAAATAAAATTGAAATATTAACACCTAGGACATGACACACAATTTAGATTCATGGTTTACTTAAACATACACACACTATGCTTCCCCTTATAGACAATAATAATTCACTCTCATGGGAACCCCTAGAAATGTTACATAGTTGAGATAACTCTAATCTAGCTATGATATTTGAATTTATAAATGAAAGACCCCTCACACACTTTAGGCACATGGCTGATACAAACTATCCACACACTATGCACAACACCAAATCACATAAATTTTTCAAAATTTCCACATGAATTTATTAGGAACCCACAACGACTCAAAATTAATTAAATTAATCAATTAATTAATTTCTATAGTGACATGAATAGTGTTATAAAACCCCTACCATACCACATTTTCTCAATGGAATGTCTTAAGACTAAATATGGTTCAATAGAGGGAAGGAATTATAAGGAAAATCCCAAGGAAGAAAATACATAATAAATTTCACTACCCCAAACCAAATCAATCAAAAACCAAACATGTAATAACTCTTATGAAAATGTAGATTGAATATTGGTCCCCCCACTACATATAATTTTTCTCAAATGGCTAAACAACTAACAACCTAAAATATCCAAAGAAAAGAATTCCATGTAGAATCCACATTCCAAAAATATATAAAGGAAATTATGAAGATATACCAGAAAAAATCTAACCAATAAAAACCAAAATAATCTGACCAACAAAATAAATATCTTAAGGGATAAAAAAAAATTACAAAAATTGATGGTGTGTAAAAACCAAGGAGTGAAAAAATAGGATACATACCTTTTAAAGAAATTATTAGGCTCTAAAAAAGGGTCAAAACTAAATTATGAGGGTGTTTATGTCCAATTACTCATAATAAATTCCCAAAACGTTTTCAAAATAATATTAAACCAGATTAAATCTACGTCCCAAAATGAAATAATACTACAACCTAGGTATCTTAGAATGCATATGAGGTTCTTCCCTTGTCCTAACTAGCATATAAAACATTCTTAGGTTACCAAACACACAAGGTAAATTGAAAAAACTAATAAATGTTGAAAAATAAATCCACAATGGAAACAAAACCAACACCGAAAAACTAAAAAGAACCCAAGAATCATTGGGACATGGCATACCAAAGAAGGCACAATTCTAAAACCAATGAGAAAAAAATCTCTAAATACCTCATTATTGAAAATTTTATGCAACCGAAAACCCTATGGTCATAATGAATGATGATTAATCTTCCATAAAACATAAAATAGTTTCCAACATGAGATCGTACAAAGAGACTAAAAAATATACTTTATTCTCATTAATCAAACCATCAACCAAAATTTATGGTTCAAAACAACAAGACCAAAAAACCTCTAAAAGATTCACTATCAAAGAACTACCTCAGATAAAACAAGAAAACAAATCCCTAAAAAATAATAAATACAAGAATCTTTATTATGATCCCAATCTATATAAAATAGAGGAGGACGAATCCCAAAAAAAGAGCACTATAATTTAATTATGGACCATTTTATGGGGAGGGGATAACATCATTTAACATGAGACATATACCCTAAGGTAGTGAAGTATCTAAAATTAAATCAAACTGTCCCAAAACACACATGGGGAAAGAAAACATTTTTTTGTTAAAAAAAGATACATTTTAAAATAATCATATTTTAAAATCTAAGGGTCCATTGAAATTAGTTCTTATTTTTTTAGATCCAAGAGGAAAATATTTATAGGTTCAATCTCCCAATTCTTAACCTAACTTGGTAAATTTTAAAAAAAAATCAAAACGAATTTCAAAATAAACACCACTTTATTTATAAAAAAATATCAATCTGTTTTTCAAAATGGACCAAATATAGACGTTTTGAAAAAGTTTTAAAATCACTTACACTTTTAAAATATGCATTCCAAGGGTATAATAAAAACATGAAAAAATAGTTTCACATAAAATAGGAAACCCATTTTCAAAAAAATATATACATGACTATAAAAATAAATCACATGTAAATCCACTTTATAAATTAAAAAAACTAATGTTTACAAACATATTACGAAACAATTATCATTTTCAAAATGACCCCTAGGAATTTTATTTTTAAATTGATTCTTGTGAAATAGATTTTGAAACAAAAAAATGAATTTAAAATCAGATTCACAATTTCATAATCATTAGAATAAAAATATCCAAAAAATAATCCCAATTATTTCAACATAAAATTATATCAGTCATGGAACTTATACAATTTTCTTTAGAAAAACTATGTAATCTAAAGGAAAAGAGGTAAAATTAAAAATAGAAACATGTTTGAGGAACCATACCCTCCTTGGACACATTGTTAATTTCCACATTCCAATTATGAATTTGTTCTAATAGAATTTATAAAATAAAAAATGTAGTTGTCTCATGGTTTTTTAGGTCATAAAACCCATCCCCAACATTTCAATTCCTTCCTTTTCACAGTCACAAAATATCACAAATAAACCACAACATAGCTAAAATGATACTGATGTGGGTCAAAATAACCAACCATTGGTATTAAACTTTAATCTCAAACAATATCAAACAACAACCCAAAATCAAAGGTTAAACTAAAATATCCTAATGATACTAGTGGATTAGGGTGAGAAAGTGCTCATGAAACTATTCTCATATCTATATCCATTGTCCAAAAAACCACAATTAAAATCTACCAATACCCCAAATAATAGAGGGAATTCCAATGGATTTTAAATCTATTGATATGAATAAACCAAATTTCTAATATCCTTTTGAGGAAAAGTTTTGGTTCGTCCCCACAAAAGAAACCCAAACCTACCTCTCACTTTCCTGAAGGGAATTTTAAATACACACTAGCTAAAAACTAGTGTTTTTGCATCACAAATACAAAATTGGGAATGTGGCTTCCCAAATATAAGATTAAAATAAAAAAACATGAATATAAAAAAATAAATCATGACACTTTCATATATTTTACGTCCATTGAAAATAAAATTAAATAAGACTGAAACATGATATAAAAATAGGAAAATAAAGAAAAAATACTGACCACCAAACACCTCCCTCTCAAATTGAAAACCCTTTCATGTAAGGAAACAACTCTCACCTCCAATGGATCATTTCCCACCCATAACTATATTTATTCTTTATTAAAAGAAAGATCAAAGCATTCTATAATATTAATTTTAGGTCCTTTTAAATCATAAAATGGGAATCACAAGGCAAATGGAATACAATAAGTTCTGAAATTAATAAATTAATTCCTTATAGAGAGGCATGATGAATTAGAAATAGTAACCCAAAACTTAGATAATAATGTGCATGAATACATAATCACATAGTAGGACACCACTTCCAACTGATTCAATGGATATAACAAAGTAAAATAGATTATAATATCATATTTTTAACATATTGTATATATTTGGTTTTCACATGATCTATTGAAAAAAATAACTAGAATAATTTTAGAAAACATTCCTTTTTTTAAAAATACAATTATATATACATTGTAGATTTTGAGGGTATAATACAATGAAACACACACACAGACACACCAAAAGGATAAAAATATATTTCATATCCCCTTAGATAGAACCCATCCAACAAGCTAATTTGTGACATTATTATTATATATTGAATTCCTAGTGGACATAAAACCCATTACATGGACCAAAGAGCCATTTACAAAACCAAAGGCCCAATGCATCCTAATTCATGCATCACCAGATATGTGTCATGCATGCATCACCATAGCTCTACATCATGCATCATACCAACTCCACCACCTTAATATGTAATTAGATAGGTCATTGCCTATGTAGTACTGTAATATTTACTTAACCAGCTAGTACTTGAACCCATAACCCGCTAGATGTGGATGCTAGTAGCTGAGAGCCACACATCCATGACACTGTCCTCACAAAAATAATTTATTTAGAACAATTTAATGAAATACCAAAACCAATCCCCCTTTTTAACTATTACCTTAAATCACCTTATAAAAAATTAAATTTTTAATGTAATCCAAAATAACCATCCATGGGGATGTCATAAAAGTTAACTGAGAAGTGAAAATATGACATGGAAAATCATATAATGTCATTTCACAATCATTAAAGAACCCATACATAATAACTTTCATAATATAACAAGTAAGAAAATCACATGCTATATATAAAGTAATCAGGGTATAAATTACTATACATATCATAAGGAATCACCATAATGACTAATGTTACATCACAATAAATAAAAAAGTGAGCTTACTTCAAATAGGTAAACATTCACATGTCTGTCAACATAATCATTCTAACCAGTTTCCATAGATACCATACCACTAACTAGGTGTTGCATAAAACTAGTGGGAATATCATGCTAATAAATCTTCAATATCCTTGTAATGTATCACCACATCCCACTTATAAACCCTAGTTTCTCATAAAATAACAATGAGAGATGGGTAATGGTTAATCACAAGTAATCACATGACAATAAAAAATCCCAAAGGCTAAAGCAACGATCACATCTTTACCATGTAACTTACTTCCCTTAAAATGACCCCCAACACATAATTATATCCTGAATCATATAAAAACTACCACAAGGATAAATATAAAATCTTTAAAAAATCAAAGGGGGTCAACAATGGTGCAATCGAAAAATAAATCACATATCACTTCCCAGGTTCCAATTGGTCCTTTCACTTATTACTTAGAGTGTATAAATTATTATATACCATTGAAAAACTATTTGGATGCCAAAAATAAAACAAATGGAAATCACAATAAGCATCAAACATGACCCACATTGTTTAAAAATATACTCACTTCATTAAAAAAATTACAACCCCCACTTTTTATAAAATTATTTTTTCAATGTAATCTCACCAGATTAAAAAAAATATAACCATTTTAAAAATCCACTTTAAAATATATTTAAATCCCTTAAGAAAGTAAATATGGGAATTTAGTCTAAAATTTTAAAAGAAAACAAGGTTCATTATATGTGTTTAATTAATTTTAAAATACAATAAAAACAAATAGGTTTTTCTATGAATATTTTAATTCATTGGAAATTATTTTAGAATACCTGAAATATATTCAATGTAATACATTAAAATTTCATTAATACTTTTCATGTGGACATATCCCATGAAAATTTCTTAAAAAAACCTAATGTTTTCTCAATAAAACTACAACATATAATAGGTTTATAAATTCATATAAATAAATTTTAAAGTATCCAATAAATTGATAGGATGTTGAACAATATTTTATATAGAAACACCAACATCTAATAGTATTATGGGAGAAAAATCGGTTTGAAATGAGTCACCTTTGGTGAAGAATGAAAAAACATGAATGAAGTAAACTCGAGAGACCCATTTTATACCCTATAAAATTGGAAATATGAAAAAAGTGTAAACCCATTGACTTAGGATTAAACCGAACAAGGATACATCATGGGAGAGAGAAAACACTTGAATAATGAAGGGTGAGAAAGAGACCATACATCATGGTGTCAACTAGGAATCATAATGGAATCACCAAAAAAGTCATGTAGAGGGTATCTCAGTAGTGGGGTGGTGCATGTCATGGATATAGGTAGGGACTCTTCTAGAAAAAGTCATATGAGGATAGGGGAGATTGATAAAAGCAGAAAAAATAGAATAGAAATAAAATAAATGAAATTACAATTAAATAATTTTCACCATAAACATAGCTCATAGTTTAACACATGTTTAAATTAATCATGCACTAACAATGTTCACCCTACTAAACAAGAACAAATATCTCACAACATTAACCATAGTCAAGTCACATAGTTGAACACACCATGTTCGAACCATGTGAATATACTCTTTTAAGGACATATCACTCACTAAAGGTTAACCCATGGTAACTCATAACTATACGTAACATCAAATCCTTTAAAAATATTAAAATTTTAAAATAAATTTATCAGGAACCCACAAAAAATCGAAATTATTTAAATTAATCAATTAATTAACTCTAAAATTATATATATGGTGTCACAAACTTGAAGGTCGAGCGATAACCCATCACATCTAGTAAGGCAGTGAGGCCTGATCCTACAACTAAAGGACAAAAAGTGTGCAACACCAACCACTAGACAACATGATGTATAGAAAAGTATGAAATTTAATTTGATAAATGATTAAAGGGATTAATATTATGTTTATTTTTGTAAGAATAATATGGGATCGTTTTATTTTTTTGGGATTTTTCAGATTTTTATGCCTCTAATGATTTTTCAAGAGATGTCTTATTTGATTGAGATATATATAACATTTATGTACAATGTAATGTTTTAGTTTGTAATATTGTTATTATGACTATTGAGATGAGTGATGAAGAGTAAAAGATAACATTTGTTGTTAAAATTTTCTCTAATGTTGAGGTTATTGATTTTATTTGGGATATAAGGTTGTTAATTTGTGGATTGATCTTTGTGAAACCTTTAGTTTAATTGTTTAATTCTGTATATTAATGTATTATTTCAACATATAAAGGATTATTCATTATGGGTATTATCTTATGTAATTTCATAAAAAAATTTAGTAATACTGTACAAATATATTTTTATTATATTTTGGATCATGTGATATGTTATATGTTTATTTCAGTAATTCAGACATGAAAATTTCAACTTAAATACACATCATCTAGAAAAAAATATGATATTATTATAGAAATTGATTAAATGGTAAAATTATAATTTTCATCAAATTATATTTATTTATGTTATTAGTATAGATGTAATATAAATTAAACAAATCTATGAAAATTATCTCAATAAAAACATTACCATATTACATTCATTTTTTATAAAACCATGATCATTTTCAAACCTTATGGATTTATGTTTTTATGGTCATTGACATTCTCTAGGCCATATTATATACCACATTATATCATTCATGTGTCATTATTTTTCTCCTACATATCACTATTTTAGAAACTAACAATTTCTCTCCTTATATAGGAAACAAAATATGTTCTATTTTTGTTCCATTTACATATCCAATTCTTTCGTTTCAAAAGTAGTTTCGTTATACAATTGTATGATGTTGGTTTGTAAAAAATGTTTTTTTAAATATTAATCCATTCATGAATGAGATAAAATTGAATTGTATAATTTTATTTAAGGGGGGTGAATCTAAAACTATGAAATTTTAGAATACCATGACCAACAGCCTCATTAACATGAAACACTGAGTATTAAGAAAAAACATGATATACTATTAAAAAAATTATAATTTAATGTTATTGTTATTATCTATCCCTTATATTAGAGGGAAATAATAAGGTTAAAAAATTATATAGGTTTTAAATAATTTATGTGTACTCAATTTTTAGTAAAATCATTTCATTCTACGAAAATGATTTTTCTTGAAAATAAGTTTTATGGAATTTTTTACAAGGGAATTATAATTAATGTCTTTAACATTTAGAGATTAATTTTTCTAAATGATAATATTTTATGATGTCATTATATAAAAACTAACTTATGGTGAAATTTTAGGTTTTTATGAAATTGTTGATTTTTCATTAAAAAGTTGAAAATACTGATTTTTCAAATATTCTTATTTATTTTTATTAAATCATGAAATTTTAAAGTCATATTATATTTTAAATTTTATATCAAAGTGATATATTTTCTATTTTATTAAAAATAATTTATTTTTAATTAATAATTTTCATTATTTTCATTTAAGTTATTTTTATTTCTAAAAATCATAATTTTCTTGAGATTTTTTTTTGTTTTATATAAAAAATTTATATTAAATATTATTTTTAACCCTTACAGAAAATTAATCATGATAAATAGATACCATATCATTAATTAAGAGTTTTAGATTTGGTAAATCAACACCTTTTATTTTTAGGCATAATTAATAGTAACCAAGGAAAAATGTATCACCTTAGTAAAGGGTAAATTGGGTAAATAAGGTTAAAAAATGTGATAAGGAATTATAAATAAAAAATATTCCTTATATTCATTTTATTTTTCTATTTCACGCATAATCCTAAAAAAATGAAATAATGACCTTTTCCATTTAGCTATATCTTGGAAATTAATAATATTTAGTTAAATGATAACGTTAAAAAATGCCACATTATATCTTTTAATATCAATATTATTTTCTAAAGGGGAATATAATTTTTTAAAAAAAATTATTTGAAATATTCATAAATTTTTTATCATGATTATTTATTTTTTTAGTGAATGAATAATTACATTAAATGCTTACACAACACAGACGCAATGCTTATGCAGGTAGTAAAACGATCCTGTAAATGTTTTTAAAATTAATAAAATTTATATTTTATGGGTGAGTTACCAAAAATATTTTTTATAAATATAAAATATTAGGAATTTTTTAAATTATTATATTATAATTTCTTTGATTTCAAGTTGAATTTAAAGTTAAACTGTAGGAATAATTCAAAAAAATGATAAAAATGGTATTTTATAATATATAATATTTATTAACTAGATTAAAAAATATAAAGATATTATATTATGACACATGAATAGAAAATGGTTTAAAACATCAATCATGGTTCATTTATTGGACTTTTTCCATTTCTGATAGCAATCTTGACACATTATGAGTAGAACACATTAATATTGTGTTGTTTTTCAAAGTTGTCACTGAAGGTTAAAACTAAAAGATAAGTTGAAAAAATCAACAGAACATCTTAAAATTTCATTTAAATATAGTATTTTGACTCATCTCTAATTTATATGATAACTATAGCTTTATTATCAATGTTTAAATGAAAAATAAATTATAATAATATAATACTTGAAGACATTTCACAAAAATTACTCTCATAACTCATAAAGGGACTCATATCATCATTTTTCTTTAATATAAAATGTGAAATCTATCTCAACCACACCAATATTATTTATCTTCTAAAAATAATTATCCAATTTATAAGGGTTTGGGTCTATCCCAAATTCCATCCATGTACCCTTAATAGGGGATGTAAAAAAATTTACTGAACAAGAGTTAATCACCTTTACTAACTATTTCATGTTTATTTATTCTTCAACTTTATCAAAATATATTATACCCATAAAAACATAATAAATAAATAATTATCAATATATTTATATATTATTATTATAATGGGATAATCATATTCCATCAATTTTCTACCAAATAAAAAGTAAAAACATCACTTCATCATATGTATGGCTTATTGTCTCCACATAGTTATGTAATTATTTGTTAATAATCTTGTTACTTGAATGGGGTAAAATATAGAACTAATGTTTCTATATTATATTTATAAAATAATAATGCTTCTAAAATTTTTATATCAAATCTACCATTTTACCTTAAAATCTTTCGAAAAAACACAAAGTCACTTGTGTGATGTGTAGACTACCACATAAATAAAGTGACATGCTCTACTATTATTTACCATTCATTCATTCTATCCATCAAAAAGTGGAAAAATCATTCATTCATACATAAGGACTACAGTCTCCTTGAATGGTGTAATTCACTATTATATATCTATCATTTATGATTGATTCTAAATATCTCTATATCAAACAAATATGATACTTATATCCTGAAAATTATTTTTTAGATGATTGAACCATGATTAGGATGCAATAATAGAAACTATAATATTAAATAACACTTGAGAATTAATATATTTTAAACTAAAAATAATGAAAATAATAAATGTTTATTGAAAAATTAGTGATAAAATCTAATTAATAGATCACATCTAATAAAAAAATTAAATATGGTTGTGTAATATAATAATATTAAATGTAAATTTATTTTACAGGCTAATAAAAGGACTTATGAGGAATGTAGAACATGAGGTAAGAGGTCTCCTAACACAATATTAATTCATTGGGTTACACTTTAGTATCATTATATTTTTTATTCCATAATTAATTGTAGAAAACCCCTGGATTGTGTTAAATTTATTTTACAATTTTTTTATAGTTTTATATTTGTTACAAGTAATAACATCAAAAAATAATTCTAACATCAATTATACAATCATTGTAATGTATTTAATCACAATTTCCACTCTATTGAGACATAATCGGTATTATAGACCTATTTATTTTAATGTGGTGTATATACTAAATATTTTATTAATTTAACATGAATATATATTTATTAATGGTGTTTAGAGTTTTAATTCATGTATATTCAATCATAATTTTACAATTTGAAAGTTACAAAAAGGGGAAAATATTTTATTATATAATTTTTTTGTGATTTCTCTTATTTTCATTAAAGGATTCTTAGAATTAATCGTTCAAAAAATTATTAATTTTTTCCCTATAGGAATTTAAGGAGTTTCTATGATTTACTCTATTTTCCTCAATTTTTCTCTAAAACTAATAAAAGAAATTCTGAAATTAAAGTTTATCTTATTTTAATTTTTATAGTTAAATTTTTCTTCCGTGTTCACATTTATAAATATTTTTACAAAATTATATTTTAAGTAAAAAAAATTTAATGGGATGTTATCTTATCAATTAAATTATAAAATTTTTAAAGGGAATATTAACATTTTTTCTAAAGTACTATTTTTGAAATTATTTATAAAAAGAAAAAGGAATGTCTTCTTATAAACTTATAGTTCATCCAAGGATATTCCCACCAACGAAACCATTTTACACTCTTTATGTCACGACCCATCCTTGGGGCTCGTGCCGTGACTACCCCAAGCCCACCTTCCATAGGCCAGGGGCTAGCGACTAGCACCAAAAGCGTATGTCCTGATAAAAAGGGAATGCATTGACTTTTTAAAAAGTAAAAAAATACAACAAAGTACGCAAGTGGAAGTAAACACTAAGTAAAACTGTAAACAAAAGAAAGTGCTGAAAGGGAAGGGTCTGGAAATACAAGCCCAACAGTAAAGTACAGCACAACTAAAAAGAAAGTACAACTACAGTAAAGTAAAAAAATAGAAACTATTGAGTCATCCTTTGGGAATCCCACATGTAGGGTGGGTACATATGGACTCCTCAGCACCCTGGGTATGTCCGTCTACTTCGTGAACGTCTCGCCAAGTGGTCCACCTCCAGGTACCTTTCAAATCTACAAGTATCTACCTCAATCAGTGAGGTCTATCGTCTGTAACCCACACAACGTAGTGTGGGCATGGACCGTGTAGGGGTGAGTATATCGATACTCAGTAGGGACCCCGATACCCCCCAATGTCTCCCAGAATCCACGAAGGATAAACCACAGAAGAAAGATACAATCACGAAGTATCAACCAACCCTATTTAGGTATATGCCCATACATATACCTAAGTTATCAATCTCAATTCGGCTCCAACTCTCGATCCCAAGTGCAACCCAGTCCACACAAGAAGTAAAGTTAATCACATCGATGATAATGTTTGAATTCAAGACTCAGTTCACACAGGTATTCCACAATTGTAGAGAGATATAGATGATCCGATATAGACATTGGATCATCTAAGCTGTCAGACCCACACTGGATACATGACCAGCTAAGATGTCGGACCCACACAGGATATAGGCCAGCTATCTCATCTAAGTTGTCGGACCCACTCAGGACACAGGCCTGTTATCTTGTCTAAGCTATCAGACCCACAAAGGATACAGGCCAGTTATCTCGTCTAAGCTGTCAGATCCACATAGGATACATGCCATCAATCTCATCTAAGCTATTGGACCCACACAGGATACAGACCAACTATTCTAGAGTAATAGAGATGATCAGATGTAGCCACTGGATCATCTAAGCTGTTGGACCCACACAGGATACAGGACCAGCTACTCTGTCAGAATTTTCAAACCAACACAGGATTCCGGTACAATTGTCTTTATCGTAGAACCCATGGAGGATTCCAATACGGTAGTCATCATCACAGTCACAGCCAGCTCTAGGGTTCCTGCACACAGCACGCTCGATTCCGGGAGGGTCCACTTCTTGAGCAAAGGGGTCGATACATAAACTATCACAAAGCCCTAAGTTAATGTATCTAAAAGTTTTGGCTCGTCAAAAGAAACCCAATGTGATAGATGGCGCGTCAATCGGACGTTCAATCTGAGAGTTATTGGCTTTTCCGTTCCAGGGGCACGGTTAGAGTTACGCTCATTCCAAACTCGTCCATTTTCCAAAGTCATCCAAAACTCACTTAGAGTATCACAAAAGGTCTGCCTCATTGCGAGGGTCCCATTTTCGCAGATGACGCATCAATCGGGCGTGCGGTCTAGAAGATATCCGCATTTAAGCGAAACGGGCCCGGCCCGTCAAGCCCAGTGGGCTGGCGGGTCGACCCGACCTGGTTCGGTGGGTCCGACCCGGCTGGGGTTCGACCCAGCTAGGTTTGGTGGTTCCGACCCAGCTGGGGGGTCGGCATGGCCCACCGGTGGACCCGACCCGCGGAGTGGGCTGGTCTGGTTCGCCCAGCGGCACCGCCTCTCCCTTCCCAGCCGGCCGAAGCAGACCTTTTTTGTCCAGCGCGAGCGGCCCATGGTTGCGGGCCGTGGTTTCCACATCCTATGGCGCCTGCAGGCACTGCCCTCGTCTAGCCCGACCGACCGTACCTGGCTGGTTCGTTCAGCAAGCGGCCCGCTCAGCGGGTCGTGGTCTTCTCCGCAGCACGGCGCCAAGGGGGCGCCGCGGTCCTCCAGCCTGGCCGGCTACGTTAGGATGGTTCTGTTCGTCCGCCAAACGGCCTGCGGATGTGGGACACGATTTCCTCCATGTGGCCGGTGCGACGGCGCCGGTCCTCCACTACCGCGGCCCAGCCTGGACGCAGCCTTCGGTCGTCGCCGCCTTCGATCGTCGCCACCTTATGGTCATGGTCTCCTTCTCCGGTGTGGTGCGACGACACTGCACCCTTCCGACTCTACCTCCATCGCCAAATAAACCCACAAGCAACAGAGGAACATCGAGCCATGTTAGTTCGGCTCGCGCCCTCCGTATTAGATGATATCATTTGGCCAATGACGAACCAAGGTATTCAACGAAGAATGAGGTATAATTTTATTCCATTAAAATTAATCGAATCCCCCTACCTCATAAATGGTTCTCTCTCGGTGGAGTCACAGGAAAGAGGGAGGACGATGATTTCATTGACGTCGGGAAACGTTTGAGGATGGTGTGTCATCGACGTTCCTTGCAGGCGGTGTCTACTCCTCTAACTCAGAAGGAGGTCAAGCAAAGGAAGATGACACATTGTTGTTCTTCGGTGGAAATGGCGTTCTTCATCAAGAGGACGTCGTTCCACGTTGGAGATGTTCTTCATGGGAAGAAGGCATCCTTTAATATCCTCTAAATCCTCCCATGATAATATCTACAACCAACATAAAATAAAAACACACCACTTATTTAAAGGATGGATTAATGAATTCAAAGGGATTAAAATTCATTAATCCACATACATTAATTAATTAAATGTTGAGTTGGCTCATTAAAAAGGGAGGTAGGAGATAAAGAGGCTCCCAATTAATAAAGGAAGTTTCATCCTCCTCAATTCGGGAGTTCAAGGGGTTTAAGGAGTTTAAGGGGGAGTTGAAGAGTTTAGAACTCATGTGGGCCCCACCACACAATATCCTCCCATTGGAGGTTATGTGGGGGGTGTCCCCCACCTCCAACATCTCTTTGGATAAATTAACCACCACATAAAAATTATGTCACACATAATTTTTAATTTAATAAAAATCCCCAAAAATTTAACTTCACCTCCCGACCAAATGCAACTACGGTAAAGGTCCCCTTAGGAGAATATCTATGCTACGAGTTCATTTGTTCCCTCATATTTCAATTTCAAGTAGTGATTAAAAATATATAAAATCCCGCTCGTACGTCTATTGAACGTACTCGAACAAAACTTCAGAAAAATTATTATTAGTTACCCTTGACCCACTACGGTTGAGGATAGGCTATGCCTAGGTGAAACACGCCCCAACTAACCCAACGGTACTCTCGGATTTTCAATCCAAGTTATCGTTTAGAAGTTATGAATTTTAAAATAAAATAATTTTCACTTAATTATTTTATTTGCGTCCAAAAACTAAATTTTTCTAGTGGCCTGCGTTGGCCAAAGTTAGTATCTTTTTAAATAAATCATACCCTCACAAATTCAGTGGTGGTCTCAGATTTTCAATCCGAGCTACCATTTGTGAGTTATAAGCATTTTAATAATAAAATAATTTATTTAATTATTTTATTTACAGTTATGCCGTTTTTGGAATTTCTCACAGGAGGCCCGCACTGACTAAAATTAAGTCGTGAATAGGGTAAACTCTCCATCTTGGGTGAAATGGTGCCCTTGGATTTCTGATCTGAGTATCTGTTTAAGAGTTATTCCACTTTTTAAGGAAAACTGTTTACGCGTGTTAATTTAAGCTTAACAAAACTTCAGAAATTGATTCTGGGTACACCGGGCCTCAGATTCAGGTGTCGTCAGAAACTATGGACTCGTAAAATTCAAAAGAAAATTAGAAAAAAAATTCCTTGAAATTTCCGGGTCTTTAAATTACCCCCACATCAGGGCTTTTCATCCCCGTAAAGCTACAACACACACTAGGAAAACAAATGGGGATAGTGAGCACACATCTGAGCCTCCCGCTCCTATGTGCTCTCCTGGAGGTTTTCGTGCTGCCAACGAATGTGAACCAGAGGAATCGACCATCCACATAGGACCAGCTCCTGTCGATCCTCGATATCCATTGGGACCTCCGTGAATGTAGCCACATCATCGATTTCCAGCTCCCAATGGTATCTCCAGACGTGAGGGTCAAGTCAACAACTTAACCAGAAACTCTAGGTCTGAGACAAGATTCTTGGAAGGAAGGAATGATTCGTATCTATGTCTATTGATACGGTAGCCAGTAGTAGATAGAGATCGTACCTCAAATCATTCTTAGAGACCTTCGTTCACACTCCTTGACAGCATGCACCTATTCTCTTCCCCTGCCCTCCAGTTCCCTAAGCCTAGTGGGGACTACAAAGGCAGGTGGTTGTAACATATCGAAATGTGCACCACCTCATGCTGCTCATCTAGATCTACTTCCACGTCTACTGCCCTGCAGATTCATCTGTCCTTAACACTTCCTCTTCTCTAAACAGTCTACATGATAAATTCTCTAATACTGGTGCCAGTTTCATACTTTTCAACTACTAACATTCACTGGCTGTATCCGCTCAACCAATGAACATTCAACCACAAAGGTTCTCTCTAGCACCCTAACATAAGTAGGAATGCATATAGGAAAAAGTGCAGGCTCAGATATCCTTAAACACACCTCACTTAGAGGTCCAAGCTCTAATTCACTGATCATATTATATTCATCAAGTACCAGGAAAGATCGGTATGCCTCGACGAATACACAACTACCGACACGTCGTCATACTGAAGCTGTATAAGATCTAGAAAACTCTCAGCCACCTCCTCAAGCTAGTCCTCAGCAGCCTGTGAGTTGGGCTAGCCTCGAAAACTGAGGGATATCTTGTGATAAAACACATGTAAGGCACTAAGCCTACAAGTGTCCTCTACTGGTACTGCTGGTAGTGTCTGCTGACCAATGGGCAGTGATATAGTTGGCACACTACCCGAAGGAACAATCTCATAAAACGGTACATGTACCGAAACCTCATCACTTAGTGGACCATCCTCATGGTCATTCACTGAAAAATATTAGTAGCTAAGATCAACATCTACTCCAATAGTGTCTCAAATAGGCAGAAAACTCCAGTAATCACCTCCATCTAGTCATCTACTGCCTGGGAATCTATCTCGCCTCAAAACCTCAGAGGCCTCTACCACTGGAACTCGTGCAACACGCTCAGTTTGTGTGCACCATTCTCCAATGCGGCTGGTGGAATTTGTTTCCAAATGGGTGGTGGTGCTACTGGTACACCACCCGAAGGTGCCAACATAGTAAGAGGGCCCTAAACCGGAGCCTCATCGCTCGGTGGGCCGTCATTGGGTACTCTCTCGGAAACCCTAGCTGGTTGTCTATGCAGCGGCATCCTGATAAGGAACAAATGCACCATAGTAAATAATTTATACTTGGTGAGCTGACTCAAATATTTCACAAGAAGACTCTTGAAAACACACTCGTAATTAGTGTTTTTGTGCACTGAGTCAGAAATCAGAAGTCAGGGTCCTGGTGTATGGATTCATCAGCCGCTGCACCAACACTGGACTCCCTGGACTGAAAACCACACTCAATACTCTTAACACTATTGCTTTACAATAAGACAGATTAGAGTCCTAAGTTCTGTGGTAGAACTGAGTCCTATGATACCAATTTGTCATGACCCGTCCTCGGGGCCCGTGTTGTGACTACCCCAAGCCCGCCTTCCATAGGCCAAGGGCTAGAGACTAGCACCAAAGGCGTAAATCCTGATAAAAAGGGAATGCATTGCCTTTTTAATAAGTTATCAAATACAATAGAGTACGCAAGTGGAAGTAAACACTAAGTAAAACTGTATACAAAAGAAAGTGTTGAAAGGGAAGGGGCTGGAAATACAAGCTCAATAGTAAAGTATAGTACAACTGAAAAGCTAATACAACTGTAGTAAAGTAAAAAAATAACAACTACTGAGTCATCCTCCGGGAATCCCACCTGTAGGGTGGGTACAGATGGCCTCCTCAGCACCCCGGGTCCATCTGTCTGCTCCATGAACGTCTCTCCAAGTGGTCCACCTCAGGGAACCGTCTAGCTCTACAAGTCTCTACCTCGATCAGTGTTGTCTATCGTTTGCAACCAACAAAACGTAGTGAGAGCATGGACCGTGTAGGGGTGAGTATAATGATACTCAGTAGGGACCCCGAGACCCCCGAAGGTCTCCCAGAATCCACAAAGGATAAAACACATAAAAAATATATAATCACAAAGTATCAACCAACCCAACATAGGTATATGCTCATACATATACCTAAGTTATAAATCTCAGTTCGACTCCATCTCTTGAGCCCAAGCACAACCCAGCCCACACAGGAAGAAAATTCAGTCACATTGATGATAATGTTTGAAGTCAAGACTCAGCTCACATGGGTATGCCACAATTGTAGAGAGATATAGAAGATCAGATGTAGCCAGTGGATCGTCTAACCTGTCAGACCCACACAGGATACAGGACCAGCTAAGCTGTTGGACCCACACAAGATACAGGCCAGCTAGCTCGTCTAAGTTGTCAGACCCACCCAGGATACAGGACAGCTATCTCGTCTAAGTTGTCAGACCCACACAGGATACAGGTCATCAATCTCATCTAAGCTGCCGGACCCACACATGATACATGCCATCTATCTCGTCTAAGCTGTCGGACCCACATAGGATATAGGCCATCAATTCTAGAGTAACAAAGATGATCAGATGTAGCCACTGGATCATATAAGCTGTCGGACCCACACAGGATACAGGATAAGCTACTCTGTCAGAACTATCGAACCCACACAGGATTCTAGTACAGTTTTCGTCATTGCCGAACCCACGGAGGATTCCAGTATGGTAGTCATCGTTACAGTCACAGTCATCTCTAGGGTTCCTGCACACAGCACGCTCGATTCCGGGAGGGTCCGCTCCTTAAGAAAAGGGTTCAATACATCCACTATCATGAAGCCCTGATTTGATGTATCTTGAAGTTCTGACTCATCAAAAAAAACCAACGCGACAGATGGTGCGTCAATCAGACGCCCGATCTGAGAGTTATTGGCTTTTCTGTTCAAGGGGCCCGATTGGATTTACGCTCGTTCCAAACCCATCCATTTTCCAAATTCATCCAAAACTCACTTAGATTATCACAAAAGTTCTGTCTCATCATGAAGGTCCCAGTGCTGTAGAAGGCGCGTCAATCGGACGCGTGGTCTAGAAGATATTCGTGTTTAAGAAAAACGGGCCTGGCCCGTCAAGCCCAGTGGTCTGGCGGGTCGGCCCGACCCGGTTCGGCGGGTCCGACCCGGCTGGGGGTCGGCCTGGCCTGTTTTGGCAGGTCTGACCCAGGTGGGGGGTCGGCCCGGCCCGGTGGGGCGCGGACCACCCCCAAACTCGACCAACAGAGCGGGCATGTCCGGTTTTCCCGGCGGTGCCGAACGGTGTCGCCTCTCCCTACCCGGCTGGCCAAAGCCGGCCGGTTTTTTCTAGTGTAACCATCCTGCGGTTGTGGGCCGTGGTTTTCCCACCGCGCGGAGCTTGCGGGCACCGCGCTCCTCCATCTTGGCCAGCTGTACTCGGTCGGTTCATCCAGCAGGCGGCCCGCTCAGCAGGCGGCCCGCTCAGCGGGCCGCGGTCTTCTCCACAGCGCGGTGCCAAGGGGGCACCGCAGTCCTCCAGCTAGGCCGGCTATGGCCGGCTGGTTCGGTTCGTCCGACAAGGGGCCCGCAGATGCGGGCCGTGGTTTCCTCAACGCGGCTGGCGCGACGGCGCCGGTCCTCCACCGCCGCGGCCCGACCTGGCCACGGCCTTCGGTCACCGCCACCTTCGATTGCTTCCACCTTATAGCCATGGTATCCTTCTCCGGTGCGGTGTGATGACACCACACCCTTCCGACTCTACCTCAGTCGCCAAATAAACCAACAAGCAACGGAGGAACGCCAAGTCGTGTTGGTTCGGTCCGCACCCTACGTATTAAATGATATCATTTGGCCAATTACGAATCAATTTATTCAACGAAGAACAGGGTATAATTTTATTCCATTAAAATTAATCGAATCCCCCTACCTCTTAAATGGTGCATGCTCAGCAGAGTCACGGAAAAGAGGGAGGACGTCGATTTCATTGACGTTGGGAAACGTTCGAGGATGGTGTGTCATCGACGTTCCTTGCGGGCGGCGTCTACTCCTTTAACGCAGAAGGAGGGCGATGAAAGGAAGATAACATGTCGTCGCTCTTCGGTGGAAATGACATTCTTCGTCGAGAGGGTGTCGTTCCACATTGGAGATGTTCTTCGTGTTCTTCGTGGGGAGAATGCTTCCTTTCTAATCCTCCAAAGCCTCCCAAGATAATATGTCCAACCAACATAAAATAAAAACACACCACTTATTTAAAGGATGGCTTAATGAATTCAAAGGGATTCAAATTCATTAAGACACATCCATTAATTAATTAAATGTTGAGTGCGCTCATTAAAAAGGGAGAATATTGGCGCTTCGAGTTCATCGGTTCCCTCGGATTTCAATTCCGAGCACCGGTTCAAAAGATATAAAATCCCGTTTGTACGTCTACTAAACGTACCCAAACAAAACTTCAAAAAAATTATTATCAGTCACCCTCAACCCACTGCGGTCGAGGTTAGGCTCTGCCTAGGTGAAACATGCCCCAAAGAACCCAACGGTACTCTCATATTTTCAATCTGATTTATCATTTAGAAGTTATGAATTTTACAATAAAATAATTGTCACTTAATTATTTTATTTGC
Organism: Viscum album; assembly: GCA_963277665.1. NCBI lineage: Eukaryota > Viridiplantae > Streptophyta > Magnoliopsida > Santalales > Viscaceae > Viscum > Viscum album. The sequence goes on from OY728138.1 coordinate 862,551,515, forward strand.
GGCCAAAAACTTACATTTTCTTGTGGCCCGCGCTGGCCAAATTTAGTATATGCTTAAATAAATCATACCCTCACGAGTTTAGTGGTGGTCTCGGATTTTTAATCCGAGATACCGTTTGTGAGTTATAAGCATTTGAAAAATAAAATAATTTAGTTAATTATTTTATTTACGGTTATGCCATTTTTGGAATTTCTCACAGGAGGCCCACACCAACTAAACTTAAGTCGCACCTAGGGTAAACCTGCCATCCTGAGTACAACGGTGCCCTCAGATTTCTTATTCGAGTAACTATTTAAGAGATATTCTACTTTTTTAGGAAAACTTCTTACCCACGTTAATTTAAGCTTAACAAAACTTCAGAAATTGATTTCGGGCACACCGGGCCTCAGAATTAGGTGCCATCAAAAACTGTGGACTCATAAAATTCCAAATCATTTAAGAAAAAAAATTCCTTGAAATTTCCTGGTCTTTACAATTTTGATTCTTATATAATATTTAAATGAGTTTATAAATAATACCATTTGTGAAAAAATTATTTTAAAATTTATGCTTGTATATTTTTATTCTTTAAATGACTAGATTTTACTAGAAAATAAAATTTTATGATGGTAAAATCTCATCTCTTGATTAATTTTTTGGTCATTAAATATAACATAAAAACTCGTTTATTGTGATCATTTTTCATTTGGAATTAAATTTCTCAAAAATATTTGTATTCCTTATATCATTAATATGTTTTTTTTCCTACACTGTATTCCATTTCCATAAAGGATTTTTAACATTGGATATTATTGGATTCACTAGGATAATATTTATATTTCATATGTTCACTAAATAATGAAATTCATTGATAAGTTATATTTTTTATGAATTAAATTTATAATTAAATAAATAAAAAATGTGTTAAATATGTAGTGATGGGTGGTGCCCATAATTATATATCACTATGATGTGTCAATAGTTACCATGAGATGAAAATGTTGTCTAGAATTTTTAAATATAAATTTTTATTGTATACCAACTCATCAATTAATCATTCATATTATAAGGTCTTGATGATAAATTTATTCTGATGCTTGAGATCATGGAGTCCAACATTATTCATTTCCTAGATTAAGAATCCAATTATTATTATCTAGGATCTTACTAAATTTAAATTGTCCCTGGATGTATTTAGTTCTCAAATTATTTATTAAATTGAATGTGTTTTAAATTAATGAAATTTATATATTAATTTTTCCATATTTATTTAGGATAAATTCCATTATACATGACACTTAATGATAATATGATACAAACCTTTATTTATTCTTCATTCCCCAAGACATGAAGATGTTTATTATAAATAATATCAATGATGTGATAATTTTTTATGCACTATGTATTCTATATATCCAATGTAATATGAGAATTATGTATATAACGACTTCTTAAAAACTAGTAAATTGACTAGTCCTTCAGGATGCGATCCATTGTGTCTTATTGTAATATAATTAAGTAGATAATAGCCTTGGATTATAGATTTTTGGTAAGTTATTATAACATTTATATAACAATTATTAATTATGTTTTTAATTAATTTATTGAAATGAATATTGTTTTTGAAAATATAAGATGAAATAAACTAGTTTGGGAATGTTTTACGTATTGAAATGTGAAATATTAATAAATATCTAAAAAAATAAAAACATAAATATCAAATAATTTAAATATATGAAATTCATTATTATTACATGATATTATTATTATATATAAATACAAAATACCTCATGACATAAACATTATAATATCATTCATGATGGTGGTAAAACCAATCAAAATGGTAACATTTGAAAGAAAATCTATGTTTAAAGGAATTTATTTATATTTTTATAATATGACATGTTTACAAGTATAAAATATAATAATCATAATATATCATGATTAAATATATTTTTAAATTCATCTAAATGGGTAGTGATGGAAAAAATTCATCATTCATGGATATAGTCCATTATACATAGGATTAATGATCCCTTTTCAAAAAAACGATGGAATGATGATATATGAAAAATAATAATAAATTACTTTTATTAATTATAAAGAATATTTATTCATCAAATAAATCATTTATACTGGCCTTAAGAAGTGTTTTTTAGAAATTAAAAACATCACTTCATGGAGTCAATAATTTGCAAGTATGCACGACCAAAAAAATCTTGTTTTGTTGTTGATGGAATGTATTTAATATTTTTTGTAAAATTAATATGATTAAATTATTGTATACTAATAAACATAATTTCATTATATTAATTATTTTATGTATGTTTATAATAGTTAATTTTAATAAGGGGACACTATGAAGAAGTGGACATTCATATGATGGAATTGAATTTTATCTTGGAATTATCCCACAAAATGATGTTCTTATGATTACTAATAGGGAGCATAGGATTTTGGAGGTGAGACATGGTTATAGGAGGATAAATATGGAATATTTTGTAGTATAAAATAGAATTTAAGTGAATCTTGATGTAGTTGAAGAGTTATGTATTTGTAAGTGAAGAGAATGGTAGTTTTGAAATTTACCCTTACATTTCGAATAATATAAAGTTACTATTCAATGGATAGTTGTAGAAACAAGATTAAAAGAGTAGGGTAATATAAGTTTCAGTGAAAAATAAACTAATCCAATATTTTGAAAATAACTATAACAAGTTTTAAATTTTTTTCAATAGTAAAATTTTTTTCTCTATTATTTCATTTTACCCACGGAAAATATTTATTAACCTTAGTAATTAATTTTATTAAAAATTATGTTAATTTTCTTATTAACTTACTTGATCCTTATAAATTATAAATTGAAAATATTATTTATTAAATAAAATTTCTTTGATTTTTAAATTTTAATTTTAAAACAAACACACTTAATCTAGTAAAAATATATTTTAGAAAAATAAAGTATTTCACCATTAAATTTATATATAATAAAATATCATCATTGATACATATATTAATGAAACAATTTGATTTATTATTGAAAAAATAGAGTATATGTGTATTTATAGGAAATACACAACCTAGTATCACCTTAAAACTAATTTATTTTACAAAGAGACTGAATATTGTTATATTAAGGTACCATTTTAATTTAAGAATAAAAAACATTAGACAAAGGATTTATAATCCCATATAAAATATTAATATTTTTAATTTTAATACCTCAAATATATTTTATTTATTAAAATTATTAGACCCTTCTTGGACAAGCTAAGATAATTTTTAATTAACAAAAACTATCATTATTCCCAAAAAATTATTTTTCAAATTAATGAATATTTTGAGAAACGAACTAAAAAATTCAAACTAAGAAACATTTGAAGTGAATAAATTAAAAATGATTTTTATTTTATAAAATTCTATTTCTAAAATCCATAAAAAAAATTAAATAAAATACATAATATAAAGAAAATTAATATTATTTCAAATAACCAATTTAAATATTAACTCATACAAAATATTTATCTTTGATAAGTAATAAAATTTCATGGTTTGTGGTATTATTATTTCTTATATATTTGTAAATAGTATTTTTTTAATTCTAATATTGTTATTTTATTATTCTATGAGTATAATGTAGAAAATGTTATTGAATAAATTTGGGTTATTTAAATGTTATAATATTTTAAAATGTCAGGTCGTTGCATCCACCCCTTAATTAAATTGCACCCACACATTTCTAATTGTTGATTATTATTAATGATATTTGTGGTCATTATAAATCAAGATATAAATTCTAATAATAAATTTGTCTTGATATCTTAAGAAAGATCAAGATAATTATATATTACATAAATAATATTTTTTTAAAGGTTGAGGTTGAAGCCTCGTTTATTATTTAATGAAAAGAAAAGTACACTTTTAAATGGGTAGAGGGAGACCCATACATAACCTAAAGGCACAGTGGGCATTTATCCCATTACATGGCCCATATCCCAAATTTTTTGCCCAAGGTTCATTCTGTGAATCGTACTAATATAGTACCTTGCCTGCTATAGTACTGCCCAATATCCGTTGTTGCTATAGTCCCCTGCCTCTACTATCGGACCTTCCGCCTCTATAGTGCACGTCGTTGCTACAATGTTTCCAGTACTACAATACACTATAGTACAGCTACAATGCCTATGCCAAATGGGTTTTTGAACCCCCGTTTTACATGTAGGATTATGGGTTGCTTACCACTAAGGCAAACCCCAACTAATATTACTTCAACAATATTTTACAATGCTACACTCATATATGTATGTGTCCTAATCATATATACTAAAGAATATTCATTTCTCAAAATATCCAATATCTACATCGCATAAAACCATAAGAAAAATAATATATTTTTAGAAAGTAAATTCAATCTTCAATCTGAAAATGGTATTACCAACTATTTTAGAAAATCACATAATAGATTATATATATAATTATTATAAAAAATATCAATATTTAATTTTCAATACCATTATTATGAATTATATCAAAAATACTTATTCTAAATAAGTGGTGAACAATGGAAATCTCACAAAATTAAAAGTGAGATAAGAAACCCCTTACTTTGTACTTTTCCCTTGGTCGAAGGTAGGTTAACCTCTTGTATAATGGTGAAATAATTTTTATTGAGTTATAAAAGAATCATTTACATTAATATGATATCATATATGATCTTTTAACATTTATTTTTTAATAATATCTTAGTATTATCATCTTTTCGAGTGTTAACGGATTCATTTTCCTTTATATTATTTGTTATGCAAGCCGTATTTGTAATGGATGGGATGTATTTTTATTCATATCCAGAATCATATCATGTCTCTAAAAATTATTTTTAATCATAAAATGAGAAACCTACTTGAATGGATATGATGGGAAATGAATTGCATCGCGTTCGTGGAGACGGTAGTCCGTACGTACGCACGAGCGACAATATCATTCTTTTGATATTAAATTAATATATAATTGGATGGTATATTATATAGACAGAATAATTATCATGTTATATTTATTATTTACATGAATTAAACATCATTATTATACCCATCCTTGTAATAATATATTGAATATTCAATTACACCACGACGTGGAGACGGTAGGCCGTACGTACGCACGTATGGTGATATGTCATTCAAAGGATGGATAGAATAATGAATATGGTTGTAACATATTTATAATAACATCACAGTATATAGAAGATACTGGAGTTATTATTTTATAATGTAAATAACAAAGAAATAATAAGTGGAAGAAGAAAGGAACTTGAAAGAGGGTGGTGAAAACATTACCTCTTCTTTGGGTTCTTCCTTTTGATTTGATCAAAAGGCCTCCTTAGGTTGGATTTATGATCAAGATAAGGCCTATAGGTTGAAGTGAGGGAAGTTGGGAGGATATTTGGGCATATTTTGGCTGATCCAAATGGATTTTATGGTGTGAATTAATGAGATGGGGAAGTGCCCTTTTATAAGAGGGGTGAGGGGCACCTTTGGAAAAGCTAGAAATGTTATTTTATAATAAATTCATATTCAGTTTCTAATGGATCCAAATTGTATTATTTAAGGGTTAAGGTGGGGATGGGTCGAAAACCACTCAACCAATAGAATTTAGACAGGTTTGGGTCATTATATTAACCTGATCTTTTAGTTTTAACTCTTAGTTAATTAGTTTGACACTTACCATGTCACTTTGTATTTTTATATTATATAGTTAATAAACTTACTATATACCTCCAAGAGACCCCCAAGTAGTCCATTAATTATATACCTATCATGATATAAGTCTCTTGGCCAAACATTAGATTTTTAGGAATTTAATATCAATTAATAATATAATATTTGTTTTAAAAACTCTTTTATGTCAATTTTAACATTATTGGGTATTTTGTTTTTGATAAATTCATAACAGCATTATTACTTAGAAATAAATTTATATAATAAATACTAATATGTCATATTAACCTATAAAATTATTTTAATTCATAAAAAGTCTCAAATTACATTTATTTTTATATTTATAATATCAATTATTTTAATATTTTATTAATTAGGTAATTATTTCATCACCATTGTGTCACAAATAAATTAAATTATTTAATGTTAAAAATTATAAATAAAATACCATTATCTTTTAAATATTTTTATCTTTCTAATTAATATTTAAAATCTAATTTATATTATGTATAACCCAATATTAAAATTTTTTTAGTAAATAAACTTTGATTTTAACTCTTTTAACTCTTCTTTGAATTAAATAATAATAAATGTACTAATCTAATCCAAGAGGACCTAAATGATAATATTTTATTCCTAAGGTTTTTTTTGGTAGATATACACTTGTCCAATAGAATTAGGACATGTGTTAGGCTAATATTAATATCATTTTTACCCTTAATTACCCTATTTACTTTTAACTGTGGTAAATAAAAGTAAAAAGTTACTATTCATCAAAAATTATTTTCATCTCATTGAACCACATTTTACTCCTTGATATTAACCTTGTCTCTTGGATTTTTGAAATTCCACTCACAGAAGTGGTAAAATTAAGTTTTATGTAAATTTCCAAATTCTCCTAGGAGGTGGGTAAAAGATAGTGAAAAGTTCAATAAAATTTTTATATATCTAAAATTATTCTAAACTAACTCCAATGAATTACATTGAACATATATAAGTATTATGTATCTATTTTGACCTTAATTAAATTTAAATAAAATAAATAATTATTTAAATAAAAATTCAGTTTTAAACTATAACTCAGTATTTTTCACTATTCATCAAAAATTGAAAGTTTTCAGAAAAATACCAAAAATTCGGCCTAAGCTATATTTGATATTATGAATTCAAAAATGATATCTATTTTAAAAAATTCAAAACATATAAGTGGAATTAATTAATTTAAAAATTAATTCCCGTCGTCAAAACAAATAGCATGTTTTTAAGAAATAATAACTATCAAAAGATTGACACTTGTTTATGTCTGGTTTAAATGTGAAATTACCTCAAATGGACAACATTGTATTAAATGGTAAAAATATATTCTAAATATACTTTAAAACCACTCAAATTCATAATTTATCACTATTAATTATTTCAATTAAAAAAGTTGTTTTTAATTAAAATTTAGTAATTTTCTCTATTCATCAAAATATGAAAGTTATCTGAAAAGTACCAAAATTTTACCCTAAGCTAATTTTGATATTACAAATCCAAAAATTAAGTCCATTCTAAAAGATAAAATTTATAAAATTTCAAAAAGTGGGTATTACTATTCATAATGGCTAGTTTGATTGGTTGTGGTGTGTTAGAATCTCGAAGTTGCGTACAATGCAAACCATTTAATTATTCAAAGGGAAACTGTAACACCACAAGCTTCCCCGGTACGCTTCCCTTTGAATAATGCAATCGCGTGTGTTGTACGCAACATCGAGTTCTAACACACCACAACCAATCAAACTAGCCGTTATGAATAGTAATACCCACTTTCTGAAATTTTATACATTTTATCATTCAAAACGGACTTCATTTTTTGGATTCAGAATATCGAAATTAGCCTAGGGTGAAATTTTGGTACTTTTCGGATAACTTTTATATTTTGATGAATAGTGAAAATTACTAAATTTTAATTAAAAACAATTTTTTTAATCAAAATAATTAATAGTGATAAATTATGAATTTGAGTGGTTTTAAATTATATTTAGAAAATATTTTTACCATTCAATAAAATTTTGGTCATTGGACATAATTTCACATTTCAACAAGACATAAACAAGTGTCAATCTTTTGATAATTATTATCTCTTAAAAACACGCTTTTTGTTTTAACAACGGGAATTATTTTTAAATTAATTTATTCCACTTATGTGTTTTAAATTTAGAAAAATGGATTCCATATTTGGAATCAGGATGTCTAAATTGTGTAAATAGGAAACTATTATTTTTAGACATTTTGAATAATTACTTCGGTAAATATTTTATTTTCCATGGTTAAAGGGTAAATCCGGTAAATAAGGGTAAAAAATAATATTATAATAATAATAAATTACCCTAAAACATTTTCTAACCTTATTGATTGATACGTGTCCGACCATGGTCATCTCTGGGTCGATTTTTTGACCCCATGGAGCCACTTGTAAGTGATAATGACACTTTATATTAATTAAGTTAAAATAAATACAAAATGACATAAGCATATATCGTTTAGAAAAACAATTTTTACATAGGGTTATATATGATGGATTTTCAATTAGAAATATTAATTAGAAATATAAAACGATTTCCTACATAATTATATTTTATTTATAATTTTTATACATTAAATAATATAATTTATTTATGACACAATGATGATGTAGTAATTACCATAATAGTGAAAAATTAAAATAATTGATATTATAAACACCCAAATAAATATAATTTGATACTTTTTAGGAATTACACTAATTTTATAGGTTACTATGACATGTTATGATTCATTTAATTAACTTTTTTCGAAGTAGTCATTCTGTTATAATTTTTACAAAAAGAAATTATTGAATAGTGTCAAAATTGACATAAAAGAGTTTTTAAAAGAAATATTATATTATTAATTGATATTAAATTCTTAAACATCTAAGGTTAGGCCAAGTGACTTATATCATGATAGTTGTATCATTAATGGACCACTTGGGGGTAGCTTAGATGTATATAGTAATCTTATTAACCATATAATATAAAAATACAAAGAGACATTGTAAAAGTGAAACTAATTAACTAAGAGTTAATAATTAAAGATAAGGTTAATATAGTAATCCAAACCTGTCTAAATCCTATTTTTTGAGTGTTTTTAGACCTATCCCCACCTTAACCTTTAAATAATCCACTTTGGATCCATTAGAAACAGAATATGAATTTATTATAAAATAATATTTCTAGCTTTTCCAAAGGCGCCCCTCACCCCTCTTATAAAAGGGCTATCCCCGTTCTCATTAATTAACACCTTCAAAGCCTTTTGGTTTCAAAAACCCATGCCCAAATACTCTCTAAAATTCCCTCACTACAACCTAGAGGTCTTAGTTTGATCAGAAATCCAACCTAAGGATCCCTTTTGATCAAATCAAAAGGAAGAACCCAAAGAAGAGGTAATGTTTTCGCCACCCTTTTTCAAGTTCCTTTCTTCTTCAACTTCTTCGTTATTTGTTATTTCCTTTATAAAATAATAACTTCAGTATCTTCTATATAATTTTATGTTATTATAAATATGGTACAACCATATTCAGTATTCTATCTATCCTTTGAATGACATGTCACCATACGTGCGTGTGTACGGCTTACCGTCTCCACGTCGTGGTGTAATTTTTATTCAATATATATTATTATTTGGATGGGTATAATAATGATGTATAATTCTTTTAAATAATAAGTATAACATGATAAGGATTCTGTATATATGATATACCATCCAATTAAATATTATTTTAATATCAAAAGAATGATATTGTCGCTCGTGCGTACGTACGGACTACGATCTCCACGAACGCGATGAGATTCATTCTCCATCGTATCCATTCAAGTATAATTATAATTTAATGATTAAAAATAATGTTTAAGGACTTTATATCATTCTAGATATGAATAAGATACAACCTATCCATAAAAAACACGGCTTATGTAACAAAACATATAAAAGAAACGAGTAAGTTAACACCCGAAACGACGATAATTCTGAAATATTATTAACAAAGCATTGTTAAAAGATCATATATAATATCATATTAATATATATGATTCTTGTATAATTTAATAACAATTATTTCACCATTATAAAGGAGGTTAAACTACCCCAAACCAAGGAAAAGTAAAAGGTAAGGGTTTATTTCCCAATCTCTTCATTATCCGAGATTGTTTATACGTAATTATCTATTGGGACCTCTTTATCATCCACATCCATGTTTCTTTAAAATGTTCTTCAAAACATTATTACTATTTTACAGAATATGGGTTAAAGTCATTTATACCCTTTTTTGACTTTTTATAAGAAGTTTATAAAGGAATCTTTCTGTTATTTTCCAAACAAGGTCTTTTTTAACCTTTTCGACAAAATTAAGGTAAGAATGTATTTTTTTAACTTATACGGCGTATGTAGATATTTTATGCCATTATAAAATCTTTGAAGCTTCCCTTACACGCTTATAAGGATATTTTCAAAATAAAGTTTTTCTTTTATAATTATGTAATTTTTAAATGATTTCAAAAAAAAAGATATTTCTCTCAAATATATAAAAACCTAGTGCAAATGTATACGTATTTAACGCAAGATTAAAAATGTTTTCAGAAAACCTGACTCTCTAGTGTGGTAGATAGGAAAGGATTGGGCATGGACCCATCATGGCCTGTAATTAGTCAAGAAGTCTCAGAATTAGTTATTTTCTTTTCAAAAGCTTGCATAAAGTTTTCAAAAAAACACTGGAGTATATTTGAGAAATTTTAAATGTAAGTATCTTATAAAAAAATTGCATCGGTAGGTCTCATGAGACAAAATAGTGTATTGGAACAAGGTCTTGGAAAAATCTTATTTGTAGTCTTAGCACGAGGCCTTGGCTATGTGGTTATGATAGTCTGGAATTATGCATTCCATCATTATGAAAGTGGTTATTGATATTGCATGTGATTATTCGATTAGTAGAATATCCATGTGAATAAGTAAATGGAATTATTTCATTTTATTTCTGCCATATTATATTGAAGTTCAAGTTTAGAAGGCTTTTGTTTTATTTAGAAATTGCCTTAAATGTTTATTCTTATTTATGAAAGTTTCTGTTATATTGTTATCCTTACTGGGCATTTGAGCTCACCCCTTTCAATGTTTTATTTTTCCCAGGATGTGAAGAAGTAATTTATGAATGACCTCCTGGGATAGTATGTGGGGATATGAGTGTGGACTATGAAGACTATGTTGTTGTAGTTTTCAGTTTATGATGTAATGTAAACTTTATTAATGTATCTGGTTATTCCAAGGCTACTAAGCAAATCGGTCTTTCGAGACTTGATCTTTCTTGTGATCATGCCAATGTTATGTAATAATGCACCGACTCTTGGTAACTGGGGTTGGGGCATTACAGTTGGTATTAGAGGAATTTTAGTACAAATCTTGGAAGCTAGATTTAGATAAACTCTGATTAGAGCACATAGACCTAAGATGGACTTTGAGGATTAGTATAGAAGAACTTCCTAGAATTTTGGTATTGTGGAGATTTTGTGAGTTTTCCAAGAAATACATCCCTGTCTGGATACGAGAAGGTAGAGGTGGCTCTGACACAGATGTACCTAGGGGTAAAACCCAAAAACACCTCTTTGAGCTAGACTCGAACGGGAACTGGTGCACGAAAACGGGCCTTGCTGCACTCTTGTTTACGACACTCCCAGGGGATATTTGTAGGATAACTCTCATTTTCTTTACAAATCATTATGAAGGGTTTATGAGTATATACTTCCTCAAAGAAAACATTTTTATTATTATGGATTATATCCATAAATAGTTCAATTTATGTTAAGTGTTTTATAAGTATGAAATTATGTATTTTGATTCATAAACTGATCTAGTTTATGCCATTGTTTAGAAATGGCGCCTAGTAGAAGAAATGGAAACTGTATCAATGCACATACTCCATGTAGGGATTTCTCTCCTACTCAAGACAATTATAGTGGAGATGGTGATGCAACTGGTGCTGATCAGCTAATCACCATACTGGGACAACTCACTCAGGTTATGAATAATAACCTTACCCGTATGGAGCACCCTGATCCGTAGCGTGGAGGATCAATGTTAGATCACTTCATGAGGCAACAACCACCAATGTTCAATGGGAGTACAAATCCTTTAGTAGCTGAGCAATGGATAAATTCCCCAGAAAAAATATTTCAGGCTTTGGGGAGTAGTGAAAGGGAAAAAGTTATCATGGCAGTTTACCGCCTCACTGGAGATTCAGATCAATGGTGGTCATTGATTAAAAACACGAAGGAAGATGATTAAGTATCAAATATGGAATGGAGGGAGTTCAAAGATCTATTTTTAGAAAAATACTTTCCTCGTGACCATCGAGCAGATATGGAAAGACAATTTCTGAGTTTTAGACCAAAGGAGGATGAGAATGTCGCAAAGTTTGAGGCTAACTTTACAAGGATAGCAAGGTATGCTGGAGATTATATACATAACCCAAGAAGTAAGATTGATCGTTTCTTTGATGGGTTAAAACCTTTTCTCCATCGATCATTAGTCTCACAATCCTTCTTGTCGTACGAAGATATTGTCTCATGTGCTATCAAGACATAAAAAAGAATTCTCTAAGTCTTATGTCTTTAAAGAAAAGCAAGAGAAGAAGAGATATGCTGATCACTCTGAATGGAAATAAGGGGAAGAATGGAAAGTTTGAATATCCATCCTGCAGTAAATGTGGGAAGAAACACCCTGGTACTTGCTTAAAAGGAATGGGAGTATGTTACAAGTGTGGGGAAAAAGGCCACCAAGCTCGTGATTGCAAGTGGAAGAAAGAAGCTACTGATGTTCAATGCTACAATTGTAGGGAGATGGGAAATTATGAAAATGAATGTCCTAATCATCAGGGAAACTTACCTCAGAAAAGGCCAAGGGATCAAGGCCAAGCTTATGCTATCACTGCTGCTGAGGTAGAAGCTCCGAAAGACGTCGTGGCAGGTAATTTAATGGTTTACTCAAGTTTAGCCAATGCTTTATTTGATTATGGATCATCACATTTTTTCATATCTTCCCAGTTTGCTAATAAAATTAGATAGATATTTCCAATTTGATTTAACAAGGGAGTTTTCAGTTAAAACTCCTAAGGGAAGTATCATTGCAATAAAGTTTTTTGAATCTGTTCCCATTAAAGCATATAAATGTTCTTTATCTAATGATCTCATCGTCATACCTATGATTGATTTTGATATAATCCTTAGTATGGATTGGCTTTCAGACCATGATGTGAAAATTTATTGTAATAAGAAGGAGGTTGCGATTTTTGATGATTATTATAAGGAACACCTTGTCTTTAGAGCAGAATCATCACCACCTAATTCTTATCTAGATCCACCCCCAGGAGCTCAACTAAATTCAATTATTGGGGAGGAAGAGAATGAAATGACTGTGGGTGAGGACAAGAATGTTCAAATAGAGGATGTACCTATTGTGAGAGAATATGTTGATGTGTTTCCAAAAGATTTACCTGGAAATCCTCCAGAATGAGAAATTGAGTTTTCTATTGATTTAATTCTTCGATCAAGGCCCATATCGAAGACCCCTTATAGAATGGACACTGTGGAATTAGTGGAACTAAAGAAACGGCTAAAGGAATTGAGTAATAAGGGATTTATTCTCCCTAGTGTTCCTCCATGGGTAGCCCCTGTCCTTTTTGTTACGAAGAAAGATGGATCTATGAGGTTATGTATCGACTATAGGGATTAATGGTATAAAAATAAAGAACAGGTATCCCCTACCTCGTATTGATGATTTATTTGACCAACTGCATGGAGCTCAATACATTTCAAAGATTGATTTTTGATCAGGATATCATCAGTTGTGTGTGAAGAAGGAAGACATTGTGAAGACAGCATTTCAAACCAGGTACGGGCATTACGAGTTTACAGTAATGCCTTTTAGTCTGACTAATGCACCCTCTATTTTCATGGATCTAATGAACAGATTTTTCAAGGAATATCTTGATGAATTTGTAGTGGTATTTATTGATGATATATTGGTATACTCTAAAATCTATGAAGATCATGAAAATCACTTGCGCATTATCGTGAAGACTCTGAGAAGACATGAATTATATGGGAAGTTTAGCAAGTGTGAATTATGGCTTTAAGATATTTCTTTTCTTGGCCATATTGTATCTAAGGATGGAATCTCTGTTTATCCTTCTAAGACAAGAGCAATCCAAGAATGGCCAGCACCGATGAGTATAACTGAGGTACGCAATTTTATTGGTTTAGCAAGTTATTATCGACGTTTTGTCCAGAATTTTGCCCGGTTGGCTAACCCACTAACAAATCTCACACGTAAAGGGGTTAAATTTGTTTGGAAAAAAGAGTGTGAATAATGTTTCAAAGAACTAAATAAAAGATTATTCAATGCTCCTATATTGACTATACCATCGGGGAATGATGGGTTTGTTATTTATAGTGATGCATCGATGAAAGGACTTGGTTGTGTCCTTATACAGAATGATATGGTTATTACTTATGCATCACGACAGCTGAAAATTCATGAGCAAAAATATCCTACTCATGATCTTGAGTTAGTAGCTGTAATCTTTGCTTTGAATATTTGGAGACACTATCTCTATAGTGAGAAATGTGATATTTATACTGATCACAAGAGTTTGAAGTATATTTTCTCACAGAAAGAACTCAACATGAGGAAAATGAGATGGCTTGAACTACTCAAGGATTTTTATTGCATGATACACTACCACCCTGGGAAGGAAAATAAGGTTGAAGATGCTTTGAGTAGAAAAGATCATAGATTTTTGAACAAGATGAGAGTTGAGAGGTATCATATTTTCATGGATCTAGTAAAGATGGATATGGGAATCACCATGGAAGTTGAAACATCAATACATTTTCAAATGGTGGTCAAATCATCTTTACTAGAAAGGATAAATAGTTCTCAGACCGATGATGAAGAGTTTCAAAAGAATATTAAAGCTATGAATGATGGGAGATTGAGTGACTTTGTATATGAAGATGGAATTTTGAAATTTGGGAAGATACATTGAGTTCCTGATATACCTGATCTAAAAAGGGAATTTTTGGATGATGCTCATAGTTCCAATTTCTCTATACACCCTAGGAGCACCAAGATGTTTAGATATTTGAAGGAACATTTTTTGTGGGACAACATGAAGAGGGAGACTGCTGATTATGTGTCAAGATGTATGGTTTTTCAATAAGTGAAAGATAGAAGGCAACAACCTGGAGGAGTCATGCAACCTCTTCCCATACCTGAGTGGAAATGGGATAATATTATGATGGACTTTTTCATGGGACTACCAAAGACTCCTAGAAAGAACGATGCAATATGGGTCATTATTGATCATCTTACCAAGTCAGCACATTTTCTTGCTATAAGAGAAGATTTACCACTTGAACGTCTAGCAAGAATTTATATTAATGAAGTTGTAAGACTTCATGGAGTACCCCTATCGATTGTTTCTGATCATGATCCACGTTTTACATCAAGATTCTGGAAAAGTCTTCATAAATCCCTGGGTACTGAGCTTTGTTTTAGCACTGCTTACCACCCCCAAACTGATGTAAAATCATAATAGACTATTCAAACCTTAGAAGACATGTTGAGATCTTTCTCACATGACTTTCAGGGTATGTGGGATCAATATTTACCTTTGGTAGAATTTTCTTATAACAATAGCTTCCATTCAAGTATTCAGATGGCACCATATGAAGCGTTATACGAAAAGAGATGTTGCACACCAACCTGTTGGGATGATGTTGGTGAAAGAAAACTTGTAGGCCTAGAACTGGTGGAGGAAACGATGGAAAAGGTGAAGGTAATCCAAAACCATATAAAAGCAGCTCAAAGTAGGCAGAAGAGCTATGCTGATAATCGAAGGAAGGATTTGGAATTTCAAGTCGGTGATCATGTTTTCCTGAAGGTATCTCCATGGAAGGGAGTCATGCATTTTGTTAAGAAAGTTAAATTGAGTCCCAGGTACATTGGACCTTTTGAAATTCAAGAACGAATTGGGGGTTGTAGCTTACCGATTGGAAATGCCGCCAAGTCTCTCCAAAGTTCACGATGTGTTCCACGTATCTCTCTTGAGGAAATACATGTCTGACCAAACACATGTACTCACCTATGAGGAATTAGAACTGGAACTCGATCTGTCTTATTGTGAAGAGCCCATCAGGATTCTTGATACCAGAGAATAAGTGCTTAAAAACCGGACAACTCGTCTGGTAAAAGTTCTATGGAGAAACAATAAGATGGAAGATGCAACATGGGAACCCGAGAAACTTATGATGAAGAACCACCTGAGTCTTTTCATGCGGTAATATTCTATAAATTTCGAGGACAAAATTATTTGAAGGATGGGATAATGTAACACCCCAAGCTTCCACGGTACGCTTCCCATTGAATAATGAAATAGCGTGTGTTGTACGCAACATCGAGTTCTAACACACCACAACCAATAAAACTAGCCTTTATGAATAGTAATACCCACTTTTTGAAATTTTATACATTTTATCATTCAAAACGGAATTCATTTTTGGATTCAGAATATCGAAATTAGCCTAGGGTGAAATTTTGGTACTTTTCGGATAACTTTTATATTTTGATTAATACTGAAAATTACTAAATTTTATTTAAAAGCAATTTTTTAATCAAAATAATTAATAGTGATAAATTATGAATTTGAGTGGTTTTAAAGTATATTTAGAAAATATTTTTACCATTCAATACAATTTTGGTCATTGGACATAATTTCACATTTAAACCAGACATAAACAAGTGTCAATCTTTTGATAGTTATTATCTCTTAAAAACACGCTTTTTGTTTTAACAACGGGAATTATTTTTAAATTAATTTCTTCCACTTATGTGTTTTGAATTTAGAAAAATGGATTCCATATTTGGAATCAGGATTTCCAAATTTTTTAAATAGGTAACTTTTATTTTTAGACATTTTGAATAATTACTTCGGTAAATATTTTATTTACCATGGTTAAAGGGTAAATCCGGTAAATAAGGGTAAAACAATAATATTATAATAATAATAAATTACCCTAAAACATTTCCTAACCTTATTAATTGATACGTGTCCAACCATGTTCATCTTTGGGTCGATTTTTTGACCCCATGGAGCCACTTGTAAGTGATAAAGACACTTTATATTAATTAAGTTAAAATAAATACAAAAATGACATAAGCATATATCTTTTAGTAAAATAATTTTTACATATTGTTATATATGTTGGATATTAGATTATAAATATTATTTATAAATATAAAAAAATTTACTACATAATTATATTTTATTTATAATTTTTATACATTAAGTAATATAATTTATTTATGACACAATGATGATGTAGTAATTACCATAATAGTAAAAAATTAAAATAATTAATATTATAAACACACAAATAAATATAATTTGATACTTTTTATGAATTAAACTAATTTTATAGGTTACTATGACATGTTATGATTCATTTAATTAAATCTTTTAAAAGTAATAATTCTGTTATAATTTTTACAAAAATCAATTATTGAATAGTGTCAAAATTGACATAAAAGAGTTTTAAAAAAAATATTATATTATAAATTGATATTAAATTCTTAAAAATCTAAGGTTCTTCCAAGAGACTTATATCATGATATTTGTATCATTAATGGACCACTTTTTGGTTTCTTGGATGTATATAGTATGTTTATTAACCATATAATATAAAAATACAAAGAGACATTGTAAAAATGAAACTAATTAACTAAGAGTTAATAATTAAAGATATGGTTAATATAGTAACCCAAACCTATCTAAATCATATTGGATGAGTTGTTTTCAACCTATACCCACCTTAACCTTTAAATAATACACTTTGGAGCCATTAGAAACCGAATATGAATTTATTATAAAATAATATTTCAAGCTCTTCCAAATGCGCCCCTCACCCCTCTTATAAAAAATAACTCTCTCTTCTCATTAATTCACACCTTCAAAGCCTTTTGGTTTTGGCCAACCCCTGCCCAAATACTCTATTAACTTTCCTCACTACAACCTATAGGCCTTAGTTTGATCAGAAAGACAACCTAAGGATCCCTTTTGATCAAATCAAAAGAAAGAACCCGAAGAAGAGCTAATATTTTCACCACCCTTTTTCAAGTTCCTTTCTTCATCAACTTCTTATTTCTTTGTTATTTACATTATAAAATAATAAATCCAGTATCTTCTATATACTTTTATGTTATTATAAATATTTTACAACCATATTCAGTATTCTATCCATCCTTTGAATGACATGTCACCATACGTGCGTACGTACGACTTACCGTCTCCACGTCGTGGTGTAATTGTTATTCAATATATATTATTATTTGTAAGGGTATAATAATGATATGTAATTCATGTAAATAATAAATATAACATGATAAAGATTCTGTATATATGATATACCATCCAATTAAATATTATTTTAATATCAAAATAATTATATTGTTGCTCCTACGTGCGTACGTACTACCGTCTCCACAAACGCGATGAGATTCATTCTCCATCGTATCCATTCAAGTATAATTCTCATTTTATGATTAAAAATAATGTTTAAGGACTTGATATCATTCTGGATATGAATAATATACAACCTATCCATAACAAACATGGCTTATGTAACAAAACATATTAAATAAACGAGTAAGTTAACACCCGAAACGACGATAATTCTAAAATATTATTAACAAAGAAATGTTAAAAGATCATATATGATATAATATTAATATATATGATTATTTTATAATTTAATAACAATTATTTCACCATTATACAAGATTTTAACCTACCCCCAACCAAGGAAAAGTACAAGGTAAGGGTTTATTTCACAATCTCTTCATTATCCGAGGTTGTTTATACGTAATTATCTACTGGGACCTATTTATCATCCACATCCATGTTTCTTAAAAAAAAAATTCAAAACATTATTACTATTTTACATAATATGGGTTAAAGTCATTTATAACCTTTTTTTACTTTTCATAAGATGTTTATAAAGGAATCTTTCCGTCGTTTTCCATACAAGGTATTTTTTAACCTTTTCGACAGAATTAAGGTAAGAATGTATTTTTTTTAACTTATACGGTGTATGCGGCTATTTTACGCCATTATAAAATCTTTGAAGCTTCCTTTACACGCTTATAAGGATATTTTCAAAATAAAGGTTTTCTTTTATAATTATGTGATTTTTAAATGATTTCAAAAAACAGATATTTCTCTCAAATATATGAAAACCCAGTGCAAATGTATATGTATTTAACGAAAGCTTAAAAATGTTTTCAGAAAACCCAACTCTCGAGTGTGGTAGACAGGAAGCGATTAGTTGTGGCCCATCATGGCCTATAATTAGTCGATCAGTCTCAGAATTAGTTATTTTGTTTTCAGAATCTTGTATAATGTTTTCAGAAAAACACTGGAGTATATTTGAGAAATTTTAAACATAAGTATCTTCTAAAAAAATTACATCGGTAGGTCTCATGAGACAAACTAGTGTCTTGGCACAAGGCCTTGACAAAATCTTATTTGTAGTCTTTTCATGAGGCCTTAGCTATGTGGTTATGATAGTCTAGAATTATGCATTCCATCATTATGAAAGTGGTTATTGATAATTCATGTGATTATTCGATTAGTAGAATATCCATGTGAATAAGTAAATGGAATTATTTCATTTTATTTCTGTCATATTATGTTGAAGTTCAAGTTTAAAAGGATTTTTTTTAGTTATACATTGCCTTAAATGTTTATTATTTTTTATGAAAGTTTCTTCTATATTGTTATCCTTACTGGGGATTTGAGCTCACCCCTTTCAATGTTTTATTTTTCCCAGGATGTGAAGAAGTAATTTATGAATGACCTGCTGGGATAGTATGTGGGGATATGAGTATGGACTATGGAGACTATGTTGTTTTATTTTTCATTTTATGATGTACTGTAAACTTTATTAATTTATCTAGTTATTCCAAGGCTACTAAATTAATCTGTCTTTCGAGACTTAATCTTTCTTGTGATTATGCCAATGTTAGGTAATAATGCACCGACTCTGGGTAACTAGGGTTGGGGCGTTACAGAAACATACCGTGGAAGCTTGGGGTGTTACATTTTATATGAAGGGTAATACAATAACAAGTGATGTGATTATTGGAAGCACTAGGAAAATATAGTATTAGTGGAATCTACTTAAATGGTGGATTGAAAATTTGTTACATGATTAAAGTGATAATATACAAGAATGGAATCCATAAATAGTGTACATTAAATCGAAACTATTATATGTGAAAAAGGAGACTCTTTGGGACATGTTTAGAGAAATATTGAATTGTTTGAGAAATAATAAGTCTAATACCATGTATTTATGAGTTGAATTATGGTCTGTATGGACACATATAATTTTTGATTTATTGTGTGAGAAAAATTCAGAGTAGATCCATATGTTTTTAGTTTCAATGTAATACTTTTCTAAAGGTCAAATGGCTTTCCTCCATGCAGGACTTTAGAGTGTATAAATTTTAGATTGTGTCATAATATATCATCATCATGTATGAAATTGAAAATTTATGTATGTATTTAATTTTTGAGATATTTTTATGACTTTGAGGGATGGAAAATATGAATTTTATAGAGGCCCCTCATATGACTTTGGGGAGTTGGTGCAAAAATGACTTTCAAAGAGTATTACTTTGTATAAAATGTGATTGTGCTTTTGGCTAGGGTTCATAACACATTAAAATGGTGTACAACATGGTGAATATAAACATATGACTATCATAATATAAAGATTTAAAGTCTTAAAAAATGATGAAAAATGACTAATGTGAAAAAATATTATATAAAAATTTGATAAATAAGATGGTGATTTTGAATCACTCTTTATAGATTCGAACATCTTGATCAGTCATATAAATATGATTTGTGCTAGGATAATTGGAGAAGCTCGATAAAGATGATTCAAATATACTATGATGAGTTGTGTACTAAAATATGATGATTCCACATCATTGTTCCATGAACATTTAGTGAGTTAAAAAAACTATTGGGGGTTTCATGTAATAAAATTATAATGTTATTTGAATTAACACGTGTTGGAAATACCGGACCATAAAGGAGGACCATGACTATATTAGAATGTGGAGTTTTTTATTGAAAATTAACACTATAAATAATCAACTATTTTGAATGAAAAATATCATTATTTTATAAAAATAGGATGATTACCATAATTTTGAATGGAAATAATATTCATGAAAATTCATTGAATAAAAGGCATGGAGATGTAAAAATAAGGTGAAGATAATTATTTAAAGAAATATATAATTGATGATTAGAAAAAATATGTACTTATAAATTTTAGAACCTTACACATCCATGATTACACATATGTTTTGAATAAAAATAAGTTGATATAGAGACTATAAGACTTTTATATGACATATAATGATCAGGAAAAAAATTATTGTCACTTATAGTGTCAATCGTCCTAGATATCTTAGATGTAAAAGATAACATGCTTTATTTGGATATATATATATATATATATATTGATCATTCTGATTTAGGTTAAGAGAAATTCCAACATGTATGGAGAGTTATTGATAATTTCCTATTGGTTCATGAATTATTCACTAGATCATGGAACATCCCATGAAAAAATGACGGTACTAGTATAAACAACACCATTAACAAGTGGGAGCTAAAGACCATGATATACATTTAATGAACTCACCACTTAACTCAAACAGTGGAGGGAGGGATATTATTATTACTATTTTTAGTGGCTTAAATGATACAAGACCAACAGTTATGTTTGAATTATAGTAAACTTGTAATCACTTAAATTTAATGTTATAATAAAATTTATGTACATAATAAAGTCTAACATGGTAAGGATTTGGTTTTATAAAATGATATAAACCTTGTAAAATCCATTTTGGTTACTACTCTTGTATATTACAAATTTTTTTAGTAATTTAAGGGTTTAGGTTGTATGATTGATCTATATCTCTTAATTAGTATAGGATTTCAAATAAAAGAGAAGTAATTCAGAATGAAATTAAAACTGGGTGGTCAATGATTCATCTCTCCCCCTCTCCCCTCTTAGTACCATACACGACACACTTGGATAAATTATATAGACCAAAATGTCATTTTTAATGAATCAACCATCCATGTATAGTTCATATCCTAGTAATAGAAATTTGAATAGTATCAAAAAATATTTTTAAACTTTCATGGATTATAATATCAAGGACTTATTTATTTTGAAAATATGTAACAAATTTGGTTGTTTTCGGAAATTACAGTTATTTTCTTGATTAATGTAATCTAAAACTCAAAACAAATATTTATTCACATATGATGGAATGTCCATTCTTCAGAGTTATACAAAACATTAAATTTATATAACCCTATCATATCATGTTGAGTTGACTATATTTCATGTTTCAAATCTAAAATTATTTATGAAAAGACCAGTCATTTGACAAATCAAAAATAATTTTTGGTTCAATACAATTAATTATATTCCCACAACACTACATGACTATTATGTTATTTAAATTTAACAATTGGAAGGAAATTATATCAACAGTAATTGGAAAAATCATATCTCACAAAAATTAATTTTCACCCATGGGCATCAAATGAATTATGAGATAAACTATATGAAAATTAAGTCAAGTGATATTCTTGTAAATTTCATCCAAATGAATTTATGAGAGAATATTTTTAGAAATTATTTTATAAAATTTTGAATCATAGAATAAAAAGTCTATTATAAATTAATTAGGGGGTGGGGTTGATATTGGTGTACTCATTTTACCCTTATCATGATTTCTCCAATTGTGGCTTTGATTGTTATAATTTCTATGGGATGTGATTTTCATGGGATCTATTCTCATGGGTAATAATTTTAATTTTTATTCAAATCCTATAATATGTCCCATATTAATAATCCTATACATTTGTTAATTCATGGAGAATAAAATTAAATCCTAACCATTGATCATATATGAATGTTTTATATGTAAATATTTACATAATAATGAACTGTAAATGTTTGGCTCTATTTTTGCTTCTATAACATGAATATATTTATATTCTATTTTATTTTAAATTATATAATAATATAAATCAATCCATATTCTTATTGATGATTTAATGGTTGATTTTTCCATGATCATTAACAAGATTGTGATTTCATTATACATGTTTTATATTTTGACCTCAATTTTAAAATATTATTAATTAATTTGGGATCTATTTCTTATTTTTCATGATATCTCATTGTCTACATGTGTGCTTATTTGTTTACCATATATTCATTCTCTATCACCATTTGGTGGTGGAATGGGTATAATGTTATCGATTTACACTATAAATCTCATGGTATAGAGGGATATGAATCAATTCTAGGAGTCACCCTCTATATGCTATTA
Organism: Viscum album; assembly: GCA_963277665.1. NCBI lineage: Eukaryota > Viridiplantae > Streptophyta > Magnoliopsida > Santalales > Viscaceae > Viscum > Viscum album. Next base: position 862,574,743 of record OY728138.1, read on the forward strand.
TAAATTTTTTTCTACAAATTTTTGGTTATCAAATGTTTTACTTTCTTGTCAATTTTGGATATACCATTTGAAAATATAAAAAATCTAATTTTTCTTTCTATGGTCCTTTCATGATGTGTCTAATGACTATTTTCATTTAACATGCAAATATATCGTTGATTAGAGTGTACAGATCTATATATTCATTCAATTCATTATTGAATTGTACATTTCGTGGGATCAAAAGTGTACATGAGAGGATTATCCCATGTAAATGGGTACATGGGAGGATTATCCCAAACAAAAATGTATAAAGGATGATTATTTCATTCCCAATATTATATTTTTGGATTATACCGGAGCCCAAGAAGTGTACACATGTGGTAGTACCAAGATAAATGGTATATATTTGGTAGTCTCCATTCCAAAGAAATTAATTGGTGGTTAGCCTAATCATACTGTATTATTAATGTTTTATTGGGTATCTTTGACATATTATTTCTATGATTATATTTATTTATCACTCTTATGACCACATATTATGCCTATTTTCTATTACATGTATCATTTTTATTATCTTATTATAACACACACTTTTTACATAATATGTGTTAGTTCATTTTACATTATATTTACTTTTATCATAACTTATATACATATACTATTGTTTCATAATTTTTTATAAGATATTTATACCATTCATGGGTTTTCTTATGTTATTATGATCTGAACCAGGAAAACATGTTAATAAGATTTACATTATTATCTGTTTGATTTTACCCCTTTCAATTGTATAATTTTTCCAAAGAAATGTTTTATAGGAAAATAAGTACAACTAATTTGAATATAGTGCTACTTTTTAGATATGTTAAATAAAAAAAGAAAATATTATTATAGATGAATAAATGAAATTTTTAGATGAGAATGTTCTGGGACATAATCCCAAGAGAAAAAAAATATATTCATTGGATTATTTGACTATTTAGGATATATAAAATTTATCATTTTAAATAAATGTGAATTAAATATGGTTTCATCTTTATTTGTATCAATTTAAGTGTTTAAAAATGATATATTTTTATTGGGATCTGTAGTGTAGGTTTGAAACATCTCAATTGGTATCAGAGTAGGAGTTATTTATTATATATGTTTAATTTAGTTTTTAGGATTATTTTAGTTTTTTTTATTATTTTTAAACTAATATAGAAATCTCTAGGAGAAATTTTTATATATAAGATAACATCTTGAAATATTTTTAATGTGTTGAGTTTGTAGTTTTTCTACCAATTACATCCTTTTGTGGATACTAGAAAGTGGATGTGATTGTGGAATTGTTGCACCTAGGGGTAATAAAACTGAAAAGTATCATTGAGTATTATCTCGATCATCACATAGTTCACAATTAGTGAGATATATACCGTACACTTAGATATACACTCTTGGTGGATATTCCTTGGTCAACCACATTCTCAATATGAGCGACTATAAAGGATTGATTGTGCTTAATTTTTTTTAATAGCTATTGAAGAACGCAACATAACGTAACAAATATGGAACCATGATTGATATAGTTTAAACTAAAGGAACCATATTTTAAAATTTTGGTTACATAAAATATAAAATTTTGAGGTTAAATAATCATGAAATTATTTAAGATAATTCTCTTATAATGTTATTTCTCATGTTCTCCCATCTTATTTTATAAATGTAATGAGTCGTAATGAATGGAGTAAATAAAGTATTGAATGAAAAAATAAATATTTTTCATAATGGTGAACCAAATAGAAAAGAACATGGGTTAAAGAATCGTATTAAAATGCTCACACAATGATCTTGATTTATGTTTAAAAACATTAGTCTTCCCGATCATTTGAACTCATAATTGATGTATAGGATGGAGTTTCAAATAATATTTAGTGATGAATCTATTGAATGGAAGAAGATTAAACTTCTTACATTACAAAAATTATATAAAAATAACCCAAGGTAATATCTCAAAGGAACAATAAAATATTTCATATGTATAAAGTATAATCATTATATTCATGATTTTTGAAGAAAAATAAATATTTTTTCCAATACAGAGGATGGTATTATAGTTTAAACTACTAAACTAATGTTTCATGTTTGAGGAGTTTAGGATTTATGAAAATTAATGTCTCAATCCTTGGTATGATAAGGATTATAGGTATAAACATATTTCAAAACTAAGTGAACATGGGACATACTATCAAATATTAACTAATGAAGTGGATCATGTTAGTTAAGAAACACTTATCCTCCACTCTATATTTGTGGAGGACTTATTGGATTATGTATCAGATTATATATGATGTTTTCTATGGGAATATAATCATTATTCTAACCATTGGATAATAGATCATTTTTTTTGTTTTATATTCCCTATTGATTATTATGGGAATATTCATATTAAAATCTTATTGTACATCTTTTATATATATTTAATGTAATTTTGAAAATGGATTTATTCACTCCACTTAGAGGAAAATATATTTGAAATAAGAAAATCACATTCATATTAACCTATAGTGACCCAAAAATTTATGCAATATTATGGAAAAACATTAGAAAAAAATTATATAATGAGGGTCCTGATAGAAAATGATGATACACTCATGGCTGAAATAATAAGAGGAAAAATCAATGTTAGGGATAAACATATTCTAAGTAAAAATATATTTTTCTTTGAATTGTAATATTTATATCTCACTAGATTTTTATATTAACTAATTTGTATATTTTTGATACCCATAGATAATTTATTAAGTTTTAAGTGAAAAAAATGTAGTATAAAATTTATTTAGGGGAAATGTGACACCCCAAGATTTTGGAATATAATTTTCTCTAAATAAATATTATGTTCGATTAATATTTATGAACACAACCAAAAAATAAAATGGATTGTGAAATTTTAAAGGAATTATTATAATACAATAAAATAATATTAAAACATATATGAAATAAAATTATTTTAATATATTATAAATTTAAAAAAAGGATTATGAAACTTATAGTTTTTAAGGTAAATTTTTTTAAAAAAAATATTATTAAATATTATTTTTAAATGAAAATTTTTAAAATTTTTGAATAAGAAATTTTCAAAACAAATATCATTTATAACATAAAACTTAGTTTTTATAATTGGGTGACACTTTTATATTTTTTTGAAATAAATTATTTTAAGGTGAATAGTAAAATAGTACATTTTTTTATTACTGTCAATTTTAAGAAGTTATCCTAATATAAGAATGAAGTAAAAATATCAAACCTTTTTCTATTTATTAATTTTATAAAATTAATATAATTTATTTAAAATACTACATTTAATTTATAAAATTTATGTTTAACATTTTTTAATATTAATTAATATTTTACTCAAATAAGTTATATTTTTTTTCTTATACTAAAAATTATTTTCCAATATTATATAAAATAATTTTATAAAATAGATTACATATTTTATATCATCATTTGCATATTATGTAATAAGTTGAATTTCATTTTTAGGCATAAATATGTGATTATGAAGATTAAATTTAATGATCATCATAACTATAAATGAGTTAATTTAATAGAATTTATTTATTTACTCTTTATAATTTTTTTCTAATCAGTTAGACTATTATCTTCTAAAAATGACTATAATATAATTTTTAAATCCATATTAAAATTTATAACCACTCATTCAATTAGTAATCAATACAAAATAAGATTAATAACACTTAATGGTGGAAACTACTTTTTATACAAAACAATTTTAAATTATATTGAATTTTTTTCATTTAAAAGTTAATTTTATATTTTTTTTAAAAATTAATTTTATTATATAAAGATTATATTTTTTTTATTAATAATATTTTTTTAATAGTGTTTGCATTAAATTGTTAATAAAATATAAATTCATAATGTTGAAACTAGTTACCAATATATATACAAAAATGATAAAATTTAAAAATCTATTCATAAAGGACATTAAATATGTTAATAAAAAGTGATAAAATAAATAATATAAGACTTCTTAACCTCATATCAACACAAAAATCAATGTTTACCTCATTTTACCAATTTATAATAGAATAATGTTATGCCATCATTTAAAAAGTAATGGCTATTTACAAAAGTTTCATCTTATTCACATATAAAAGAAGATCACTTCAACCACATTTCCACACCAATTAAAATGATCGATATATATAAGAACTCTTACATTTTATATTTTAAATCCAATACCCATGAACATTAACTCTAGTACTTTCAAAAATACCATGCTCTGTATCTATGATGTGTTATCTAAGTGAAAACATCCAGTATGAGAGGTAATGTTATCAAACAAGATTTGTTGTTTCATTTCTTTTAATACCTCCTCAAATAAATTATAATACACGAATTTATGATATAATAAGTATTAATAATATGAATAAATCTTATTAAACTATTGGAAGATATATTTTTAACCATCCTTCAAAACCCTTATAAAAAGGAAGACATCGTCACATGTACGTACATACGAATTACCACCTCTAAAAATAATTTTTTTAATTTTTTTAATACTCTTTCATGGATGATATAAAAGATTTATTTAATGAAATATATAATATTTAAAACATGAATAAAATTCTTAAATGATAATTATTATATTTATTTCACTCGCTCTCATTCTATTGAAAATGGAACTATCTTCCTGAATGGACTGAAGGCCTTAATTTTTATTTATTTTTAGGATAATCACCCTTTTATAGGGAATATGGGAAACCCTCACAAGACTTCATAGACATAGATAAAATCATCCCTAATCAATACTATTATGAATTTTCCCTCCCTAGTATCTATGTTATTATAAAAATCCTTTACCTTCGCCTGACTACTCCACTATTTGTCATGTGCGGAAATGCACGAGCCTGGTACCGATGGTAGTGTCATACCCTCTATTTATTATAAATCTGGATATCCATGCATGGTGAATGATAACTGATCAGAATCCTCATCTGGATCATTCCATGTAGTATTCCTGGTACATGCCATTATCCCGAATATAAAAAACAAGACATCATAAACACACTAGATACAACGTTACAACCAATTAAACCAAAAATCCATATCAAAATTTGAAATTCAAATCTCTGTCATACCATCATCATTCCACAAACACCTAACCAACTCACGTTCACCGTAAAAATCATCTCAACATCATCTTCCACAAAACTAAATAGGATCATTTTACAGGAAGAATCACTGATAGTGGAAACACTGATGATGCTAGAGAGAAAGTATCTACATCGATCAAACATCATAAAAACCTGTACCAAAAAACCAGATACATCCAAAAAGTACTAAGAAAAAAATGAAAATACGGCCACCTCAAAGAAGCACTTCTCCTGAATACCATATTCCATTCTAATGAATAATCAAAAAACGTCCTTTAATAGCACCTCACCAGACCGACTAGGAGGGGTGTGGTGAACCAGGATATCATATCAGACTTGAAAAGACAAAATCTCAAAAGAGGACCATACCTTCCTTTATAAATCCAAAAAATATCAAATGATCTAGAAAACTATGATAAAAATCCAACTTACCGAATGAAAACCATCTTTGCTGAAGCACCACAGTAACTAGAGTCACACCAGACACCTACCATATCATGGTAGGAATCACATATCGGCTGCCACCTGAGAAATAATAAATCAAAATGCACCCAACACAGAATCACCAAAGTTTCCATTGTATTGTCCTTCCATGGTCCAGTCAACTTAACCTAGCATGGAGAATAATTGAACCCAAACAAGAATCCCAGTAGCATGGACACTATAAATCAACAAGATATCCCCTCTTATCTTCATTGAACCATTGGAAACCGATGAACCAATCCCGCAATGAAGGATATCTAATGCTGCTTGTGGAAAATCCTAGATCAAACCACACACCCCCATGAATGAATCCAAAATCCAAACAAAAATAGGATTTGGAATGCTTCATGAAGAAAAAATGTCCAGATTTGACTCCACACCATGACAACTTAAGCTGAATTGTTCGACCCAGTCGAAGGCACCGCCCGAAGAACCCTAGAAGATGTACGCCACCCAAGACATCCAAATATTGAAGCCCAAAAAACCCTAGAAAAAAAACAACACCACATAGAGGAGAGAGCCTCCAAACTAAAGGAGGCTTACAAAGCCATCCATGGAAAATAATTTTTTATTTTACATTACTACATTACATGTATGAAATTAAAAATGTGTTTAATATATAAAAATGATATTTATGATACTAATAATATTCTAAAAGAATAATATTTTTAAATTATATAAATGATATTAATAAAAACTAGTCATTGTAATCTTAACCATGGAAAATAAACATACCTAGTCACCTCTCTTAGTTTGAGTCTATTTTGGAAACTCTTTATAATTGAATAATTTTTTATAACGAAATAATAAAATACCTAAAAAATACTATTTTGGATATTATTTAATAATATATTTTACAAAACATTTTACTATAGATAATAGAGAGATAAAATTATATATAAATAGAACAAACTACCTCATTTAATCTACCATAATATAAAACTATTTAATAATTAAAAATATTATGATAATAAATATACTTGGTAAAATGAAAAATAATTGATAGGTATCTTTATAATGTTCTTAATAAACTTAATTTGATTATCCAAAAAGATACATGATCGTCAAATGAGAATCAGGACCCAATGTAATAGTTTTTTATATGTTTTATATTTAATAAGGCATTTTTGATGTTTTGAACTATAATTTATATTTTAGGGTGTATTATCTACCCTATTTTCATCATTTAAAATTCATATATTTCATCTCATGATATTTGAATACTCATTTAATGGTATCCCTCTTGTTTTATTTTTAATCTTATGATATTTCATGTCTTATATAGTTTCTAATGATTTTAATTATCATTAGATTCTATGACAATTAATAGATTTAAAAATCCATGAAATGTTCTACCTACTTTTTATTTTCAAATCAAATGATTTTGATATTTAAAAGGGTTTGGAAACTAAATTATTGTTCAATGAGTTATAATTGTTCATGTGGAGCATATTTCAAATAAATTTGTAATATTATGATATTTTATTTTATTTTTATTTTTATTCCTTTTTATGGGGATCTAAATTTTTAGCACATAAGACCTTTTAAAAATATATTTATTTATAATTTTTTTATTATGTGTTTTATATTACTCAATATTATGTTATTTATATTCAAATGTTATTCCATCAGTATTATTAATCTATAATTGATAATTTTTTACATTTATTACATTATAATACAAACTATAATCTATAGCGGTAAAACAAATTTTTTTAAAAAATATGATTCTTTCTCAATGAGATTATTTCTCATAAAAGTAAAACCATTTTAAAAAAATCTCACATACTTTACAGATTTTTTTCTTCATTTCCTTAATAATTATTCAGAAAAATAATTTCCTAACTTCAAATATAAATATGTGATTTCACATGTTAACTTAATATTTTTAATTAAAAATTTTCTAAGGGAAATTTTACAAACTATTCTTATGATGTGGATTTTCAAAATAGGTTTTAAAAGTTTTTCAAAAATCATTTTATCCTTTCAAAATAATGTTTTTTTATCTTCCACACCTATTCATTTTTTATAAAAATCACTTCTTCTAAAATTAATATTATTTAAAATATTATTTAAAATTAAAGGTGCTCAAAAATGATTTCACTAAACCATTTTTTATATTTGTTTCATTTTCATGGATTCAGTATTTTATATTATTTTTTTAGAAAATTATGTTTTCTAAATGTTTCACCACACCATTTTTGAATAATTATATATTTTTAATTCCTCCACCACATAAAGTTAATTTTTATATTAAATTATTTCAAAAAATTTAACTTATACTATTCAAAAATGAATTTTCAAGGATAAAATAACATTATATTTTATCAGAAATATAAAAAAATTCTTATAAACGATATTATTTAACTTTAACTTCACCATTATCTGAAAATGAATTTTTTTTCAGGTGCTTTTTCATAAATCAACTTCTAGGTGTTCTTATAAAATACACTTCTGTGTAACTAAATTTCATATATGAACCATTTATATTCATGAGGTAAAATTTGGTGAAATAATATGGATGTTCTTAAAAACCTATATTTAGTTTAATGAGTTCTTGATAAGGTGGAAAATGATTTATTTCAAGTGTCAAACATATGTATTAATTATTAACTAGAACATTCATATGTTTCCCTTTAATTTAATTGTAATTTTTATATCCTATAATATCAAAAGGGTAGATATGAGTATTATTCCAAAACAAATGTTACATAGGAGTATTATCTCAATACCAAGGGTATAAGAGATTATTACCTCATGCCTAAGAAGAGTACCAATGTGGTAATACCACACATATGGGTACATGGGTGGTTTAGGTCTAGAATTTTCACTAGTTATTATACAAATCTTTCTATGTGATGAATTTCTTGGTCGATATCCTTGACATAAGTTCTATTCTTATGATTATACCATACTCTTATTGGAAAATTATAAGTCAATGTTATGCACATTGGATCATGTTTTTTTTTCATGATTCCACACACATTTTTCTTTTTATATGTTTTTTAATTTAAGATTTCATATAATTATATCATCACTTACATGAATAGGTTATTGTTAAATTTTATTTTTAATAATATATTTCTCCTATTCTAATGTGATCTCATATTATTACAATCCATTCCTTGATAAAATCTCACTATTTTTTCCATTATTTAGTATTTGAGATCACCTATTTCTTTTATTTCCATTAACCTATAAAATTATTTACTGGAATATGTAAAGAATGTTGTTTTATATGAATATTATTTTTGGAAACAGATATGATATAAAGAATTAATATTTTAAAGTGGATCAGTTATCCTATTCTGATGGGAAAGAAATGGGATCTAATCCTTAAATATATTAAACCTTTTATTTTTGGGATCATGTGATTATTTGTGAGATTTAATATTTATCTTATGAAATTAATTTAAAATGATTATAGGTTCAATTAAATGTGTATAAATTATAATTTTAAAGAAAAATACATTATCACCAGACTAGAGAGTGTAATCCTTAGGCACCTCAATATGCATTAGATTAGATTTTAGTTATTTTTAAGGATTATTTTAGCTTTTTAAAAGATTTGTTTACTTATCATCAGGTGTTATAATTAGATAACTTAATTAAAACGATATGGATAAGTCTATGTATATGATAACATCAAGTAAGTTCTGTAATGATCTGGTTATATTGTTCCCCTATAAATTACAATCATTTCGACATACTGGAATATTGATATGGTTGTTTCATAGGTGCACCAATGGGTAATCACCTTTAAAAATAATGGTTGAGTATTAACGTTATCTATACTCAATATATGATGAATATTCATAAGAAAACATACATGTATAGACACCCTAAGTGGATATGCTTGAGTAAATCAAATTATCTTTAGATTAATTTATTAAGGATTTATATTTTTAAGGAATTAGGATATGTTTCACATAATATAACTTAATGTAACCAATATGGAAGTGAAATTAATATTGGATGAACTAATATAAATATAGTGTTACTTTATGGTTTCATATAATAATTCATATTGATATAAGATTATTATGGGGTCATTTAAGATAATTCTCTTATGATAATAATATTATGTTTACCCTTTTGGTTTTATTAATGGATATGATAATAAGGAATAGATTTATTATTGGATGAGATAGAAAAATAAGTAATTTTATTTATGAGGGAAAAATGGGGGGATAAGATGGTTTTTAAAATACTATTGATATCCCCTCCAATCTATCTTTAGTGATAAAAAACATCTTGAGTCTTTATAAGTATCAAATGACAACAAAAAAGGGAATGATGGAGTTTCATATAATATTTAATGGTGATTATAATGATGGAATGAAGATAAATATTTCCTACTTGTCAAAAATATGGTAATAAGAACTGAATGGAATATATAAATGTAACATGGAAATGATTATTATATGGTGGTAATGTCCATCAATATCTTGATTATTGAAGGGATTTGAAGAGGTTGTCTGTAACAGCCCGAGATTTTATGAAAAATATTCTTTTTAATTTTATTAATGTCTTGTGTTGTACGCTACACCAAAATGATCTTTCACAACACAAACACTTGACTTTCATTTCATTACACGCAATCGCGACCTTCCTCGATAGCGTGTGTAGTACGCAATACCGAGTTTCACTAAACAACGATATGCTATTAAAATATTATTATAACTAGCCGTTATGAATAGTAATAACCACCTTTTAAAATTTTATAAATTTTAGATCTCAAAATGGACTTCATTTTTGTATTCGGAATATCGAATTTAGCCTAAGGTGAAATTTTGGTACCTTTCGGATAACTTTCATATTCTGATTAATAGTGAAAATTACTAAATTATAATTAAAAACAACTTTTTTAATCAAAATAATTAATAGTGATAAATTATTAATTTGAGTGGTTTTAAAGTATATTTAGAATATATTTTTACAATTTAATACAATTTTGGTCATTGGATGTAATTTCACATTTAAACCAGACATAAACAAGTGTCAATCTTTTGATAGATATTGTTTCTTAAAAACACGCTATTTGTTTTAACAGCGGGATTTAATTATAAAATTAATTAATGCAACTTCTATGTTATGAATTTGGTAAAATAGACTTCATTTTTGAATTCGGAATATGAAATATAGATTAGGATGAAATTTTGACATTGTTCTGAAAAAACATCAATTTTAGAAACTACTAAGTGGTAGTTAAAAAATTGAACTTTTCATAAAACATAATTTTACCGCTTCTGTGAATGGAATTTCAAAAATCCGAGAGACACGGTTGATGTCAGTAAGTAAAATGTGGTTCAATGAGATGAAAATAATTTTTGGTGAATAGTAACTTTTTACTTTTATTTACCACGGTTAATAGTAAATAGGGTAACTAAGGGTAAATATGATATTACTATTACCCTAACACATGTCCTAATTCTATTGGATAAGTGTAATTCAACCAAAAACAACCTTATGAATATAATATGACCATTTAGTTCCACTTGGATTAGATTATGACATTTAATATTATTTTATTTAATGAATAGTTAAAATAGTTAAAATCAAAGTTTAAAAACTAAAACATTTTTAATATGGGGTTATACATAAGATAAATTCGACTATAAATATTAATTAGAAAGTTAAAAAGATTTCCTACATAATGATATTTTATTTATAATTTTTAGACTTTAAATTAATTAATTTATTTATGACACAACGATGATGCAGTAATTACCCTTTTAAGGAAATATTAACATAATTGATGTTATAAATGCTCAAATGAATGTAATTTGAGACTTTTAATGAATTACACTAATTTTCTAGGTTACTATGATATATTAGTGTTGATTTAATCAATTTGGTTTGAACATATAATTCTGTTATGACTTTCAAAAAAATCATATATCAAATAGTGTCAAAATTGACACAAAATAGTTTTTAAATCAAATATTATATTATTAATTGTTATTTTATTCCTAAAAATCTAAGGTTAGGCCAAATGACTTAGATAAGAATATATGTATTAATAATATACAATTTGGGGTTCGTTTGGCATGTTATAGTAAGTGTATTAACCATATAGTGAAAGAAAACAAAAAGACACGGTAAAAGTTAAATTATTTAACTTAGAGTTAAATCTAATTGATAAGGTTAAAATAATACCCTAAACTTGTATAAATCCTATTGGTTGATAGGATTTAGACCCATCCCCACTTTAGATTCGAAATAATACCCTTTGGAACCATTATAAACCGATTTTGACATTAATATAAAATAATATTTTGAGGTATTCCTAAGGTGCCCCTCTCCTCCCTTATAAAAGGACACCTCCTCCCCCTCCTCCTCACACCAATTTGAGCACTCAATCTCGGCCAAACCCTGAAAAAATCTCTTCTCCACTTCCCTAGCAACATACTAGAGGTTCTTGTCTTCCTCAAAGACCAATTTTAGTGCCCTAAGAGGAGGTCTCAAAGAGGCGCTTCAAAGAAGAGGTAATTACCGTTACCAATTCTTTCATCTTTATTTCTTCTTCCACTTCTTCTTCTTAGGTTGTTTCATTATGAAGTAATAATCACTCATATACTGATATGTTATTATAAGTATGAAACAACCCTATTTCACCATCTATCCATCCTACGGAAAAATAAATCACCGCGCGTGCGTACGTAAGGAATACCGTCTCCACGCCGTGGTGTAATCTATTTTACACCACCACCTTACATGGATGGGTATAATGGTGTAAAGAATAACTATACATAGTTATTACAACATCATATTGATTCTGATATATTGTATAATCCACTCCAATTCAATTCAAAATTTATGGAAATGATATCATCGCTCGTGCGTACGTACGGACTACCGTCTCCACGACGCGATGAGATTCATTCTCCATGTTAACCATTTAAGAATGATTATAAAGTATATATAAGAAATAATAATGAAATATATGACATTATAAAGCTACTGGATTTATGTATATATATATATATATGTATGTCATCTACTTACTTCCATTCAAGACAATAAGGAAAGGAAAACAGCGTTCATGCGTACGTACGGACTACCGTCTCCATGAACGGTGTTTTTCATTTCATTTATCTATCTATTATATATATATATACTGAATATATATGATATATAAATCATATTTTATATTCTGGAAGTAATTAAATCATGATATAAGTAATAATAATGTCAAGAACAACAAGTCAAAACACCTACGATAAATGAAACGATTTTACCCAAAACGCTTCTTTAACATGGAATTTACAAAAGAACGGGTAATATAAAGTCATAAGTGAACCATATATGATATAATAACAATGAATATGATTCTGGAATAAGTCAATAACATGATTTAAATCATATACAGGAGGTTCGGACACTCACAAAGCAAGTCGGACCTAAGGTAAGGGAAATATCACAATCTCATTTTTATCCGAGATTGTTTATTCGTAAGTATTTACTGGGGTGTATTTTATTATCCACATCCATGTTTCATCAATATGTAATATTATTTCCATCCACCTACAATTTTTTTTAAAATCCATTTTTACCCTTCGGTGAGTTTTTAGTAATATGTATGAAAGGAATCTTTTGTCGTTTTTCGTACGAGGTACTTTTTGACTTTTCTGAAAAAAGAACGAAGAATGTTTTTTTTAACTTATACGGAATGAATGTATTTTTAAAAACATTATTTCCAAGAATCTTCATTTAAAAATTTTCAAGTTTATTTTTAATCAACTTCTTTTAGTTTAATGTTGTATGACATGTTAAGAAAGGAAAAATGTTTTTGAAGCAGAAAGGATATTTTCCTCAAGAATGGAGTTCAAGTATTTTATCAAAAATTTTTTCCATATAAGATAATAAAAGGGTTCTGTTTTTATCCCTATTATTACATGGATTTGATTATGTTGTGATGGAAACATTTTTATGAATTCCTTTATCTTATATGAATTGTTTTATGATGTCATGTTGTTTAAGAATCCCATATTTATTACATGGGTTATGCGATGATGTATGATTTAGGATTATGTGGCACACATAAGAAAGGATTCATTATAAGATGGGTGGGACCTATATCTCCCTCCAATGCATTGGGTAAAGATTTTATATCTCATGAGATAGACATGGCTGGAATGGTAGGTTATACCGGTTCAGTGAAACAGGACTGAAACGAGGGTTACTCAATTCAGAAAGGGACTTTGTCCACTAAGATAGTCTTAGAAATGAGTCTTGACTAACAAGAAATGATTCTCTATGATTATGTGTGAATTCCACAAAGTTTCATGTTTTAAGTTATGATTATTGTGATTACATTTCACTACCATGATTTATCCCATGTTATGAAATTATGCTCTCTTTTGCAGGTTATGATTTCCAAAATGTTATGTTCTTATGAATACGATGTGATTGATATTTCTTTTGTTTACCCTTACTGAGCATTTGAGCTCACCCTTTTATGTTTTCTTTTCCCCATGATATAAAGAAAGGTTTTAGGTAAAAAAAAGGAAGATCTTTATGGGAGATGTTGAAGATCTTTCACCACGATTAGAAGATTTTATTCCGAGTTTCCAAAGACACTAAACTATTACGATCCTTGTGTGTGTGTTTTTGTTATGTACTAAGTATTCCGCAAAAGTAATGTAATATTCATTTACGTCAAGCTTCGGGTCTCTACAGTTGGTATCAGAGGAAAGGTTTAGTCAACCTTTGGAAACTAGGATGCGAAAACGTTAGTGAGATCCCTAGAGATATTTCTAAGGTATGTCTAGGGATGTCCCTAAGGTTAAGTATACTTATAGGTTATAGTACTAGAATTACGCTAACGATCATAGAATTAAACCTAAGATGTTAGATATTGAAGGTACTCCCTCTTTATTATGTTGTTTTCCCTAGCATGATTTTTGCCTCTCACACTATTCTTTTTGGGTTTTAGACGATGGATGGAACCCGAAGGAACCGTGTTGATCAATGCAATGGACAATGCAATGATTGCCCTCCTGAACAAACAAATTTTATGGGAGATGGAGTGCAAAATCTTATTGCTATACTTACACAAGCTATGAATCATTCTGGACTTCCAAATGAGCAGAGAAGGGAACAATATTCTATTGAGTCCTTCATGAGGCAACATCCACCTTCTTTCAGTGGGTCTTCTGATCCACTTGTTGCTGAACAATGGATCAGTACCACTGAAAAGATATTTTCAGTTCTTCAATGTTCTGAGCATGATAAAGTCATCTTAGCAGTATATCGTTTGGAAGGTGAAGCTGATCAATGGTGGAATCTTATCAAGAATACAAGGCAAAGAGATGAAATTGATTCCATGGAATGGGACGAGTTCAAGAACTTGTTTTTCAGTAAGTACTTCCCTCGTATTCTTCGAACAAAGATGGAAAAGGAGTTTCTTGATCTGAAGCAGAAGGATGATGAATCTATTGGTATATACGAAGCAAATTTTACAAGACTTGCAAGGTATGCTTCTGGTATTATCATCCAACCTGAAAGTAAAGTTGATCGATTTTTCAGTGGATTAAAACCAAGTCTTCGAAGGGCATTAGCTATAAGAGACTTCAGTAGCTATGAAGAAATTGTGCGTTGTTCTATCAAGGTAGAAATGGAAGTTGGTGTTACATATCAATCTCATGGTTTTGACAAGAAACGAAATATGGAGTTCAAGGAGAAATCTCAGAATAATGGTGAAAAGATTATGAATGTTTCCTTATGCACAAAGTGTGGAAAGAAGCATGGTGGAGATTGTCTTAAAGGGACTAGAAAATGTTTTAAGTGTGGAAAAGAAGGTCATCGAGTAGCTAAGTGTCGAAGTAATGGAAAAAGGGATTCTAATGATGTGAATAAAGCAAACACTGCAGAGAATGCACCACCAACACTTCAATGCTTCAAGTGCAAGGAAATGGGGCATTATGCTAATAAATGCCCTAATCCAAGGGTTAGTGATGATCAACATGAGAAACCACTGATGGAAAAGGACAAAGGGAAGTCACATGCGATCACTATTGGCGATGTTGAATATGACAACGATGTGGTGGAATGATTTAGTGTTTATGTAATGGGATTCCAAAATAATATTGTATCATGGAGTATTGGAATATTTATGTATTGGTCTAATCTGGTATTCAAAGTAATTGAGATATTTTTGGAAATAAGATGATATACGCATAATGAAGGGAAAACGGGAAAACAAAATGTTTAACAGTATTCATGAGCTCATGATTGATATAAGGACTAAGTGATATCATGGTTTGATTATATAGAATTTTGAGGATTTTGGTATATGGAAAGTGTTAACTTTTAACTACATTCATGTTTTCACTAAGGTATTCAGGAGAATACATGATTAAGGACTTTGAATGTTTGGAATGTGACCAACAAAACATATCTTATGATATATGGGGTTCAACGATGGTATTAAATCTCTGGTAATCGTTTTCACTATGAGAGTGGACTCCAGTATTATGGATAAGCCTAAAGATTGGAATGGATTATATTGGAAATAAGTTAGTATTGTTTGTTTTTCGATATTATCGATGGGATGTTATAGTAATATAGTTTTAGAAAAAGGACAACCTGCAGGACGGGCGACAGCCCATCGCGTCGGACAAGGCTGTGGGAATCGAACCCACAACCGAAGTGCGACTGGCCTTTATCACCTACCACTGGCCTATAGGAAGTCCCTCTTTAGTAGAAACTAGTTTTATTTTATTAAGCAGTATGATATATGAAGTATAAGTCTATTTTAGGAACCATATATGATTAATCTCACTATAGATCGACTTATGTATATAATTTTTGCTAACCTTTTGTTTGAGACAGATGGAATGACCCGTCATTCTATCACATGATCTGCTAACACTTCACGAATAACAAATTCAACTTCATTTATTTAAGAGATGAAGTGGAAATTGTTCAATTCTCGAACAACAGTGAGATTGTAACAAAATCATGTAAGTATTTCTTTTAATTCATCAACTTTAGGGAAATGATCTTGAAAACCAAAAATGTTGTCCTAGTGCTCTTATATCTGATTAATCAGATGGTACCTTAGATCGTCACAAATTTATGGATTTGTGATTGTTGGCTTTTCCATAGCCATGTTATCTACCACTCTCCATCAGAACATGATGGTTAGATTTCTCTTCCATATCCATATTTTCACCTATGTGGAAACCCAGTGATTAGTTTATTTGGGTAACCGTTACGTTTCATACTTTTGTTTTTAAAGATTGGTTTTGGTATTCCTTTTTACGATGTGGGTTTCTATTAAAGAAACGTTCGAATAGTAAACCATTTATAACCCCGAAGAATTTCGAGGGCGAAATTCATTTTAAGGGGGGTAGAATGTAACAGCCCGAGATTTTATGAAAAATATTCTTTTTAATTTTATTAATGTCTTGTGTTGTACGCTACACCAAAAGGATCTTGCACAATACAAATCCTTGACTTGCCTTTCATTACACACAATCGCGACCTTCCTCGATAGCGTGTGTAGTACGCAATACCGAGTTTCACTAAACAACGATATGCTATTAAAATATTATTATAACTAGCCGTTATGAATAGTAATAACCACCTTTTAAAATTTTAGAAATTTTAGATCTCAAAATGGACTTCATTTTTGGATTTGGAATATCGAATTTAGCCTAAGGTGAAATTTTGGTACCTTTCGGATAACTTTCATATTCTGATGAATAGTGAAAATTACTAAATTATAATTAAAAACAACTTTTTTAATCAAAATAATTAATAGTGATAAATTATTAATTTGAGTGGTTTTAAAGTATATTTAGAATATATTTTTACAATTTAATACAATTTTGGTCATTGGATGTAATTTCACATTTAAACCAGACATAAACAAGTGTCAATCTTTTGATAGATATTGTTTCTTAAAAACACGCTATTTGTTTTAACAGCGGGATTTAATTATAAAATTAATTAATGCAACTTCTATGTTATGAATTTGGTAAAATAGACTTCATTTTTGAATTCGGAATATGAAATATAGCTTAGGATGAAATTTTGACATTGTTCTGAAAAACATCAATTTTAGAAACTACTAAGTGGTAGTTAAAAAACTGAACTTTTCATAAAACTTAATTTTACCGCTTCTGTGAATGCAATTTCAAAAATCCGAGAGACACGGTTGATGTCAGTAAGTAAAATGTGGTTCAATGAGATGAAAATAATTTTTGGTGAATAGTAACTTTTTACTTTTATTTACCACGGTTAATAGTAAATAGGGTAACTAAGGGTAA
Source organism: Viscum album (assembly GCA_963277665.1). Lineage (NCBI taxonomy): Eukaryota > Viridiplantae > Streptophyta > Magnoliopsida > Santalales > Viscaceae > Viscum > Viscum album. The sequence continues at coordinate 862,592,648 of OY728138.1, forward strand.
ATATGATATTACTATTACCCTAACACATGTCCTAATTCTATTGGATAAGTTTAATTCGACCAAAAACAACCTTATGAATATAATATGACCATTTAGGTCCACTTGGATTAGATTATGACATTTAATATTATTTTATTTAATGAATAGTTAAAATAGTTAAAATCAAAGTTTAATAACTAAAACATTTTTAATATGGGGTTATACATAAGATAAATTCGACTATAAATATTAATTAGAAAGGTAAAAAGATTTCCTAGATAATTATTTTTTATTTATAATTTTTAGACTTTAAATAAATTAATTTATTTATGACACAACGATGATGCAGTAATTACCCTTTTAAGGAAATATTAACATAATTGATGTTATAAATGCTCAAATGAATGTAATTTGAGACTTTTTATGAATTCCACTAATTTTCTAGGTTACTATGATATATTAGTGTTGATTTAATCAATTTGTTTTGAACATATAATTCTGTTATGACTTTCAAAAAAATCATATATCAAATAGTGTCAAAATTGACACAAAATAGTTTTTAAATAAAATATTATATTATTAATTGTTATTTTATTCCTAAAAATCTAATGTTCGGCAAAATGACTTAGATAAGGATATATGTATTAATAATATACAATTTGGGGTTCGTTTGGCATGTTATAGTAAGTGTATTAACCATATAGTGAAAGAAAAAAAAAGACACGGTAAAAGTTAAATTATTTAACTTAGAGTTAAATCTAATTGATAAGGTTAAAATAATACCCTAAACTTGTCTAAATCCTATTGGTTGATAGGATTTAGACCCATACCCACTTTAGCTTCGAAATAGGACCCTTTGGAACCATTATAAACCGATTTTGACATTAATATAAAATAATATTTTGAGGTATTCCTAAGGTGTCCCTCTCCTCCCTTATAAAAGGACACCTCCTCTCCCTCCTCCTCACACCAATTTGAGCACTCAATCTCTGCCAAACCCTGATAAAATATCTTCTCCACTTCCCTATAAACATCCTAGAGGTTCTGGTCTTCCTCAAAGACCAATTTTAGTTCCCTAAGAGGAGGTCTCAAAGAGGCGCTTCAAAGAAGAGGTAATTACCGTTACCAATTCTTTCATCTTTATTTCTTCTTCCACTTCTTCTTCTTAGGTTGTTTCATTATGAAGTAATAATCACTCATATACTGATATGTTATTATAAGTATGAAACAACCCTATTTCACCATCTATCCATCCTACGGAAAAATAAATCACCGCGCGTGCGTACGTAAGGAATACCGTCTCCACGCCGTGGTGTAATCTATTTTACACCACCACCTTACATGGATGGGTATAATGGTGTAAAGAATAACTATACATAGTTATTACAACATCATATTGATTCTGATATATTGTATAATCCACTCCAATTCAATTCAAAATTTATGGAAATGATATCATCGCTCGTGCGTACGTACGGACTACCGTCTCCACGACGCGATGAGATTCATTCTCCATGTTAACCATTTAAGAATGATTATAAAGTATATATAAGAAATAATAATGAAATATATGACATTATAAAGCTACTGGATTTATGTATATATATATATATGTATGTCATCTACTTACTTCCATTCAAGACAATAAGGAAAGGAAAACAGCGTTCATGCGTACGTACGGACTACCGTCTCCATGAACGGTGTTTTTCATTTCATTTATCTATCTATTATATATATATATACTGAATATATATGATATATAAATCATATTTTATATTCTGGAAGTAATTAAATCATGATATAAGTAATAATAATGTCAAGAACAACAAGTCAAAACACCTACGATAAATGAAACGATTTTACCCAAAACGCTTCTTTAACATGGAATTTACAAAAGAACGGGTAATATAAAGTCATAAGTGAACCATATATGATATAATAACAATGAATATGATTCTGGAATAAGTCAATAACATGATTTAAATCATATACAGGAGGTTCGGACACTCACAAAGCAAGTCGGACCTAAGGTAAGGGAAATATCACAATCTCATTTTTATCCGAGATTGTTTATTCGTAAGTATTTACTGGGGTGTATTTTATTATCCACATCCATGTTTCATCAATATGTAATATTATTTCCATCCACCTACAATTTTTTTTAAAATCCATTTTTACCCTTCGGTGAGTTTTTAGTAATATGTATGAAAGGAATCTTTTGTCGTTTTTCGTACGAGGTACTTTTTGACTTTTCTGAAAAAAGAACGAAGAATGTTTTTTTTAACTTATACGGAATGAATGTATTTTTAAAAACATTATTTCCAAGAATCTTCATTTAAAAATTTTCAAGTTTATTTTTAATCAAATTCTTTTAGTTTAATGTTGTATGACATGTTAAGAAAGGAAAAATGTTTTTGAAGCAGAAAGGATATTTTCCTCAAGAATGGAGTTCAAGTATTTTATCAAAAAAAATTTCCATATAAGATAATAAAAGGGTTCTGTTTTTATCCCTATTATTACATGGATTTGATTATGTTGTGATGGAAACATTTTTATGAATTCCTTTATCTTATATGAATTGTTTTATGATGTCATGTTGTTTAAGAATCCCATATTTATTACATGGGTTATGCGATGATGTATGATTTAGGATTATGTGGCACACATAAGAAAGGATTCATTATAAGATGGGTGGGACCTATATCTCCCTCCAATGCATTGGGTAAAGATTTTATATCTCATGAGATAGACATGGCTGGAATGGTAGGTTATACCGGTTCAGTGAAACAGGACTGAAACGAGGGTTACTCAATTCAGAAAGGGACTTTGTCCACTAAGATAGTCTTAGAAATGAGTCTTGACTAACAAGAAATGATTCTCTATGATTATGTGTGAATTCCACAAAGTTTCATGTTTTAAGTTATGATTATTGTGATTACATTTCACTACCATGATTTATCCCATGTTATGAAATTATGCTCTCTTTTGCAGGTTATGATTTCCAAAATGTTATGTTCTTATGAATACGATGTGATTGATATTTCTTTTGTTTACCCTTACTGAGCATTTGAGCTCACCCTTTTATGTTTTCTTTTCCCCATGATATAAAGAAAGGTTTTAGGTAAAAAAAAGGAAGATCTTTATGGGAGATGTTGAAGATCTTTCACCACGATTAGAAGATTTTATTCCGAGTTTCCAAAGACACTAAACTATTACGATCCTTGTGTGTGTGTTTTTGTTATGTACTAAGTATTCCGCAAAAGTAATGTAATATTCATTTACGTCAAGCTTCGGGTCTCTACATTGTCCAAACCAAGGGTAATATATTAGACTCCCAAATACTACAACACCCAAAAATTAATGATATAAGTAATGGATGGTGGGGATTATGAATATAGATTCCCCTATCCTTGACAGAAAAAGGATTATAGGTATCTACAACTCCCTAAATTAATGAAATAATTGAATGGTTTTCCAATGTTAATTATGGAGGTGATTTTGATAATTAAGAAACACATATGCTCTAATCAATGTATGTTGAAAATTTAATGGATTCTTGTCAAGTGTAAATCGGTATTTTCAGTGTATTTATTCACAATCCTGATGATTTGTCTATCAAAAAATTGATTTATTTTATATTGTATTCCATTTTTTAATTTATCATAATAATCCTTTTAAACTACTTATTATCATTATTTTATAGGAATTTAATCTGATTTTTGAAATGGAATTATTCTCTCTACTTAGATGAGAAATTATTTTGAATAAGGAAATCATATTATATATCGACCTATAGTATCCTATCAATGAAAAGAATATTATGGATATAATTTAGTTGAAAATTATATAATGTAGATCTTAATACCATGTAATTATAGTCATTTGACACCAATTATTGGGGAAATACTCAATGTTAGGGATACGACTATTTCGAGGAAAAAGATGTGTTTTTAAGTTTGTAGGGATGAAATACGTCATAAAATTTTATATTGAGTAACATATAACTTTTATACACCATTTTAAATTTTCATTACGGATTAGTAATTAATAATTTGAGGATATAATTTATTTAAGTTGGCGAGAATATAACTTCATGTAATTTCAGAATAAATTTTTCTCTAAATTAATATTATGTTTGATTGATTTTCCCACTAAAAAAACATGAAGTAAAATGATTTGCGATGTGTTATAAGAATATTAATAATAAAATTTTGGAATATTAAATGAATTTAAAAAATAAAAATATCATAATTAATTAAAAGTGTATAAAAAATAGAATTAAGAAAATTTGATGTTTTAAAAAGGTATTTTTAAATAAATGGTGTTTTTATTTATATAATTTATTTTAAAAATTCTAAATTTTTAGAAATTTAATTTTTTAAAAAATTATTTTTTAATTCAAGATGTCAAAATTATCTTAGGTTTTTTTTCCAAAAATTTTATAAAATAAATAATATTTTTCTGAATAGTGAAAAAAAGTTTATTTCCCTATTACCATAACTTTCACTACATTATCAAAATTAATGAATAAATTAAATTTTTTTAAAACCATTTTTATATAAAATTATATTTATAATTAAAATAATTCAATGTATTTTACTATATATATTTTATAAACCCCATTTTTAATGTTTCGAAATCTTAATAATAATTTTATCAAAAACTATTTATATTTGTTTATTTTAAAAATGGGTTTTCATCACTTATAAAAATTAAATTTTAAAAAGGATTTCATATTTTATAATTTAATTTTATTATTATTTAATATGTTCAATTTAATTTTTAGGTTTAAAATTTTGATTGCTGTGAATAACGTTAATGGTTGTTATATTGACAAAACTATTATTTTTAAATATTTGTTTTGTAAACATTGTGAAAATTTTTCTTATTAAAATAAACTAATATATTTTAAAAAATGAGTCTAATATATTGTTTAAAACAATATATAAATATATTTTCACTCAGTAACTTGGTAATTAGTACTAAATATGGTTAATAACACTTAATGGGGGAAATAACAATTTTTCCACAACATAGATTATCATTATATTAATTTTTAATGTTAAAAGTTAATTTTATATTTTTTATAAATTTAATTAAATTATATAAATTATAAATTTTTGTTTGAGATATAAAATTATTATAATGGGTATAGTCTTATATATATAATAAATTATAAATCACATGGGTAAAAACTAGTTCCCAAACTAATACCTAAAATGGTTAAATGTAAAACGACTTGTTGTAAAATTGTGAAATTTCATAAGAACATATATAAAAATGTGTATTATATTCCTAATCAAACTTATATAACTTCATGATTTCATTATTTATAGATTTAATCCATTGACCCCTTAGAATTTTCATCCCTACATTAAAAATGTAATGGATATTTACAAAAGTTACATTTTCATTCCTCATAAAATGAGATCAACAACACAAGATTTATCCACTAATTAAAAAAAATTAAATATACCAAAATCCTTACATTTTATATATTAAACACTATAACTAGGACCTATAATCCTTTTTATTTCCAAAATACCAATCTAGAGAGCCTTGAGGTGTTACCCAAGGGAAAACATCCAAAGGGGGAGGTAATTCTCTCAACCTTGCTCCCTTATTTCATTTCTACTTATACCACCTAAAATACATTAAAATAAATAAAATTATGAGAAATAAATATTAATAATACAATGAAATTTTATTATATAATGGTATGATTCATTTTATACTTTCTTATGAAACTAGTTAAAAAATGATGGTGTTGTCATATTTACGAGAGGATTACCGCCTCCATGAACAAAATGCTTTATTTTTCATAACTACCATGCATGGGTGATCCCAAATAATATGTTAATGAATTAATATAACATGTATAAAATTATTTTCATTCTATATTCATAACAATTTTCTTTAATATACCCCTCCTAGTATACATAAAATGGAAGTGTCAAACGTGTGTACATGTGGACTACCTCATCCATGGAACATCATGTTTTGATTTACATTCTTTCCTAAAATAAATTATTTAAATAATGTTTTTAATATTTAAAAATGATATTTATAGTAATATTTATATCTTTTTATGATAATATTATACATTTTATAAGTGATTTTAACAATAACTATTCACACTAATATTAGCTACTGAAAATGAACAGATCATGTAACCATTCTTAATTTGAGCCCATTTTCAGAAAAAACTATGGAAATTAATTTTTTTTGTAATGATAGAATAATTAAATACATAATCATTTATAATTATAGGGATTAAGATGCTACTTTAAAATGATGTTGATTATGATCATTATACCATGTATGTTTCAGGGAAATCGATCAAATCATCTTAAGTAAATGTCATTTGAAAAAAACTATTTAACAAATAAAATAACATATGATAATAAATTTTCCATAGATAAAAAATATACACATAAAATACTATTAATAATGTTTTTATTAAACTTAATTTTATTATTCAGATTTATAAGATCATGCAAAAAATGAATCAATACCTAAGGTATGTGTTACTTATCTCTATTGTTGATTCTTTTATACATGTTTGATATTGTGCTCTATAATTCTTTCTATATGGTATCTATATCTCGTTATGGACAAAAATGATAATTAATATGTTTAATTTGATGATATTATGATATTAATTTCAATGTATGCCTCAAATGTTTTTTATTCATTTTTTAGTATTACCCTAAGTGTTTTTGTATCACAATTTTAATTCACTGGGAAATTATTTTTATTCTGTGATTATTTTATTTTAAGGTGTATATATTATATATTGATTTATATTTCTTAAAATTCTACAAATTTATGGGATTTCAAAAAATTTCCCATGTCCTACCTTATATTGATTTTCTATTCAAATGAATATAAATTTCTAATGGATTTTATAAACTTAATTCATATTCATTGAGTTATAACTATTCTTATTCAACTTATTTCATAATTTTTAGGAACAACATGATATTAGATTTGGTATTGTGTTATTTTATCTTTTATTTATATGGATGTACATTTATACCAAAAAACCAATTTTTAAATACAACTTTCTTATAGAATTACAAAATCTATAAGGTCTTTTCATAACTCAAATTCTCTTTATTTGAGTTAAAATATTATTACATCAGAATTAATAATATAAGTCTAACAAAGTATAGTTTTTCCAATTTTATAAGATAAATCTTTTGTTCTATCTGTGTAAAATTAGTTTTTAAATATAAATCTCGAGTAATTTTCAATTAATATTTATATTTTATAAATCAAATATTTTTAATGACATTCACCGCATTCAACATCGATCTAAATTGTAACGTCCCGGCCCCAAAAATCTCAAAGATAATGAATTACATTTTAATATTTTCATAGATAAAAGATTAAAATCATATGGGAACAAATATTTTAGCAATTTTAGAAAAACATATTATATACATGATACCCATATTAATTTAAGGGAATAAAATAAAGCATAACATATGTAAAAGATCAACATCCTTGAAAGATTATTCAAATATTTATTTCATCATAACCTCAGGAAAAGAAAAAAATAAGGGTGGGCTCAAATTCCTTGTAAGGGAATGTAAATTGGAATAAATAAAGAATCTATGTGAGTAAATAGACATATAAAGGTAAAAAACTAATAACACAATCCATTCAAATAATTTAAAATGACTTAATCCATATAGAAAGATATGAAATCGAAACACATGCCATTTAATCAATAAATTTTGATTGAAATGTATCTATATAAATGTTTTATTATCCCATTAAAAGTGTTATATTCATTTTATATATTATAATATTCATGTTCTTGATTATTCATAAACACCATTTTTATTGGATTTTACGATTTGGACATTATTTCAAATCATGATTGTTATTTTTTATTAAAGTGCACTATTACCTGGTTTGTTCTGAGACACATTTTTAATCTCCCAGTGACCTTGATTTGATTTTAATATTTAATTTTTTTATTTCCCATTACATTGGTAATATTTCACTCTTCTTGAGAACTTATAGAATCACATTGGTAAAAGACCATAGTGGGATTTCATGCCAACACATTCTAGGAGAAGTGAACTGGAAAACAACCCAATAAAATCAATGAGTCTTACAAGATCTAAGCCCAATGATAATAACATTTTAGTTAGAGATAGATATCATAATTGAAAACATTTAATTAATTATTTTCTATTGATAATGCTGACGTTTTAATGGAGTTCTAGGTGTCCCAAAGTGAAGATAAAATTATGGTCTAGATTCAATGGCCTAGAATAATAGCCCACTCTTTCGACCATGTCTCGAAAACCCGACAACTATTTGGGGTGAAATGTTATATGATTTAATTAGATCTTTATAACCATTTTTTCATCTATCTCCCACCCCAATTTGGTCATTTAGAATATCATTTCAACACCTCTTTTTAGTGGATCTTGGTTTCCTAGGATTTTTTTCAAGGGTTGAAAAGTATTCTCACTATTAACATTCCACCAACTGAGTCATACCACCATTAATTGGGGTCAAATAAAATGTTAGAGTATTAACCATATCCTTAAAAAAACAAATTTAATTAAGTGTTGTATGTGTATTTATGGATCTTTCTATGTTGTTTTTATTTTAATCTTACGCTTCCAATTTGATGTTGTAATCACATTTCTCAAATTTTATTTTGTTCAATTCACATTAGTTTCTTAATAAATATTATTCTTTATATATTATTCTATTATTATTAATATAATTTTGATACCATTTTTAAATATCATGAAATTATTCATGAAAAATCATGTAAAATACTTAATGCGCTGGTGTATGGATCATTATTTTATTGTTTTTTCACTTCTTCAATTCTACCATTATAAGTCTACATTTTTTCATCCATTGAGAGCATATCATCAATGAAGAGAAAATTGTCTTATGGTTTTATCAAAGTTAATATCAAGGGGATATATTTTATTTTATTTTTCATGCCATAAATTCTTAATAAATTCATTTATTTCAGTTCTTTATTCAATGATTTTATATTTTCACATTCCATATTGAATTTCATCACCACACTTTTCATGTTCTTAGAAGATCCTTTTCCTTGGATTTCTCATGAAAATAATCCTCTAAGTGTACAGGTGATTATCATATATATCTAAATGTATTATACCAAAAAGGTACATTTTTATATTTATTTCATTGAATGAATTCATTTCAAGTTAATGAAATTGAAATAATTTAAAAAGAAATTTATCTTATCCATCCATTGTAATAATCTTTGATCAACCCATTCTCATAATTTTAATTCACTATGTTATCTTAGTTCACATTTAATCCCATCTAAAATCACCAAAAAAATTTCCACTTCATAACCAAATACTATTCATATAATTTACATTTTTGAAGTTTTTTTCATAGTTATATTATGATTCAATGAACCAAGCTACACTAAAAATGACCGCTTAACCCTAAAAAATTGGGTAAATATTAGCAAAACCAAATTTTGGAGCCACAATTGAGGAACTAAAAAATTTATGTTAGACACTCACATATTATTCTCCCCACACTCTTATTTTCTTAACAATAATTTCATTATAATCAAATTTCATTTCCAAAAAACCCAATCACAGGGAACCCCTCCTTACATTGACTACCCAACACCAACTATGATGTACAATGACAATCCAAGTATATATTGGACAGAAAATCAACAATATATTGAACCATATTGTTTAAACTATTGTGATTCAAAAAAATTAAAAATTATAATGAGTTTTAATCCCTACAAATAGAATTTGAACATCCCATATCAAATTCTAACAGCTCAATTATCCCCCTATAATAGACTCTTTAGCTCGACCGATTTTCCAGCCTGATCCACAACCATTACATGAAAAATTGTGTCAAAATGTAAAGTGAATGAATTTTAAGGTTTCATACATGAGATAATAACTACAAGGCATTGAAATGTTTATGGATCCCATTCCTAGGTAAACATTCCCTTTCTCAATATTGATATAGGAAATTTGTTATATAAGAAACTATGAAAAAAAAATTATAGAATTTTGTAACTATTTAAAAGAGTTTAAAAACTAATGAATAACATGAACCAATATTTTACAAACCATCAAAGGATTAAAAATTAGAATAAAATTTTGAAGAAAACACTTTACAACATGAGAAATTGGAGTAGGATAATGAGGTGAATTTGTTAGAGAATATTGAAAGTCAACCCAAGGAACATGAGGGGACTGTTAATGAGTGTTTAAATTATGAGGAAATTTATTTTCTATATTTAAAATATGGGGACTTCAAATCATGGATTTAGTATCCTAAATATATATATCTATTGATGCTTTTTTGAAACACAAATCATTTAACCATTGGGAGAAATCAAACAATTCATTCACATATCCACTCAAGAAAGTAATATGTCCAATTCTGTGGTTAAATATTTTGTTCAAAAGAAACCAATTGTATTGAGAAATTTTGAAAATGAAAATGATTTTGATTCAAATTCGCAACCTATTTCTGTATGTGTTAGTGTACCTAAACATTAACTTATGTCCTTTTCATCATTCATGAATTTCTTATTCATTAGTGACAGCGAAAACCTTCAGGTTATAATTTAATTATTCTCTTCATACAAATAAAAGTGGATTGATCCTTGATGTCTTATGCAAGAAGAAAAAAGCAACTAGATCCACCATTTATAATATTAATTTGTTTATAAAAGTCATTTTACAACTTAGGTTTGTGAATAAATCAAATTCTAAACAGAGAATCAATCTCAATCGAGTAAAAGTGGTGTAAAACGTAGTCTTTAAAACCTAAAAAGTCAGTATTGGGTATGTTGGGGTGGGGGAGGGGGTGCAGGTTTTGGAAATGACTTTAAACTAATAAATATTTCGGTGGTAACCCATTATCAATATAGATTTTATTTTTTTTCATTTTTTCATTTTTTTGTTATAAAAACCAATTTCAAAAAAATCTTCTCAACTCCTTCTCTTCATTTACCTTTTTGTTTATTCATTTTTTATATATTTTTAATTTGGTGTTCTTCTACTTAATATAAATTTTATTTCATAATTTTATATACATATATATATATATATATGCACATAAATATTCTAAAAATGGGGAAAGGAAATTATAATAGAAAATATGAAAAAGAAAAAAATGATATAATTGTTTATATTTTTTCAAAAAACTCCACAACCCAGGTCATGGAGACAACCCTATCATGGAAAGCGATGCTTTGGCACTCAAACCCATGGACTAAGAGAGATAAGGTGGTGCATATTAAACTATCCTAGAGATTATGGTACTTATATATATATATATATTCCTTTTTAATATATACTTATATATATATAATGTTTTTATTATTTTTACTTGTTATGTTTATTGATATTTTTTTTGTGAAAATGATTAGGTACATTTTTTCCAATTTTCTTTTATGTTTGTTTGACATTATTTATGGGAACTTCAAGTGGTTTTGAATGTGTTCTAATACTATTGGTGTTTAAGATTCAGGTGATGATGATTTTGAGGTATCTTTAGGAAAATAAAATTTCTACCTGGTTTTCAAATATAACTCTCATTGATGTGGTGTGTTCGAGTGGCATGGAGAAAAAAAGAGTAATCATGAGAAACATGAACATAAATTTCAACCATTAGGTGATAATATTACATGTTTATTATTTCAATTAACTTTTATAAATCATATCATTTACCTCTACCTCCTTCTAAATTATCATTTCATTAAACATTGGGGAAAGTGTTGTTCAATTTATGGGGGTGAAATAAAAAAAATATTTTTGTGTGAATAAAGGAAAATAGAAAAATTAAAATTAATGTACGTAATGGAAGGGAAGATTTCTTAAACATTGAAAATTATAATTAAAATAACAATCCTTGAAACTGGATATTCAATATTTTTTAATTCCAAGATTTTGATTTTAATCCATGTTTAATTTCATGAGAACATATTTTTTTATAGTATGAATGTATTATGTGAATTTTCACCATTTAAATTTTTATTCAATTAATAATAAGACTCACTATGTGCATCCTACGGATTGTTTGGTATTAATGTGAGTTCTTTCAATATCATAATAATTGGAACAGGTTTAGTGATCATTTAAAATTTTACCTGAGTTTTCAAAAATAATAATAATAATTTTATGTAGATAAATGGGTTGACATAATGTGTTGATTATGACACTTTGCGATCATGTATCCATAGTTTTTTAAGCTAGAGTTGGAAATTTTATATCTATTTATGGAAATTTTAGTTTTTTTGTTGATTTAACTTGAGATGATACATGAGTATATGTGCTTCACTTGGTTCTATAGGGTCTTTAGTTCTAGGATTCATCAAAAAAGTCTATCTATAGGGGTTTAATTGATTGATTTGAATTTAAATTACCACAGATAAAGTGAAAAAAAATAATACTCATATTAATATTAAAATGTGAGTGTACTTAGATAATCCATATTTTCCAACTTAGATAAATATGAACCCCTATGGCTACTGTGATGCACCACACATCATCATTATTAATTGATATTAGATGAAACATGGTTGAAATTTTGAAAAAAGGAATGCTATTAGGATTGGGATATTCATTTGAACCTATATTTTGTTAAAATACTTTGATGGGTTTCATAATTTTTTTATCGTGTGGCCTTTTAGAGAGCATTTTATATTATAATGCTTTTGGAAAATGGAAGTAAAATTTCATATTTTTTAAATCGATTTATATCAAGGATCAGAAAACTCAAATTGGGGGGTATGATTAGCCATTGAAAAAGGCTAATTTTCTATGTATATATTATAAAATTCATGTTCTTCATTATTTATAAATACCATTTTTAGTTCATTTTAAATTTGAATATTATTTTAAATCATAATTGTAATTCTATCTTAAAAATAACTATTAGATTGTTTGTTTTGATACAAATTGTTAATCCCCCAATGATCTTGATTTATATTGAATATTTAATATCCAGGTTTCCCATTCCATTATTAATTTTCCATTCTTCTAGGGAACATGACGAATCATATTAAAATATGACCAAAGTGGGATTTCATGCAAAAAAAATTGGGAGATGTGAACTGGACTAAAACCCAATAAAATCACTATATTGGACAAGATACAATACCAATGTTGATAAAATTTGATATTTATTTTTGATAGGATCATCTTGAATATTTTATTAAAGGGTGTACATATCAAATTTAGATATTCGAATGGAGTTCTATGCGGCCCAATTTGAAGATGAAATTCTGGTCCAAATTTGGTGTCCCGGAAACAATTCCCACATTATGAACCATATCATGAAATACCTAGACTAATTTGGGATAAAATTTTATTGATGTTATGATACATTCATAGATTCATTTTCTTATTATATTTCCAACCCATATTATTCAATATAAAATGTTTTTTCCCCTCTATTAGGTGTATTCAAGTTGAAACGGATTTTTTTCAAGGGTGAAAAAGTCTTCTCTCGATTAAAATTCCACCGTCCAAGTCCTACCAACATTAATTTGGGTGACTTAAAAGGTCATATGATCAACCAAAGGATTCAAAAATTACTATTTAAGTCAGTGTAGTTGGATTATTTAGGTATCATTGTGGGTTGTTTTCATTTTAATGGTATGCAACCAATTTGATATTGTAATCACATTTCTCAGACTGTAAGTAGTTCAATTCACCTTTGTTTCTTAATAAAATATTTTATTATACTATTATTATATTATTCTTCACATCATGTCGATACCATATCTTCTTGGTGGTAAATTATTCACACCAATCCTTCTGAAATTATTCAAAAAAATGTTATTTTGATCATTATTTCATCATTTTTCTCTTCTTTAATTCCACACTTCTGAGTCTAGTTTTCACTTCAATTGAGAGCATAGTATAAATGGATATATTGCCTTCTTATGGTTTTATCCACATGATTATAAAGGGTATGTATTATATGATAATTTTCACTCCATAAATGTTTAATAATTTCTTTTATTTGGGATTTTCATTTAATATTTTTCTCCCTTCCTCTTCCTTACTAAATTTTATAGCCACACTTTTTATGTGGTTATAATATTTTTTTACCTCAGAGTTCTCATTAAAATGATCCTATAATTTTATAGGTTTTTAGTATTTGTATGGGAATATTTTATACATTTAATTTATGAGGTTATATTTATTTAATTGAATTAATCATTCTCGAGTTAATGAAAATGAAATAATTTTAAAATAAATTCATACAATCCATCCCATGTAATAACCTAGGACAAATCTATTTTCATAATTTGAATTTAATCAGGTCTATTAGTTATCATTTAAAAAATATAAAGTAAACAAATTTTTTCCACATAATATTAAAAAACTATCCGTAGAATTTATGTTTATGTAGGTTTCTTCTTTGGTCTCTGAGGATTCGATAACCCAAGCTATAATAAAAGCGACTCCTTAACCCTAAAAACATGGGTAAATTTGGGTGAGACCAATTTAGATGAATGAATATACTAAATAGTAAATATAAATTAATTGTAAATAAATTAAATTCTTAATTATTTTATGTCATGGTTCTTATGAACATGATATCTTTACTGTCATGATATGATAGTTTAGATTATTCTGATAAGGAAAATTAATTTTTCTCAGGAGTCTACTAATGCATCAAGTGGCATAAATTAACTGATCCCAAACCTATAGAGATTACATTAAATGGTTCCCAACATATTTATGTCATGTAAAAATCATTCCTCATATATCTAATAATGAATTTAATTAAAAAAAAGTGACCCTTATAATAATCTTTATTTATTAAATTAAAGATATATATTTGACAATAATTCCCCCACTTAATCAAATAACTATAAAAGTGAACAACATTTATAAATATGGTGTATGGTTTAGGTAAAAATATTATCCAGAAACAAATTTTTTTTATATTTACTAAAATATCTGATGAAAAATGATTAAAATAAATTTATTGACTCTAGAGAAAGTTAATAATCACAAAAAAACATTAGGATTGGGAAGGTAACTTTTACCACTCGAATATGTTCAAACTAAACCCCTTGGGTGAGTTAATTCAATATCAAACATAGAATACCATGATTTTTGATTTAATAATGATATTAAATGACAATGGGTCAATATATAAACCACAATTAGATGAATTGTTGTATACTAATAAATAAGTCTCTATGGAATGTATATGTAATGTCTCCGATTTTTTAGTATATTATTTTATTATTATATGGGAATTCATTCGATACCAGGCTTTAAGATGGCGTGCAGTTCCGAGGCCCGGTGAGCCCAGAACAAATATCTTAATTTAATTAAGTAATTAAATGACACGCACGTGTGGTTTTCCTGAAAATGTGGAATAACTCCTGAACGGGTGCACAGATCAGAAATCTGAGGGCATTGTTGCATCCAGAGCAACAGGTTTACCCTAGGAGAGACATAACATTGTCTGGCACAGGTCAGTGGTGAAATCTAGTTTTTGGACGCAACAGTAATAAAATATTTTATTAAAACATTTTATTAAATTTTGTTGCAGCAAATATATTTTATACTTTTTAAATAAAGGTTTGCACAGGGGTCCAGGGTTATAGACCTCATAACCCTGAAACCCGTGGAGGCTCTGGGAAAAAGATCTGTAAGAAACCCCCAATGCAGTGATGACGTTCTTGACGGATTTCGTCGACGATGACGACGCAGCGACCGGATCTTCGCCAACGAGCACCGTGGATCCAAGTAGGGTGTTTAATATCTTTTGATTTATTTCGAGTTCTTGATTCCTACGATGAACACGAACTAATCCACGAACAGATTAGCCCACGGATCGATTGTATTTGCGGGATGGGCTTTTTTTGCGGGAATTTGTGGATTTGATTCTTGAAGTTTTTTTGGTTACATTTAACCTTATAACGGTGAAGAACCAAGATCGACACAAACATCGATTATGGTTCGTCCCTCTCAATGTTTTGTGCCTTTCTCCCCTGATTTCTCGCGTTCTTCGTGTGCGTTCTACGCGTTCTTTGCGGAGGTATGAACGATGGATAGTTGCGCATCCGTTGCGTGATTCAATGATCCCAAATTGAAGATCTGGCATCGGAACAACCCCATGGAGGTGTGACAACAGTTTTGTTGGGCAGATCGAAGCAGATCGGAAGATATCATTCTTCGAATGATTTCCGCGTAGATGACCGGAATTGGAATTTAGAGCCTATCGAAGGTCTAAAACCCACAGATTTAGCATCATGACGACGGGGTGACCCATAATCTTGAGTTTTGCGGAAAACGGACAAGAGAAACATGATCCATAGATCTGGACGAGGTGCGAGGAGGAAGACGACGTTTCTGGAAAAATCTCAACTACACGGCATGTAGTATGAGCTACACGACATGTGTTTGTCGGTGGACCACCCGATGTGTACTCTGGGAGTACACGGACACTGATTGGGTACATGGCCAAGGACACGGCGTGTACACCCTTCCCCAACCAGACCCTACCAGATACACAGGATACCCCGTGTACTAGTACACGGGTAGGCGACATGGACAGACACCGTGTACGGGCATACGGCTAGGGTACACGGGTGTTTACCTATGGATAGGACATGACGTGTGCTTCGACTCACATGTCGTGTATATTCTTTCCTACATGACTTCAATTCCAGACATGGGCTGTTTACATGAGCAGTACCCGGAGTCAAGGAACACGGCACGTAACCATAATACACTCCATGTAACCTGTTTTACATGGATTGAGCTAGTTGCCTTCTGTGACTTGGACTAGTTTCCTTAGGGTTTGTCCCCTTGGTCTTTCTCCTGAAGGTTTTCGGTATCATTTCCTACATAAAAGAGTATGATCCCTTCAGCAGGACTTCCTGAATAGTGTTGTTGGAATCCCCTCTGTGAGACTTGGAGCTGGATCCTTTATTCATTCCTGGTACCCTAGGTAGAGTTCTTAGTATCGACGTGACCAACTTTACCCGGGCACCGATCCTCTCCTCAGCGTATTAGTTCAGACTGAGTTGTTGGAATCACACCATAGCTATTGGTTGTGATCCTCATCTTAAAATCGTATTCTCAAGTACTTGTGGAGTGTGTTCTTCTAGAATGAGTACTTCATGTACCTCTCTTCAAACCTTGGAGTGTGTTCTCCCTGTTACGTGCTTAGTGTAATCTTCGAGCTGGATCTTAATGGTGGTTTCACGATAGTCAATCGTGTAAGAGTATATCTGGATATTTTTGTTATATGTTCTGTAAACATATACTGTGTAGAGATGACTGTATCATTCCTCTGTGTTATTTTCTTTGTTGCATTCCTTTATGGTTTTAGGGTGTCTTAATGGGTATTGTTATACTCACCCCTGTACGGGCTTTGCCTGCATGTGTCGTGTCTTATGCAGACGAGCGATCCTTTGATAGGATTCTAGGCGGACCAGGACCGAACAGTGTTCAGTGAGCTCAGACAGGCCGAGGTGTATTCCTACGACTACATATTGCAGTCCCAGTACCTTTCGTTACAGGTTGGACTTTGTTTCAGACTCTCTTTTGGTGGGATTTTACTTTTGGCCCAGGGTTTTACATTACTACACTTTACTTTCTTGTTGTACTCTGTTGGATGGGATTTTAGTGTATGCATGCATTTCCATTTTACTAGTTTTTACTTTTCATCTTTGTGGGCTTGGAGATGTGTGTGCATGTGTACAGGTTTATAGGAAATGCCTCCCACGTTAGTGATATGCCTACTCGGTGCTAGTCACCAACCCCTGGCCTATTGGAGGTGGGCTTGGGGAGTTACGGCTCGAGCCCCACGGGGATGGGTCGTGACATAGTGGTATCAGAGGTGGTATGTTCTACCTTAGGACCAAGAGTCTGTGAGTTAGTTTGGGGCAATAGTGTTAAGTGTTTCGAGTTCAGATTTCAGGCTAGGGACCCCAGTGTTGGTGCGGGCGGCCGACGTATCCTTACACCAGGACTCTGATAACTTTCCTTTCAACTCGGAACATGATAACACTAGTTTCGGGGAAAAATAATGGTACATGCATAATATAGGAATGATTTGTGGTTTCCATGTCCTTCTTGAGTCAGCTCTCCAGATATACTCACTGACTCAGATACATATTGTTTCTTTATAGGATGCCTCCATGATGTGCAGCCGCTAGGATCCAGTAGCTCAATCACAAGGATGACCCCCTCAGTGATGAAGCTTTGATACAGGGACCAGATCCCCCAGTTTTACCTTCGGGTGGTGTGCCAGTTATCCCACCACCGATGGAGCAGTGTCTAGTTCCTGCTGTACCAGTGGAGGAGGAGTGCAGGCTGAGCGCACTCCACGTGTTTCAGAGACAGAGACCCCTCAGGTTTTTAGGGGAGCCTAGCCCTCAGGCAGTAGAGGACTGGCTTGAGGAAGTGAATAGAGTCTTCCGTTTGGTCAGGACACCAGCAGACCAGATGGTGATCCTGGCGGTGAGCCTTCTGCAGGGCTCGACAGGGCGATGGTGGAGTTTGGTTATCCAGAATCATGATGAGGCGACTCTTTTATGGTCAGAGTTTGAGCATCTCTTCAGAGAAGAGTTTTTACCGGTTACCCTGAGAACAGTACGCATACATGATCTTCTTCAAATCCAGCAGGGAACCATGATGGTGGCTGACTATTCATCGAGGTTTACCGACCTCTCTCGGTACTCGATGGATATGGTCATGGATCAGTACTTTTGAGCTCGGACTTTTGAGTGGGGATTTCACAGAGATATTCAAGCCAACTTCATCCCTATGAAAATTCATACTTATGATGGGGTGCTCGAGCGAGCTTTGGTGGTTGAGAGATTCTTGGCATAGCAGAGATAGTCGACAGTTGTCAGTAGTGAATGAGCTGGAGCAGAGACCTCGACAGCAGGGAGCCGACGTTAGGGACCCAGACGTGGGAGAAGTTTTCAGAGGAGATCCCAAGATAGAGGATCTTCCATACAGGGTTCTCAAGATGCATCCAACCAGCCTCTAGAGAGGCGATGTTACTCATGCGATGGTAGGGGACATCTCACTCGAGATTGTCCGACCCGCCATACTACTAACACGGGAGAAATGGGTGGACCACCGAGGAAAAGGCAACGTGTGGAGAAGAAAGATCCGTGGGGTATAAGACATGGTAGAGGAGCTGGTAGAGTAGCTGAAGCTGGTCAGCATTTTGACCTTTTGCCACCACCACCCCCAGGAGGTCCACCCCAGGCTCATGGAGCTGGTGGACAGAAGCAGGGACAGCTGCAGGCAGCAGAGGCTTATAACCCAGATACTCCCGAAATGATTAAAGGGACAATCTGTGTCTTTTATAATTTGTTTTCCATACTGATATACACAGGTTCTAGTCATTCTTTTCTGGTTTCTTATCTTTATCGAGACCTTGAGATTTCTGTTGAGCCATTGATTTGACCCTTACGCTTAGAAACACCGACTGAAGAAGATTTAGAGATCACACACCTTTGCAGATAGTGTGACCTGACCCTTGGAGGCGACGATACAGTTGGCCTCTTTACAGTTATCCTTCATGGATAGAGATGAGGGAGCTTACCTTCAGTCAATGGTTGTTACTCCTCTACTCTTACAGTGAGTCAAAGAAGCACAGATCGATGATGTTGATTGTGAGACTTTATGTGCTCAGATATCCGCAAGCGATGCTAATGATGGATATTCAAAAGGTGGGGATCACGTTGTTCTTTTCAGAGGGAGAACAGTAGTACCAGTGACGTTGCGGGAGGAGGTTCTGAGGGAGTTCCATAAATCTCCTTTGGCAGTGCATCCAGATGTGGAAAAGATGTACCAAGACCTCCGACTTCATTTCTGGTGGCCAGGAATGAAGAATGGTGTGGCATAGTTTGTTTCTCAGTGCCTTACTTGTCAGCAAGTAAAATCTGAGCACCATGTGCCAGCAGGTTTGACTCATCCCCTTGAGGTGCCAGAGTGGAAGTGGGATGGGATATCCATAAACATCATGATGGGTTTACCTTGTATGTCCAGGGGACACGATTCCATCTGGGTGATCGTTGATCGACTCACCAAGTCAGCCCACTTCCTAGACATATGGGAGAAGAGTTCAGTAGAGAGCTTGGGACGCATCTACATACAGAATATAGTTTCGCTTCATGGAGTTCCATCCATGATTGTCTCAGATCATGATGCTCGTTTCACATCCCGGTTGTGGAAGGGATTGCAAGAAGCTTTTGGGACCCAGTTACACTTGAGCATAATGTTTCATCCTCAAACTGATGGAAAGAAATAGCGAACCATCTAGGTTTTGGAGGACATGCTATGATCTTTCATACTTGAGTTTGGTCGTAGCTGGGAGGATCACCTACCACTGGTGGAATTTTCTTATAACAACAGTTATTATTCCACTATTAGTATGGTACCATTTGAGGCATTGTACGGGAGACCTTACAGGTCACCACTTTGCTGAACTAACCCAGGAGATTCAGCACTCATGGGCTCAAAGATGGTACGAGCTACTACGGAGAAGGTGCAGGTCATCCAGGAGCGGATGAAGACTGCACAGAATCAGTAAAAGTCTTATGTCGACAAGAGACATAGGCCCTTGGAGTTTGAGGATGGAGACCATGTGTTCCTTTGGGTCTCACCTCGACGGGGATTGTAGAGATTTGGCTGAGGCAGCAAGCTATCTCTGAGGTTCATCGACCCTTTTCAGATTCTGAGTAGAGTTGGCGAGGTGGCGTACCGCTTGGCTCTACCTCCTCAGATAGACCGAGTACACAACGTCTTCCATGTGTCGCAGCTGCAGAGATACGTGCATGATCCATCACATGTTATCGATTGGGGCGAGCTGGACATCGATGATGAAGCGACATTTGATGAGTACCCAATGGAGATCGAGGATCAGAAGGAGAAGATCCTTCGTGGGTGAGTTATTCCCTTGGTGCGTGTCCTATGGAAGCATGGGAATCTTCAAGAGAGTGTGTGGGAGCGGGAGTCTCAAATTCATGTGCAGTACCCACATCTTTTTTAGTAGCATTTGTTTTGGATTTTCAGGGACATAAAGCCCTAAGGTGGGTGTGATGTAATTTCTCGGATTTTTCCGTATTTTATTTTATTATTATATGGGAATTATTTTGAGATCAGGATTTGAGACAGCGTGCAGTTCCAAGGCCCGGTGATCCTGGAACAAATGTCTGAATTTAATTATGTAATCAAATGACATGCGCGTGTGGTTTTCCTGAAAAAGTAGAATAACTCCTGAACAGGTGCTTGTATTGGAAATCTGAGGGCACCGTTGTGTCCAAAGCATTGATTTTACCCTAGGAGATACCTAACATCAGCTGGCACAGGTCAGTGGTGAAATCCAGTTTTTGGACACAACCGTAATTAAATATTTTATTAAAATATTTTATTAAATTTTGTTGTAGTGAATATATTTTATCCTTTTAAAATAAAGGCATGCACAGGGGTCCAAAGATATAGACTTAATAACCCTAAAACCCCTGGAGGCTCTGGGAAAAATCTTTGGAGGAAACCCCCAATGCGGCGACGATGTTCTTGATGGATTTCACCAGCAACGATGAAGTAGTGACCAGATCTTCGCCAACAAGTGTCTCGGATCCAAGTAGGTCATTTAATCTCTTATGATTTCCATCCCGTTCTTGATTCCTACGATGAACGTAGACTAATACACGAACAGATTAGCCCGCGGATTGATCGTATTTGCGGGATGGAATTTTTTTGAGGGAATTTGGGGATTTGATTCTTGAAGTTGTTTTGGTTTCATTTAACCTTCTAATGGTGATGAACCAAGATCGACACGAACATCGATCGAGGTTCATCCCTCTCGATTTGTTGTGCCTTTCTCTCCCGATTTCTCGTGTTCTTCGTGTTCATTTTACACGTTCTTTGCGGAGGTATGAACGATGGATTGTTGCACGATGCAACAATCCCAAATTGAAGATCTAGCATCAGAACAACCCCACAGAGGTGCGATGACGGTTTCGACGGATAGATCGAAGCGGATCGGAAGATATCGGTCTTCGAACGATTTCCGCGTTGATGACCGGAATTAGATTTTAGAGCCGATCGAAGGTCCGAAACCCACAGATTCGACATCATGATGACGGGGTGACCCATAATATTGAGTTTCGTGGAAAACGAACAAGAGAAACATGATATAGAGATCCGGTCGAGGCGCGAGGAGGAAGACGACGATTCTGAAAAAATCCAGACTACACGGCGTGTAGTATGGGCTACACGGCTTGTGTTCATCGATGGACCACCCGATGTATACTCCGGGAGTACATGGACACGAATTGGGTACATGGACAAGGACACGGCGTGTACACCCTTCCTCGGACAGACCCATCCAGATACACGGGATACCCCGTGTACTGGTACACGAGTATGTGACACGGACGGACACCATATATGGGCATACGATCAAGGTACATGGGTGTTTCCCAGTTGATAGGACACAGCGTGTGCTTCGACTTACATGTCGTGTATATTCTTTCCTACATGACTTCGATTCTAGACACGGGCCGTTTACGCGGGCAGTACCCAGAGTCAAGGAACGCGGTGTGTAACCATACTACACGTCGTGTAACCTATTTTACATGGCTTGAGCTAGTTTCCTTCTGTGACTTGGACTAGTTTTCTTAGGGTCTGTCCCCTTGGTCTTTCTCCTAAAGGTTTATGGTATCATTTCCTACATACAGGAGTATGATCCCTTCAGCAGGACTTCCTGAATAGAGTTCTTGGAATCCCCTCTATGAGACTTGGAGCCAGATCCTCTATTCCTTCTTGGTACCCTAAGTAGAGTTCTTGGTATCGATGTGACCAACTTTACCCAGGTGTCGATCCTCTGCTTAGCAGATTAGTCCAGACTGAGTTGTTGGAATCACCCTATAGCTATTGGTTGTGATCCTCATCTAAACATCGTATTCTCAAGTACTTGTGGAGTGTGTTCTCCCAGAACAAGTACTTCATGTCCCTCTCTTCAGACCTAGGAGTTTGTTCTCCCTCTTATGTGCTTAGTGGAATCTTCGAGATGGATCTTAGCGGTGGTTTCACGATAGTCGATCATGTATGAGTATATCCGGATATTCTTGTTATATGTTCTGTAAGCATATACTGTGTAGAGCTGACTGTATCATTCCTTTGTGGTATTTCCTTTGTTTCATTCCTTTGGGGTTTCAGGGTGTCCTACTGGGTATTTTTATACTCACCCCTTCACGGGATTTTCCCGCACGTGTCGTGTCTTGTGTAGACAAGTGAGCCTTTGACAGGATTCTAGGCAGACCAGGACTAGATGGTGTTCAGTGAGCTCACACAGGTCGAGGTGTGTTCCTATGGCTAAAGATTGCAGTCCTAGTACCTTTCTTTACAGGTTGGACTTTGTTTCAGACTCTCTTTTTGTGGGCTTGTACTTTTGGCCTAGGTTTTTACATTACTGCACTTCACTTTCCTATCGTACTTTGTTGGCTGGGATTTTAGTGTATGCATGCATTTCCATTTTAGTGGTTTTTACTTTTCATCTTTGTGGTCTTGGAGATGTGTGTGCATGTGTACAGATATATAGGCAAATCCCCCCATGTTAGTGATATGCCTACTCGGTGCTAGTCACCAACCCATGGCCTATTGGAGGCAGTCTTGGGTATTTGCGGCTCGGGTGCTACGGGGACGGGTCGTGACAGTATATAAGGATGAAAACCCTTTCCTTGCATTTCCTTTTGTGTGAACATCCTTTAAAATACAATATAATGGGTTAATTAATGTTATTAAATTATTATATATAAAAAATAAAATTTATTATATCATATATTAACCTATTATAATATCTTATTAACCATTCCTTTGTAGTCATTCATTATTTTCACTATTTTGGGTTTTAATAGCCTAGTTTCTCAAGTATATTTTGACTTGTTACTTGATATTACTATTACTTTGATATTTATTTAATAACATAAAAAATATAAAACATGATTTAATAATCATATATATTCATAATATACATATTTAGAATAATCTATTATGTATGGAGATAATAATTGAAATGCACCATTCCGGGAGACAATAGGTCGTACGTACAGATAAACACTTCCTATATTTCATTTCCCTATTAAATGAATTAAAAGTAAATCTGATATATCTATATTATAATTTCAGAATCATATATATTTCATATAAATCACATTAGTTTAAAAAAACAAAACTTTATACATTCCTAATATATTGTGAACGAATCGCATCGCCTTGAGGGGGTGGTGGTCCACACTTCCACAAAGGATATTATCATATTTTCACAAAATGGAAGGCATAAGGTTATGTGTCATATAAAAATTAAATAAAAATAAAATCATAATAAATATCACATATATTATATACAAATATAATTTTCATTATAATGACCGACTATGATAGGGTGTAAATGAAAAAATGAAAGACATCGTTTTGTGAGGCGGTAGTTTATTGTACACATAAATGGTAAGTTTGTTACTCATTATATGGAATTTTGTGTAAGTTAATGTAGAAAATGTATAATAAAAAATCATTTTATATATAGGATACTTAATATATTTTATAATAATTAAATAAGAATATTTTAGGGCTTGGATAATGAAAATTAAATAAAATTTCTTGAGAAAGGATGTTACCTCTTATTTGGATAACGCCTTTTGGTTTGCATCATAGGGGTTATTTGAATGGATTTATTCAAAAATATATGCATGTAGGATTAGGGGTGAGATATTTATGAGCTATTTTGAAATATCTTTATCAAGAAAAATTGGCATTATATGGGTGGGGAAGAGGGAGGGTTGAGTACCTTTTTACAGTGGAGGAGGAGTGTCATTCTTGGAAATTTTTGAAAAGGGAATTCCAGCCACGTTTTTTCATTAGAAAGTGGATCCAAAATAATAAAAAAATTGATCCAAGTGAAATTATGTTATAAATAGTCCCATATAATAAATATTTGACAAGTTTCTTGTTCATTTTTTGGCCACTTGTTTAAGGTTTAAAATCATGTTAAGCTAATTTTTCTCTTGATTGTTGTAATCAATTCTAATTAATTTTACTAACCTTTTTGGTAAAAAACTAATTTGACATTATTATACACTATAAATTAATCTGATTCAAAATATGGGAGATATTTTTCAAAATTACAATAAAAAAGTGGAAGAAATTGATTTAAATTTAATCCCAGATATGGGATGATGAAGTAGGTTTTTAAAGTAAAAATGATTAAAAGTTTGATGAGTTTTATATCTAAATTCTATGTTAAATTGTTTCTAATGGCCTAAATTGTTTTAAATGATATAAAATATATCTAATTATACTTTAAGATAAATTAGAAACATAATTTGACTATATAAATAAATCATATGAAGAAGTAGTTTTGAACTAAAATTCAGTATTGTTCAATATTCATAAAAATATGAAATTTCATCAGAAAATACAAACATTTAAACCTAAGATAATTTTTTGGTTTCAATTTAAAAAATGAAAATTATTTTTCACATATAAAATATGTAAAAGTTCCAAAATTTATATTTATAATTGTTTATCTATTAAAAGGTGATAAAATTATATTAAAAAAATATGGGATTTTTATGTGTAAAAATCAGGGTTCCTCTTATATTATGTCTTGGAAATAAATTGAATGAGTGTCAAAAATATTTGATTTAATATAATATAGGTATTTAATCAATATCATCAAATAATAATAATTAATTTAATTTATTAAGATAAAACACCTTTATTGATTTTAAAAATAGTTTTTATAAAAAATATTCCCTTTGCATTAAATGGCTTCTTATATTCATTTTTAATTAATTTGAAACCAATGAATTCAACCCTATATATTCATAATTTTGTTAACCCTATTAATAAAAAATTTATATGTTTTATTAAATAATTAATATCTAAATGATATATTATTGTTCAATAAAACTTAGCCCTATGTATATCACAATCCATAGAAGATATTAATTATTGTGTGTAACATAAACTACAGAACAAAGTCGTTATTGTGTAAAAAGAAAGCTAAAATAGTGTTTCATTAATTAAAAGGTATAGAATATATTTATTTTAAATAATAAATAAATCTTAAAGTCTTGTGTTGTAATATTATTTTCTACACCTAGTGTTGTGTGTCATACACACTATTCTCAATGATTCGTGTAGCGTAAGTTTAACTTGGTGTTTCTTTTCAAGAAATATAGGGATTTTTTTCAAAAAGTAAAATATAATAAAGTATTGGTGTTTTACATAAATGGATTTACAACATATTATGTGGAAATTATCAATAAAAATATAAGAATAATCAAACCTCTAGTTTATAATATGATATTATACATTTAGAAATCCCAATATTTATAGGACACATTATTAATACAATTTAAGAACAAAAATTAATCTATATTTTTAAAAAAAAATAATAAATTTAAAAAAATTGAACACATTAAAAGGATTATTATTATAATATACAATATTTTAAAGATAACGGTGTTTAAATTAGAAGTCAGTGTGAAATAATATTGATAATATATTATTTTAAGGAAACTTTTTGATAAAAAAAGTTATTTATTGTAATTTATTTTAAAGGGTAAATTTATCAAAAAATATATTTTATTTTACAATAAAAAATTCATTTTTTAAATTTTAATATCTCGTCCTAAATAAAAGATCTAATATAAACTGGCACATCACCTCATGTGTGTCTCCCCAAACGCAGGAAACTGTTGACTAGCAGTGAGGGTCTTAGTTTGTTAGTTGGGAGACTATACCCTTAGTATAATGTCAAAGAATAAAAATAAAAAATAAAAAATATAATAAATATTCACTATTAACATATGAAAACTTAATAATGGAATACAAGTCAAATAAATAAAATAGGATCCCAATATCGAAAGGCTATCCAGTATAGTAAGTAGTAGGTAAATAAATAAAAATAAAAATTTTCAAGGTATTACAAAGTATATCTAAGTCTAACACCTACTTCATGCTTCTATTCTCATACTTCCACCACAGGTACATTTCCCTTCGCCAGATCCCCCATGAAATATACAAGTACAATAAAATTCCCACGTATGGTGTTATTTCAAGTCTCAATAATATATAAATTTCTCCTTAAACTATTGTATTAAATTATAATAGGTATATTATATAATAATAATAAATTCATTATAAGAATAATGTTATATAATAGAAAATCCTTGTCATCATACCCTAACCAAGCTGCCTCAAACCCATGGTTGTACTTTATTCTTCCACATTCTAGGATGATTATGGTAGATTTTGATACTAATGAAACTAGCCACAGTGTGACGTCCCCTAGAATTCAAGTTGGACTTGTTCCCTAATGTACACTAGTTGATTATTAGGAATCCTATAGGAATTGATACTTATTAAATTACTTACTACCTTGAGTGAATCCTCAATAAGTTCTCCATGTCAACCTAATTCTCCACCCAATGCTTAGTTCACACATATCGATAGTCTAAAGTCAATAGTTCTTCCTCTGTATGGGATAAACATTTCATGATGTGTCACCAATATCATGTATACATAAAAAAAACCTTGTCATGTTAAAAAAACCTAAAGGGTGTATCATAAAAGGTATTAATATGATGTTATCTTGAGTATGTACTATGACATATAATAGAATGTGATCACAATCAATCATGAAAATAAATTACCCTAGCACATCCTTGGAAAAAAATATCACAATGTGTCTAATTGGGTACAAACGCACAAACATGTTGTCCCAAACATTCAAAGTATCAAATATTCAAACCAATAAATTATAATGTTGAAATATATAAATTGAGAGCCTAATATTTAAATAACTTTCTACCAATGATTTAAATGTCAACATCAAGGTAATTAGAAATAATAATCACCTATACCAAAATGACACACCAGCTTGAATATGACCGTGTTCCATGGTCTCATGAAACTAGTGGAAATATAATAAGTTTCAAAAACTATAAAAAGATAAGTGTATATAATTCCTAGGGATAGATCCAAACATACTCAAAGATGATCATCAGTAAAATCCATGAAGATATGGATATTTATGAGACACCACGGTTAATGAAATATGTTGTGATATGGAGGTGTATTGGAAACCAATGACCATGAAAAATGTTTGTAAACCATGGAATATGTTATACTGAAATAATACCACCCTGACGTTGATATGATGGATTAAGAATGAAATTTATAACAATTGAACAACATAATGAAAAATGGTTCTGGCTTGGGGAATAGTCCACCATGGTGTAAATGATGATTATACATCATGAGATTCAACCTCTACAGCACAATTTGTAGTTTTTCATCTTACATCCACAGTGGTACAATCTATAATGTGGTGAAAGTTTAGGGTTTGTGGTGTGTTTTTATATTTTTATTCCTTTGGTAAAAATGAATCCATGCAAAACATTTAATGGGGGAGGAATGTTAGAAATTTATAGGGATTCATAACAAATGGATTCCTTTATTAAATCCTCATAAAAAACTTCAATTCTAAAATAGGTTCCCTAAATTCAAGATTGTAACAACATATTTAAGGCATTAACTCTCGAATACTAATATATATACCATCCATTTGTAGCTAACATGGAACTAGCTATGTGGCATGATCTGAGGTTCTATAACGATGAATCCAATGAAACAACCCTCCATAGTGATGTTTATGAAACATATTTCTTTAAAAACCATACTATAGAACAATCCATTTAGTTGTTGCATATCCCAATATCAAAATAAATTCTATAGTCTGACTATATAGGTCATGGTTTAGTGAACCAACTTTTGAAAAATATCTTTCCAAAAAACATTTTAAGCCTATTTTACGATCCAGAAATACTCATGTCCTTAACCAAACATGGAAAAAATTATTAAGAAGATGAAATTATTATTTTTATAAATGAAATTAATTTTAGGGATTTACAATACATCCATTCAAAATACATCTCATCCATAAGAATCATATTTAAGGGTCCTTCTAAGACAACTCAGGCCATTGATCTAGAACATTGGCCTCTCACTCCCAAGTCTCCTTTGGGAATAATCCATACAACCATTGAACCTAGATAAATGGTACAATCTTCTTTTGGATGTAATTTTTAATTTGTTATTTAATTCACAACATATGCTCCCCATAAGATATATCTGGACCAATCTCAACTTCCACACAATTGATAGAATGCATAGTGTAAGGACCTGACCCTAGTTTCCTAGAGCCATCACCTTATTTGATTACATTGGCTTTCAAATAAGGAATAAGCATCCCGAATGACTGATTAGTTTAGTATTATTTGAAACAAGATTCATACATAATTTAAACATTACAACTTGAAAAGAAATACAACATAAAAACTCCTTAGACAATATCCATAAATCCTAGGTTATTTCATCATGTCATTCATAATAAACTTATTCATGTCCTGAGAAAATGAATCATAATAAAGGGGTGATCTCAAATGCTCAGTAAGGTTAAGAAATATAGCGGAAGATAACATAATCATTAGACATGGTGAATAACTGAAAACACATACCTCTAAAAATAAACTTGAACCTAATATGGTAGAAAGTGAAGTGAGTAAATATTTCCATAACATAACATAATCAGGGATATTATAATAGTATAATAACTACCTGAACCATCAGTACTATTTTCATAATTAGGGAATGCATAATGCGGGACAACATGACTATACCGTCAAGGCCTCGTGCCAAGACTATAAGTAATCTTTTGTCAAGGACTTCTGTCATGACCATAGTTTGTCTCATTAGCCACACCCAACACTTACTATGTCCAATTAATTCTTCATATGAACTAGGATAAACATATACAACATACACATTCATATTGAAACTAATATATGAAATGTAAATAGCTTTCCCCGAACATTAAGAAAAAACACTTACCATTCAAAGTAAACAGATGAATGGTTTTAAGATAGCACATCAATAGCCAATATAATCATAAAAAATTAAATTAAATATAGTAGATTATAAAATGGTATAATAATCTAAATAATACATAGGAATCAATATGAGTGTTGAAATAAATGAAGATACTCTTATAAAATCTTCTAGTAAATCTTGAGATAAATACTCTTTTACTTTGGAAAGAAGAGTTCTTTTGGAAAAATATTTGTATAAAACCATAAGTTAAGTAAGATTTTATTTTCAAAATAAAATAATATATTTTATAAAGATAATGGTTTCAAAAAACAGATTATATAGTTCCCTTGAAAATAGATAAGAATTTGATAAATTCCCTTGAATCGGGCTTGTATTTTCGAACCAGTTTAGAAAGTTTATTTGAAAACTTGTAACTATCCATAAAATAGGGAAGGATTGTGGTTGGTTTACATATATATAATACTCACACATAATTTATTAGTTGTAAATAATAATACATAATAATTTCATTGAGGGAATTAGACAATGAATGTAACCTGAATGAAAATCAAAGTTCGGGTGGAAAACCCTTACCTTAAATCTGAATGTGTTCCACTATAGATCATAAGGTTTTGGAATATGAAAATAGAAAAATTAATAACTTAATTAATAAAATTTTAGACATGTATTTTCTTTATCATGATTCTTTTTAGTTAATTTATGTGATTATTGATAATTTATAATATCGAATTTTATCTTTCTGGAGTGTTCGTTTTCATGATTTTCAAAATCGGTTCTCTTGTTTTTAAGTAGTGGAGTTCATGTGGAATGGATGTAGCTACCCAAAAATATAATTAAATATTATTTATGAACATACATAATTGTTAATGTTCATTTCTATCCTTTGGATACATGAAAAAAATGATGAATCATTAGATGAATTATTAATGATATACACTTATATTATTTAAGAGGTATTTTGATTATTAAGAACTAGTTTGGTCTTATGATTTAATAATATGTACATATACTGGTTCCTGAATATTAATTTGGTTATAATACATATATTATAGTATGTTTAAACCATAAAAATTGTTTCATGACTTGTAATGAAGTAGAAATTGAAGAACTAAACTTCGTCTTCCACAAAGGCTATAAATTGGAAACTCATGGACGTTGATTTCATTTATAAAATAAAAGGGGGGAGAGAGAATATATTGATGATGGTTAGTACATTAACATGATATAATTATATTATATAGATGATACTGCAGTTATCAATGTCATTTTTATAGAGGAGGTGATGAGAGGAAAAGAAAAGAGATGAACTTTAAAATAAAATAAAAGTTGAGAGATCCCTTATGAAAATTTGGCAGCCTAATGGCGTCGCTTAAAATTTTATAAAATGAAATAATGAGAGGAAAAGAGTATCTCATCATATATAAATCAAAATCACTATAAAATGAATACACAAGATAAAACTTCAACGTATTAAAATAGAAATTCAAAGAGATAACATAAAAGAAGTGTTGACTAAAAGAGGAGGGTGAAGGATTCCCTTACCTTGTAGAGTAACTTCTAGAACAAGATCATTGGGATGTTTGTGGATTAATTAAACCTTGGGAGGACTATTAAAGATGTAAAACTGCCAGATATTCTAGGATGAGATATTTGGAATGAAATAAAATGAATGTATGAGTGGGTATTTATAGACAAAGAGAGGGAGTTTTGTAATAATTTCCAAGGGATACCTCATTAGTGGTTTTTTCCAAACTATGGGATTGTCCATGGTATTTTCCCATTTTTTTGCCACATGGGACACCTCATGTCATATGTTACTATACTCAAGTTGACCATCCTTTTATTATTTCATTATGATGTCATTAAACTACTGAAAACTCTAAATTGTATTTTTACTATTCAGGAAAAAATCATGTTTTTTTAGAAATATAGCAAAAATTCACCCCTACCATTTTTCAATGTGTAGAATACAAAAATGAACTCCATTTTTCAAAAATAATTTTCTAAATATTATTAATTTAATTTTTAAATAAAATCATATTTAATTTGAAAAATAATAATTTTAAGGAATAATTAGTTTTATATCACATTGAAAAATTAATTAAGATATCATTATCTCATTACCTTAAGAAAATAAAATAATATCATTATTTACTATTCATAAGGGACATATTACTATTCATAAGGGTATGTTACTATTCACCAAAAATTAATTTGGTTCGATCAGACTCTTAATGACTTACTAGTCACAACTCTAGATGATAGTTTTTCAAAATTCAATAAACACTAGAGGTAAAGTTGTGTTTAATAGATAGATTATAAAATGCATTCAATATTTATTCTCAAAACCATGGGGTGTTACATTCTACAATCCATACAATAATTTTATCTACAAAATTCACAAAATGTTACCTAAAACGATTTTGGTAGGTCTTCAACATATGCTCCTCAGTCTCTCATGTTGCTTCCTCCATCTTATGGTTCCTCCAAAGAGACTTTACCAGACGAGTTGTCAAATTTCTCAATACTTTTTATCTGGAATGAAAAATCATGATAGGCTCTCAACAATAAGATAGATTGGGCTGAAGTTCTATTTCTTCATAAGTGAGTACATGTGTTCGGTCAGGCATGTATCACTTTAACATTGACATGTGGAACACATTGTAAATATTAGAGAAACTTGGCGGAATTTCCAAACAGTAAGCTACGACTCCAATGTGGTCCATAATTTCAAAAGGCCCGATGTACCTGGGACTTAATTTTACCTTCTTACCGAATCATATAATACTCTTCCATGGAGATACCTTTAAGAAAATGTGATATCCTTCTTGAAATTCCATGTCATTTATTCAGTTATAAGCATATCTCTTTTTCCTACTTTGATCTGTTTTGATATGGGTGTGGATAATCTTCACCATTTCTGTTGTTTCCTCAACAAGTTCTGGGCCTACAAGCTTTCTTCCACCAATATCATCCCAACAACTTAGTGTATGAAATCTCTTCCCATACAACGCTTCATATCGTGCTGTATTAATAATTGAATGGAATCTATTGTTATAGGAAAATTCTACAAGAGGTAAATAAGGATCGCACATGCCTTGAAAATCATTTGAACGAAACCTCAACATGTCTTCCAAAAAATGAATAGTCTGTTTCGATTGTCTATCAGTTTGTGGGTGTTAGGAAGTGCTCAAATGAAGATCAGTATCTAGGGCCTTCTTAAGAATCTTCCAGAATCATGATGTAAAATGGGGATACCGATTAGAAA
Organism: Viscum album; assembly: GCA_963277665.1. Lineage (NCBI taxonomy): Eukaryota > Viridiplantae > Streptophyta > Magnoliopsida > Santalales > Viscaceae > Viscum > Viscum album. The sequence goes on from OY728138.1 coordinate 862,625,858, forward strand.
TAATTGATGAGGTTACATCATGATCTCTCCCAACTTCATTAATATATAGTCTTTCTAAGCATTCAAGCGGTAAATCTTTTCTTATAGCATGAAAATGTGCTGATTTTTTAAGATGGTCAACAATTACCCATATCACATCATTATGTCTTGGAGTCTTTGGTATCCCCATGACAAATTCCATTGTAATATCATCCCATTTACACATAGGAATAGGAAGGGGTTTCATGACTCCTCCAAGATGTTGTCTTCCTGCCATCACCTGTGGACAAACCAAACATCTCAACATGTAATCAGCAATCTCCCTTGTCATGTCAGTACTATAATTCTAGGTATTTAAGAAGGTTTATTTGCGACGAGATCCCATTTCAAATAAGCTTTAGCGATGAGGTCCCGTCGCAAATAGCCCGTTGTAGAAAACCCCATCGTAAAAAATATTATTTGTGAAGGGCCCATCGCAAATAATATTTTTTGTGATGGGAAACCGCACCATCACAAATAAGTCTCTGATTATATACTTTATATATATAAACATTTTTGTGATGGGCCCGTAATCTCGTCGCAAATACTTTTTTGAAAATATTTATTCAGACTATTTGTGACGGGCCTGTCACAAATACTTTTTGCGATGGGCCCTTAATCCAGTCACAAATAGTTTTTTGAAAATATTTATTCGGACTATTTTTGATGAGCCCATCAAAAATAATTTTCGCGACAGGCCCCTAATCCCGTCGTAAATACATTTTTTAAAAAAAAATTATTTAGGCTATTTGTGACGGGAACCCGTTGCAACATATCCCATAGCAAATAATAAATAAATTTTAAAAAAAATTATGATTATTGAAAAAATAATTTCAATATTATTAAAATAATTAAAAAATATATATATTAAAATTCTCAATATTCACAAAAAAATATAAAAAAATCATAAAATATTATTGTTATTATTATTATTAGTAAAATAAACAAACATTAAAAAATATAATACTGAAAAATATATTTATTAAAATTTTGATTAATGAAACAATAATATTAATATTATTAAAATAAAAAAAAATTATAAAAATTCTCAATATTCACAAAAAATCATAAAATATTAAAAATTAAATTATGTAATATTCACACTAATATAAAAGACAAAAATTGTAAATTGTTCATATTACAACAAATATTAAATTCAAATGTTTTTAACATAAAAAAAATCACTGGGGGGTCGTCTTCTGGAGGAGGTGGAGGAGCTGAAGGAGATGGTGGAGGAAACTTCATCCCCAAACTATGAGTTAGACGGTGCATGTACTCCATCTTCTCATGATGCTGCTACTTCCATCGACGCATCTCCTCCTCGTGTTGTTTCTTATGCTACTACTACTGCTGACGCATCTCTTCTTGTTGCATCTACAAACTCTATATACGGTCATTCTGAGCTCGTAACTACTCCTGATACTGTGAGGCAGAAGATGATTCCTCTCCATGAGATCCTCTTGAGCTGGACACTAACATCGCAGCAGTACCATAATATATACCTGGAGTCACATGAGAGTCTATACCAATTACTCATCCCTTCTCAAAGCCATACTGAGTTGCCTGCATCCATGCCACCTTGTCGAAATGGTGGGCACTAGTCCGATCAGTCGCCTCGTCCTGGCCCTCATTTTGTGTATGAGAGGTCACATTCTCATATGACTCCTTCAATTCCAATTTGAAATTAAAATTGTGAATATATTATATGCAGTTATTTTTCAAACTAAAAAAATAAGACTAACCACAATCTGACGCTAGCAATCACCTCTAATCTCTCTGGTGGCTGGATTATTGTACATCTTGTTATAAAAATTGTACTCTGTAATATCAGGATGCTCGACTGCCTATATGAATATAAAATAAACTTTTTATATTTGAGGTTATATAAAATATTTAAAAAAATACTTACCAGATGCTCTCTATGTGTACTGAATGTACGACTACCAGCTCGATGCGTCACCTCCTGTCTCCCCCCGGTTCTGCCGACCCAATGAAGACCTCCTCTAAAATCCACCACCCAACTAGTGTGCACATAATCCATACCAAATATGAGATGAAATGTACTCTGGTTGGTGGGCTCTACACGACTCATCAAATATTATTTCTCATTCTTTCTTAATGGTCATCTTTCTCAAATGGTGCAAAAACTGACGCAAATGCTCAGGCATAGACACCTCCCATGTTTCATAGATAGTGTCATGCATGCTATCATCGATGGGATACCATAAACCCTAAAAAAAATTATAATATAATGTTATTAATAAAAAAAATTCAAAATAAATATTATTTATTTATGTACCAGCCAATGATTGTACATGCCTAGCGGCACATCAACGGGAATCTATTCCCATGTGATCCATGGCTGAGAAAAATAATTGTGCAAGATAGTGCTCCCCTTTCCAACAGCTACATGCGCAAAACTGTGAAAAAAGAATAAATAATCAAAAAATTAGTATATATATAAATAAATTAATGAAAAAGATAACTAATATATACATGTTATCATACCTCTGTGTGCATGGATCGAAGCCAAGATGTGGACATCACTCAGGGATAGGGTTAGGAATCATTAGTCGTGTATGACCGCACCCCCTCTGCGTACCTCCTGAACCACTAGTAGGCTGAGTGTCAGATGATCCCACATCCCCCTCATCCAAAGGTAGCTCAGCCTCCTCTAACTCATGAAATAGATCAAAGTTCATCTGAAATACTAAATTATTGTTGTTATCAGATAGTTGAAAGTGACTATTATATATAGATATATATTAGTTATGATTATAATCAGCATTTAATTGTGTCAATGTTCACCTTCATCATCATCTTCATATCTGGCGATGTCAATGTCTTCATATTCTTCCTCGGCATCATCAATATCCATATGAGTTTCACTTTCACCATCCCTTGTCATTTCAAATTCATTTTTAACATCATGAACATCTTCGTCACCATCGACCCTTAATTGTGGGGTGTCATCGTCGATATTCACATTTCTTTGTGAAAAAGATGGATTTTGAGTAGACTCTTGAAAATTTTCAATTTCTACCACTTCAGCGGAACCATATTCAGTTTGGGTAAATTGATTTTCCTGAGATTTCATTTTTATTATGCTCCACCAATCACTCAGGTCTCTTGAAGTAGCATAGTACTTTTCGTAAGAAATTTGATATGCCTGTTGAGCCAGTAAAAATGGTTCATTTACTAAAAAAATACATTTATATTTAATATTGACGATTCTATGAGTAGGATGAACATGAAAGCCTCTCTCAGTATCTAACCACCGACATTTAAACATCATTATGTAATTATTTCCAAGATAACATAGCTCAATAATTTCATCTAGAATGTCGTAAAAGTCAACTTCAGTTTCTCTATTATTTGATCCTATCAAACAAACTCCACTGTTCATTGTTTTTTATTCCCCATATGCACGTGAATGAAATCAAAAACCATTCACCACATATGCATTATAATATTTAACCATTTTGGATGGTGGGTTACTCAATATACAGAGTCCCTTATCAATTTTATCAGCATGTTGAGACACATGAAAATTTTTTAAAACAAATATAAATATAATAAATAGTTAACTGAATTGATATTAAACCATCAATAATTTATGTTTCCAGTTTTTGAAACCATTGAAAAAAAATTATGCGTTCTTCAAGAGTAGCTGTTGTAATTTTTGGAAGTTGTTTCTTGATATGATTATCATATAACCTACAAATAAAATAAGTCTACATAATGTAACAAAAATTATAGAATAAGTGATATAAGCACTCGCAGTACAAATTCTATCATTTCTTCACAGTTGAGCAGAACATATATATGATCTCTGTGATGTTCATCGTCTAAAATCCATCATTATTGAACTCCACAGAATCCATGATTTGGCTGATTAAAAACTGATAATTGATTTTTCATTTCATCATTAACATTTCCCTTGTTCCATCCCATGTGGTTTTGTTTTCAGGGATATTCAGATTTAAAATAGTGAGAGCAGAAAAAAAGCAATTTCTTCTTGCAAATAAGCTTCAACAATTGAGCCTTCAACTGAAGCTTTTTTACGTACTTTTTTCTTCAATTTCTGCATGCATCTCTCGAATGGGTACATCCATCGAAACTGTACTAGACCTCCACATTTATCTTCATGTGGAAAATGTAATATCAGATGTTCCATTGAGTCAAAGAAAGAAGTCAGAAAGAGTTTTTCCAGTTTACATATAATTACAACAACATCTTCTTCCAGTTTGCTTAGCGCATCATAGTCTATTGTTGCTGCACAATTGTCTCGAAAAAAAATATGATATGTCTGTTATCGAATCCCAAATCATAGAATTCAACAAACCTCTGAATCTAATCAACATAAGACTTTCCATTATAACATTACAATGATGAATTTTTAATCCGGTAATATGACCATTCTTAACACATCTTCCCAAATTAGAAGCATAGCCATCTGGAAGTCTCAAATATGTAATACACTGACAAAATAATAAGTGACTCTCTTTGGACAACATATAAGATGATTTTGTCTTCATTAACCTCTATGATCTGACATTTTCAAATAGTTCAAGTTCTGGTCACCTGAAACTTTGGGCAAGATATAATCGTGCTTTTATATTATCTTCGTTCTTACTTGGTGTATCTAAAAAAATATGAAATAAATTATCTAAACAATTATTCTCAATATGCATTACATCCAACATGTGGCAGACCAACAAATCATACCAATATGGGATATCCCAAAAAATGATTCTTTTTAACCAATTATATTCTTTCCCAAATCCTTGAATTTTCTATTGGTTTACTATTGGCCCAAATTTAATGGGAGTTAATGAAAATACAACTGATTTTAACTCTGTACCTGAGATCATTTTTAGAGGTTCCTCCCTTTCAATTGTGCCTTTTGTGAAATGAGATTTGTTCCTTTAAAAAGGATTATCGGTTAAAAGAAATCTCTGATGACATTAAAAATTGCAATGTTTTTTTCCATTGACGATCATAAAGGCTTTATTTTCTTTCATACATTAAGGTCATGATTTCGGACCATGTGTACTCTATCCAGATAACATGCCATATGTCGTAAAGTCACTAATCGTCCACATCAATGCAGCTTTTAATGTGAAATTTTGTTTTGCAGTAACATCATATGTACTAAACCCATTACTCCACAATGCATTTAACTCATCAATCAATGGTTTCAAATAAACATCAATATTCTTTTTCGGATGTCCTGGGATTAATAAAGTAAAAAAGATATAGGGCTCCTTTGTCAACATCCATGTAGGTAGATCGTACGGAGTTATAAAGACAGGCCAACATGAATATTGACTACCATAAGAACCAAACGGACAGAAACCACCTGTAGAAAGACCCAATCGCATGTTTCGGGCTTCTAAAGAAAAAGGCAAATGCAGACGATCAAAATGTTTTCATGAATCACCATCAGATGGATGATTCAAGATTTTACTGGTTGAAATACTGGTTTTGTGCCATGACATCATTGATGCTATGTTATGAAACATAAATAAACGTTGCAGGCTAGGTGTAAGGGGGAATATCTCAACTGTTTTATAGGAATCGATCCAGACATCCCTGGTTGAGCTTCTTTATACCTCGATTTTCCACATGTGGGACAACTATCCAATGACTCATTTTCACCAAAATATAAGATGCAATCATTTGCACATGCATGAATCTTCCGATAACTAGGGCCTAGATTATGAACCAACCACTTGATCTCTTTTTAATTTGCAGGAAACACATTTGCTTCAGGTAACAATGTTTTAACCAAAGAAAATATATGATCAAAACAGTTTTTTGACATTGCATTATCTGATTTAATAGCCATAAATTTTGCAACCACTTCTAATTTTCTTTTCTTGCAACTAGGATATAATGCATCCTCAGCAGACCTCAACAACTCATAAAATTCATATGGTGAAAACTCAAGAGTTAAATCAATATCTTGGTGAGTTTCATTTTGTTAAAGAGATGGACCTGCAACATCATGTACTAAATTTCGGAACTGTCATAGATCTGGAATCTAGTTATTAGTATCTTCTCTGGAACTGTGTTCACCGTGTTGATACTAAAAAACATGATCTGGTTGAAACAAGAGATGTCCCCCAACCTTGTCAAATGTGTCAAACATTCTCATAGCACATTTTTTACAAGGACACTTAATTGTTCCTTCTGAAACATATTCTGGTTTTGATGATGAAAATTCTAACAAATCTTTAACACTCTCAATATATACAGGATTTAAACTAGAACCCTTTGGATTTCTACGCTGATTTATCCAAGCACGGTCATCTAATAATGACTGATGTTGACTTCTTTATTCCATATTTTTCTTCAAAATATAAAATCATCACTATTTTTGAAAAATTTGAAACTATAAATATACTATTTTAAAAAAAATATAACTAATAACTACTACTTCTTAAAAATTACCATTAATTAAGGGCGACATAATTTACATTGGATTGACGGCTCCTCTTTCGTCCGATGCCTCATTTACTTGCATCATTCTCACAGTGAAATCACACTGAAGAATCTGGTCGGTGGTACGCATATTCATTCTTATATGCACGAGAATGAATATGCATAGCTCCGACCACATTCTTCACTGTGATTTCACTGTGAGAAAGATGCAAGTAAATGAGTCGTCGGACGAAAGAGCCCCCTTTTCGTCGATGAATCGTCTTCTTCCAACTTTCACTGCCTGAAAAAATTATAAAAAATATGATCCTATGAATGCATATCCAATCCCGTGCATAGGATATTGAATATTCCTATATAGCAACACATTTTTTATAATGTTTTGAGTCGGTGAGAGTTGAAAGGTGAAAAGTCATCGAGCAAAAGGAGTGTCGTCAATCCACTGGAAATTGTGCCAAGTTCTTAAATTTTATTAAAATTTCTTTCTAAATATTCCCAACTATTCCTAACTAATTATTACTATTTATTACTAATTATTCCTTTTTATTCCTATTTATTACTAATTATTCCTATTTATTTCTAATTATTCCTATTTATTACTAACTATTTCTATTTATTACTAACTATTCTTATTTATTACTAACTATTACTATTTATTACTATCTATTACTATTTATTACTAATTATTACTAGTTATTACTAATTGTTACTATTTATTAATAATTATTCATATTTATTACTAATTATTCATATTTATTACTAATTATTCATAATTATTACTAACTATTCATATTTATTACTAATTATTGCTAACTATTCATATTTATGGCTAATTATTGCTAATTATTTCTAATTATTGCTATTTATTTCAAATTATTGCTAATTATTTCGAATTATTAGTATTTATTCGTAATTATTAATAATTATTTGTATTTATTACTAATTATTATAATTTATTACTAATTTTTATCAATTATTACTAATTATTATAAATTATTCCTATTTATTACTAATTATTCCTAAATATTCCTAATTATTACTAATTATTACTAATTATTGCTCTTTATTACTAATTATTGCTATTTATTACTAATTATGGCTATTTATTACTAATTATTGCTATTTATTGCTATTTATTACTAATTATTACTAATTATTCCTAATTATTTCTAATTATTGCTAATTATTAGTAATTATTACTGATTATTAGTATTTATTACTAATTATATATTCTTAATTATTACTAATTATTCCTATTTATTACTATTAATTTCTATTTATTACTAATTATTGCTATTTATTACTAATTATTGCTATTTCTTCCTAATTATTACTAATTATTGCTATTTATTGCTATTTATTGGTATTTATTCCTAATTATTGCTATTTATTACTAATAATTCCTATTTATTTCTAATTATTCCTATTTATTGCTAATTATTCCTATTTATTGCTAATTGTTCTTATTTATTTCTAATTATTGCTAATTATTCCTAATTATTAATAATTAGTCCTAATTATTCCTTATTATTACTAATTATTCCTATTTATTACAATTTATTACTAATTATTACAATTTATTAATAATTATTACAATTTTTTACTAATTATTACTAATTATAACTAATTATTACTAATTATTACTAATTATTACTAATTATTACTAATTATTACTAATGATTACGAATTTTTAATAATTATCTGTATTTATTACTAATTATTATAAATTATTACTAATTATTAGTATTTATTAATAAATATTACTAATTATTAGTAATTATTACAATTTACTAGTAATTATTACATTTTATTACTATTTATTACAGTTTATTACTAATTATTACCATTTATTACTAATTATTACAATTTATTACTAATTATTACAATTTATTACTAATTATTAGTAATTATTAAAATTTATTACTAATTAATACAATTTATTACTAAATATTACAATTTATTACAATTTATTACTAATTTTTACAATTTATTAATAATTATTACAATTTATTACTAATTATTACAATTTATTACTAATTATTACAATTTATTACTAATTATTACAATTTATTATTAATTGTTACAATTTATTACTAATTATTACAATTTATTACTAATTAATACAATTTATTACTATTTACCACTCATTAGTACTATTTACTACTCATTATTACAATTTATTACTAATTATTACAATTTATTACTAATTATTAGAATTTATTACTAATTATTACAATTTATTACTAATTATTACAATTTGTTACTAATTATTACAATATATTACTTATTATTACAATTTATTACTAATTATTACAATTTATTACTAATTACTACAATTTATTACTATTTATTACAATTTATTACTATTTATTACTCATTAATACTATTTATTACTCATTATTACTATTTATTACTACTTATTAATAATTATTAATATTTATTATTAATTATTAATATTTAATATTATTTATTACCAATTATTATTAATTACTACAAATTAATTATATACATTATTAATTATTGTTAATAATTATTAATTACTACAAATTTTTAAAAATTAGTACTAAAAATTTCAATTTATTAGTACAAATAAATATTCATGACAAAACAATTTAAATTTAATTTAATTACAACTAATCAACAATAATAAAAATTAACATAAAAAATTGAAATAAATAATAAATTAAATAAAACATAAATACCTTTAAACTTGATTTGTTGTTGATGTAGACGGCTTCACAACTTCTTCGTGAACAAAAAAATTAACTTAGAAAAATTTTCCCTCTGAAATCAGAGTTCAGAGAAAAACAAGATCTAAGAATTGAGAGGAATGAGAGGAAAACAGATTGGGGTATATATAGGTTAGATTATTTGCGACGGGACTATTTGTGATGGGTATCCTGTCACAAATAGTATCTTTTGCGATAGGACCCGTCGCAAATACTTATGCCCTCATTAATTACTGTGGGCTGTTAAAAAGTTATTTGTGACAGGTCACATCGCAAATAGTCCCTACCGACACACCTTTTGTGACAGGATGACAACCCATCGCAAAAAGCTATTAACCGCCGCCAGGTATTTGCGACGGGCCCCTTCGAAAATACTTAACTATTTGCGATGGTGGGATCCCATCGTCGCAAATAACCTTCGCGCGGTTTGGCGCGCTACCCGCGCCAAACCTTTTGCGACGGGACACGAAATCTTGTCGCAAATAATCGGTTATTTGTGACGGGTCGTTACCCCCGTCGCAAATAACCTCTTGGACGAACTTTTTGCGACAGGATTTATTCCCCTCGCAAAAAGTCCGTCGCAAAAAGTCTTTTTTCCTGTAGTGTGTTTTCCCAGCAAAAATGTTCATTTAGATCTCTAAACATCTTTTTTCTACAAGGGTGTATAGAGAAATTAGAGCTATGAGCATCATTCAATAGTTCCCTCTTTAGCTCAGGAATAGCAGGAACACAAAGCCTCTTTCTAAATTTCAAAATGCCTTATTCATATGCGAATTTAGTCAAATTATCATCATTTATAGCTTTAATTTGATTTTGAAACTCCTCATCATCAACCTGAGAACATTTTATCCATTCTATTAAAGAAGGATAGGAAACCATTTGAAAAACTATTGATGTGTTACCTTACTTGATAATTCCCATATCCATATTTTCTAAATGAATTAATAGAGGATCCCTTCTAACTCTCATCTTGTTCAGAATTCCATGGTCCTTTCTACTCAATGCATCTTCTACCTTATTTTCCTTCCCTGGTGGTAGTGTATTGTGCAATCGTAGTCTTTGAGTAGATCAATCCAACTGCTTTGTCTCATGTTGTGTTCTTTATGTGAGAATATATATTTCAAAATCTTATGATCAGTATATATCTCACATTTTCACCATAGAGGTAATGTCTCCAAATATTCAGAGCAATGATTTCCACTGCTAACTCAAGATCATGAGATGGATAGTTTTGTTCATTAATTTTTGCTACCTATAGGCACATGCAATCATTTGATCGTTCTGCATAAGGACACAACCAAGTCCTTTATTTGATGTGTCACTATAGGTAACAAACCCATCATTCCCTTATGGTAGGGTTAGGATCAGAGCATTTACTAAACTCTGCTATAATTATTCAATACATTCTTCACATTCGTTGGTCCAAATGAACTTAACCCCTTTTCAGGTATGCATGATCATTGGATTGGAAAAATAGGCAATGTTCTGAATGAAACGCTGATAATAACTTGTTAAACCAATAAAACTACGTACTTAAGTTATGTTCATTAGAGTAGGAAAATCTTGCACAACCTTGGTCTTTGCAGTATATATCGATATTTCATCCTTATAAATAATGTGGCCCAAAAAGGAGACTGATTGGAGTAAAAAATCACACTTGCTAAACTTCCCCTATAATTTCTTTCTTCTAAGTGTCTTTAGAATAGCGTGAAAATGATTTGAATGATCTTCATGTATTTTAGAGTATTCCAGGATATCATCAACAAACACCACCACAATGTCATAAAGATATTCCTTGAAAACACTATTCATAAGATCCATAAAAATAGATGGTGCATTAATTATTTCAAAAGGCATTACTGTAAACTCATAATGCGCATACCTAGTTTAGAATACTGTTTTTGGACTGTATTCCTTCCTCACAAGCAACTGATTATATCTAGATCAAAGATTAATCTTTGAAAAATATTGGTCTCAATGAACTTGATCGAATAAATCATCAATTCAAGTAGTAGGATACTTATTATTTATTGTAATAGCATTGATTTCCCTATAATCAATGCACAGCCTCGTGGATCTATCTTTCTTCTTGACAGAGGACAGGGGTTCTACATGGAGAAGCACTGGGTAGAAAAAATCCACTATCACTCAATTCATCTAGTTGTTTCTTTAGTTTCACTAACTCCACATTGGCCATTCTATAAGGGGTATTTGATATGGGCCTTGAACCAAAAATTATGTTAATGGAAAACACAATTTCCCACTCTGGAGGATGTCCAGGTAAATCATCTAGAATTATGTCAACATATTCTTGTACAATAGGTACATCTTCTATCTGTACATTCATCTCCTCACCCACATTTATTTCATTCCCTTCCTCCCCAGTAATTTAATTCATCCGAGCTAATAGGGGTGGAACTAGATAAAAAACAAATGGAGAGGTTTTTTCTCTAAAAATATGGGATTCTACACCATTCTCAAAAATTGTAACTTCCTTCTTCTTGAAATAGATTGTCACATCATAATTTGATATCCAATTCATACTGAGAATTATATCATAGTCAACCATTAGTATGATGATATGTTTAGAAACTAAAGCACATTTATGTGTCATGAGGGGGACTAATCGACACCCCTTTGTTACAATGATATGTCCACTAGGAGTATTGAATGATAACTCCTTTATTAAATCAAATTGGACATGTCAAATTTTCTAGGAAAACTGGTAAGATATAAATGAATGTGATGATTGAGAATCAAATAAAGCATTGGCTACGTTTGATGAAACAATCAATGTACCTTCTACTACTTAGTTATGAACTTCAACCTCCCCAGTTGTGACCACATAAGCATGGCCTTGCTTCCTTGGACTTCTTTGGGGAACATTTCCCTAACTCCAAGGACATTCAGGTGTATAATTTCCCATATCTCTACAATTTTAGCACAAAACATTGGTAGCTTCCATCTTCCCCTTACAATCCAGTGATAGTTGGCCTTTTTCTGGGCACTTTTAATAGACTACCATTCCCTTCCGGCAAGTTCCAGGGTGTTTCTTCCCATAATAACTGCATTATGGAAATTTAACTCTTCCCTTCTTCCCCATTTCCTTATTTCCTTTCCCAGAGTTTTTAGTGACCCTCTTCTTCTCTTTATTTCCCTTAATTTCATAAGACTTAGATAATTCATTTTCCATCTTGATAGCACATGAAACTATGTCTTCATATGATGAGAAATCCTCGGAGACAAGAGGCCTTCAGAGGAATGTTTTCAAACCCTAAAAGAATAGATCAATTTAGCTCCTTGGATTACGTATTTAGTCCGAAACATGCCTTTATAGCCTTATAAAGTTGTCTTCATACTTGGAAACATTTTCATCCTCCTTCTGCCTCAGATTCAAGAATTGCCTCTCCATGTCTGCTTGTTGTTCACGAGGGAAATGTTTTTCTAAGTATATTTCCTTCAAATTCATCCATTCCGTCTATTATACTTCTTCCTCCTCCTTTTTTGTTTTGGATTAATGACCACCACAGATCCACATCTCATTTTGGATAATAAACTACAATGACAACCTTCTCTCTTTCATTACATCCCAAAGAAAGAAATATCTTATTGAGGGAACTTATCCACTACTTAGCTAAAAATGGGTTTGTAGTCCCTTTAAATGATAGAGGTTGTTGTCGTATAAAGTGATATAACATAGTTCCTCCACGTGGTGGATCTAGATGCTCCATACGGGTAAGGTTATAATTCATAACCTGAGTAAGTTGTCTCAGTATTGTGATAATTTTCTTAGCACCAGTCACAACACCAGAGCCAACCTCATTATCTTTCATCGGAGGGAAATCCCTACGCACGTTTGTGCAGTTTCCATTCCTTCAACTAGGTGTCATTTCTAAATAATGGCATAAACTATATTAGGGTATGCATCATAATGTATAATCTCAATGTAGAAAAATAAATAGCATAAATATAAATTCTATGCATAGATAATCTTATAATCATAAACATGGTATCTTTGAGGAAAATTTAACATTTAAATCCTTCATTATGTACTGTAAAGAAAATGTGAATTATCCTAAGAATATCCCCCAAGAGTGTCATAACCAAGAGTGCAGCAATGTCTGTTGTCGTGTACCAGAATGCCACGGGTCAAGACCGAAACTCCTAATCAGAGCATTCACTCCAAGGTGCATATGTGCCAGAGCCACATCTACCAGCTCGTATCCAGACAGGGTTTTATTACTTGAATCATCCACACAATCTATTCCTTACCAAAATACCTGTAGGTTCTTGTATGTTTATCCTCAAATACTATCCTATGAAATCTTCTCTAATCTACATTTTCTAAATCTATATTCCATGTTTTCTACAAAACTTTCTATTATAGAGACTGTAAGGACCCTACCCCAGTTGCCCAGAGCTAGTGCCTTATTTGATTAAATTGGCATAAAAACAAGGAATAAGCATCTTGAAGGACCGAGTAGTTTAGTATTATTGGAAACAGGATTCATACATAAGTTAAACATTACAACTTGAAAATAAATACAACATAGAAACTCCTTATACAACATCCATAACTCCTATATTATTTCAGCATGTCATTCATAATAAACTTCTTCATGTTCTAAGAAAATAAAAAATAATAAAGGGGTGAGATCAAAATCTCAGTAAGGGTATGCAATACAGTGGAAGATAACATAAACATTAGACATGGTGAATAATTGAAAACACAAGCCTCTAAAAATAAACTTGAACATAATATGGTAGAAAATGAGTTGAGTAAATATTTCCATAACATAACATAATCATGGGAATTCTACTAGTTCAATAAACACACAAACTGTCAATACAATTTTCATAATGTGGGAATGCATAATGTGGTACCACATAACCATGTCGTCAAGGCCTCGTTCCAAGACCATAGGTAATCATTTTGTCAAGGCCTTGTGCTTTAACCGTCGTTTGTCTCATGAGACCTACCAATGCACTGAGGGGATATAGCAGCCCCACCTAACACTTAATATGTTAAATGAATTCCTCATATGAATAAGGATAAATATAAACAATATAAACATTCATATTGAATCTAATATATGAAATGTAAATAGCTTTCCCTGAACATTGAGCAAAAACACTAACCATTCGAAGTAAACTAATGAATGGTTTTAAGATAGCACCTCAATAGCCAAAATAATCATAAAATATTAAATTAAACTTGTTATATGATAACATGGAATAATAATCCAAATAATACATAATAATCAACTTGAGTTTTAAAATAGATGAAGATACTCTTATAAAAGCTTCGAGTAAATCTTGAGATAAATACTCTTTTACTTTGACAAGAAGAGTTATTTTGGGAAAATATTTGTATAAAACCATAAGTGAAGTTAGAGAGTATTTTCATAATAAAATAAGTGATTTTATAATGATAATGGTTTCCAAAAATAGATTATAGAGTTCCCTTAAAAATTTATTGAAATTTAAGAAATTCCCTTAAATCGGACTTGTATTTTGGAAACAGTTTTGAAAGTTTCTTTTAAAACATGCAACTATCCATAAAATATGGAAGGATTCTAGTTGGTGTACATATATAGAATACTCACAAAGAATTTATGAGGATTACATAATAATACATAAGAATTTCGTTAAGGTAATTAGACAATGAAAGTAACCCAGATGAAAAAGGAAGTTCTGGTGGAAAATCCTTATCTTAAATCCGAATGTGCTACCCTTTTGAACTTAAGGTCATGGAATATGAAATTAGAATAATTAATAACTTAATTAAGAAAATATTAGACATTTATTTTGTTTATCATAATTATTTTTAGTTAATTTATGTACTTATTGATAATTTATAATATCAAATTTCGTCGTTCTAGTGTGATCGTTTTCTGGATTTTCATAATCGGTTCTTTTGTTTTTAATTAATGGATTTAATGTGGAATGGATGTAAATATTCAGATCTAAAATTAAATATTATTTATGAACATCAATAAGTGATAATTTTCACTTCTATCATTTGGATACATTGAAAAAGGATGAATCATTAAATGAATTATTAATGATATTCACTTAGATTATTTAAGTGGTATTTGGATTATTAGGAACTAGTTTGGTCTTATGATTTAATAATATGTACATATACAGGTTCCTGAATATTAACTTCGTTATAATACATATATTATAGTATTTTTCAACCATAAAAATGGTTTTATGACCAGTAATGTAAGATAAATTGAAGAACGAAACTTCGTCGTCCACAAAGGCTATAAATTGGAACCTTATGGACGTTGATTTCGTTTAAAATGTAAGGGGGAGAAGATATTGATTATGGTTAGTCCATTAACATGATATAATTATAGTATATAAATGATACTGGAGTTATCATGGTCATTTGGGCAAAGTAGGTGAGGATAAGAAAAGAAAAGAGATGAACTTGAAAATAAAAGAAAAGTTGAGAGATCCCCTATGAAAATTCAACCGCCTAACGGAGTCGCTTAAAATTTCATAAAATGAAATGTTGAGAGAAAAAGGGTATCTCATAATATGTAAATAAAAAATACGTTAATAATAATACATAAAATAAAACTCTAACATATGATATTGGAAATTCAAAAAGATAACATAAAAGAAGTGTCGACTAAAAGAGGAGGGTGAAGGATTCCCTTACCTTGTAGAGTAACTCTTAGAACATGAAGGTTGGGGATTTGGGGGATTAAGGGAACCTTGGGAGGACTCCTATAGAGATAAAACCACCAGATATTGAAGGATGATGGATTTATAATTAAATAAAATGAATGGATGAGTGGGTATTTATAGAAAAAGAGTGGGAGTTTTTTAATAATTTCAAAGGGACACCTCATTAGTGGTTTTTGCCAAATTGTGGGCTTGACCATGGTATTTTCCCATAGTTTTAGCCACTTGGTACACCTAATATAATATGTTAGAGTACACAGGTTTACCAGACTTTTATTATGTCATTATGATGTCATTAAACTACTGAAAACTGAAAACTATATTTTTACTATTCTCGAAAAATTCAAGTATTTTAGAAAAATCCCAAAAATTCACCCCGACAATTTTTGGATGTGTAGAATTCAAAAATGAATTCATTTTTTCAAAAATAATTTTCTAAATATTATTAATTTAAATTTTAAATAAAATCATAGTTAATTCAAAAAATAAAAAGTTAAGGTATAATTAGATTTATGTCACACTAAAAAATTAATTAAAATCTCATTATCTTATTACCATAAGAAAATAAAATAATATTATTATTTACTATTCATAAGGGTCATATTACTATTCATAAGGGTATGTTACTAGTCACCAAAAATCTAGTTTTTGCTATCAGACTCCAAATGACTAACTCATCAGAACTCTATATGACAGCTTTTCAAAATTCAAAACATAACAGAGGGGAAGTTGTGTTTAATGTCTAGATTAGAAAATGAATTCAATATTTATTTTCGAAACCTTGGGTTGTTACACATATGGTTATGTATGTACTTTATAATTTATTCTAAATGAAAAAAATGATTCATAACTGTGTAATATAATATAATATATAGATAATACTAAAACATCCCATCCAACTCAGTGATCTTAAAGGGTCATATTAAATGTGTCACTAGATTACATTTCTCCCTCAAAGTTGGTATCCAAATCAATGAGTTACTCTTAGGAATACCTAATCATCCACAAAAAAATACAGTGGTCTCCTCCTATATTAGCATATGATCTATGTTTAATATGGGTAGTGATCAACCTCTTATGAATCAATTTTACTCAATCAATGTTATCCTAAATCATAATGGGCCCTACCACCACTACCTCACATGCCTCATCGCAAAAAAATAGGTGAACAATTTTTTTGTATAAATCATAACAAGGTTCCATATCAATTGAAGCCTAATAACTATTTTTTACACAAACATGACCACTGATAGCTATTCAGCCCAATCTCCACTGAATTGTAGGACACAAACAGGAAGCATATCCTTTAATTTTTCTATAGTATACCTATATTTTACATCTTTAGGAAGATCTTAAGATGTTCTCAATATTAACTGATTCCCTAGGTCAAATTACAATCCATTCAAAACTTATGAAATAAAATGTGAATCTATATCTAAAAACAAATTATTATGTTTTTCCTTGTAATAATATAGTATCACAGACAAAGAGAAATCACATATTTTTCACTAAGTGAGCCTCTATCATGGGTAAGATGTGAGATGTCTTCATTGGCTGATTGAAAATCACCAGACTACATCAAGACTCATTGGGGTCCTTGGTAACACCATCATAATGTCAATCATGATGTACTCTCACTTACACAAGGGCATTATAAGAGGATGCAGAAAATCACTGTGATTTTGGTGATCAACCATCACCCTTAGATAGGTAAGGCATTTGGAGACAAAATTAGAAATACCCCACATTATACCTCGCAACTAGAACTGTAGCCTAAACCCGTGTTACATATTTATTTTTCAATAATGTACTTCCCATATAGAGGAATGGTAACTGGACAATCCTGGTCCATTACATTTCCTAATTTATCATGTTGGGGTGTCCTGGGGATGATCAGTGACTCATTAAAGTATTTTCCAAAAACTCAGTTCCACCAAACAGTGGCACTAGTCACCATCGCACACTGAAACGGTGGCATAATTATGTTGTCCCACCCTTTTTTTTAGTCTCAGTTTTTTTCTAGTTCTGCTCTTGTAATGTATCTTTTGACATAAAAGTGTTCTCATACCCTTTTTAAAGCCAGTAAAAGACGTTTTAAACCCCCAAGAGTTGGGAGACCCTTCAGTTACCAACACATGTGGCCTTTTTCATCTCTGTCACACCCTTCCCCGTGCTATCTATCTTCTCCCGTGTTACATGGTTTTATCTGTTTAAAGGATATCTATTAACTCAAAGATGTTACCTCCACCATCTTTGAGGATAATTATTAAATAATAATTAATTTCTTCATGTGTAACCACCCAAATGCTTGGTGAAACCACAATCCTCCTTTTTTAAGCTGTTCGAGATTTCATATCTTGTAACACCTGGATCTGGCCATTTGTCACACAAGGATTGTTTTTCTTTTTCCTTGATCCATTTATTTTACTTGGTGCACTTGGATTCTTTCTTTTAGAATCGTTCACCCGTGCTGGAGCCCTTCCCACTCAGCCTTGGAGTCCTTGGACTTCTTCCTTTTCCAGTCATGTAACCTGAGATCTTGGAGCGAGAAGAATACCTTGATCATTGATTATCCAAGTAGGGTTTTCCTTCATCTCCCTTTATTGTGAACCATGCATGGTGTGTTTGATTGTGTTACCTTGGGCGTGGATAAAACCAAACCATAACAAAGATAATAAATGGTTAATAAACAATGAAGGGGTTTGTTTCATTATGACATTGCTATACCATTTTGTATTCATTTATATGTTGTGAATTGTATGGGATTATGGCCACTAAAAATCGTGGCCATTGGTGGTCCTTCCATGTGAACTAATGAACCTATATTTTCTTGATAATCTTGTGATTTAAGGACTATAAAATTTAAACTGGTTAATCATGTAAACATTTTTTATTAAATGGATTGCCAGTGAATATGAATCCATGTGTGATCACCCTAGTTATCCAAATGATATAATGGAAAATACTGAATGGTGTTGAAAAATCTAGAAACATCCTTGCTCTATTTTGGTAATATACATGGTTTCTCTAGTTGATGGTTGTGGGGTTATATGGATGGGGATGAGATTTCCATTTGTTCAGTTGTTGGCTTGTGGATCTGTGCCCGAATTTTGGGGCTTGGTTTGGTTCCATTACAATGATGGATCTCATGGATCCCATTTTTGTTGTGACTTTACAAGAGAACCAGGTATGAATTCTTAAATTTCTTCTGGGATGTTTTCCTTCAGTTGTTGTCTTGGATTGCAGTTATGTCTATTAGTTTCATGGTAGTGGAGAATTACATTATAATGAAATAAATTTAATATGATAACAAGAATGGATTCAATGTGGATTTTTTTTTCCAGAAATTTATCGTGTTCTGGTTGCGGTTGTTATTCATTTTTGCATGTATGAATAGTAACAAGAGTGTTTGTGTATTGGCTGGTTTGAGAAACTGTAGGTTGGGATGAGTGATTTTATATCAATATGATTAATTTTTAGTTCTTTTGTTTCTTATACACAACCTACCCATATTGAGAACTTCATTCCAAACACCCCCATTTAATGGGGAGGGGGTTTGTTTCCCAACATTCTTATGAGTGTCTTGTTATTATCTCATTTATTCTCCCTCTCCCAAGTAGCACAAGACTCTTAGAGAAGGTTGTGACTTCCTAAGGTTCATTATGGCCCAAGACTCTTCGGGCATGGTGTGTTGTGGTGGTTGTCCCAGGTGTGTGAAGGAAGGATTGTATCCCAAGCATCATCAAGATGAGGCCCCAGTGTCTTTGGGTGTGGCAATGGTTGTTGAGGCCCAGGTGTCTTCAGGAATGGAAGCGATTGTTCTGGACTAAGTTTCTTCGGGTGTGGAAGTTTTTGTTGTGTCCAAAGTATCTATGTGTGGGGATTCATGTGGTCGTGGTGGCCCAGGTGTCTGTGGGCGGGATGCGTGGTTGTGATACCCCATAAGGTTGATTTTGGGGTGGAAAAGGGGAGACAATGGAACTTATGGGGGAGGTCTGATGCATTGTATATCCTAAATAACCAGTTGGAAAGTGGTGTGGGGCACCCAAACATTGATGTTCTATTACTAATACTTTACCTAACCTGCATTATTTGGGGACTGTTCCTTTATGAGGCTGGGTGGATAGTTTCCTTGCTATGTACTTTGTTTATCTCTGTTTTATCATGGGGAATTAGAATGCATACCCATTTGTGCATGAGATATTTTGGTTTTCTATAATATGTATACCCATATAATGACCCTATATATGTAAAACATCATTCAAGTTTTCTAGAGGACTTTGTAGATCGTGCCAGACTTTACTAGTTTGGACGTTAGGACAGTTGATGTTGTTTCTTTTTATTTCTTTTTGTACTTAACTTTAAATTTTTCTTGTACATTGTATCACTTTGTTTTGAACATGCATATGGAAAAAGGGGTTTTGGATTTACTTTTACCTTCTATGTTTGGAGTTTTTTTAGAATTACCATATTATCTCTTGATATTTTTCTATAAAAAGGTAAATCCTTCCATATTATGTGTGATTCTATAACCTTGGTTCTAGTCACCACTCATAGTTCTATTGATGGCGGGACTCTAGGGGTTATTATCTCTCATTCAACTTGAAGAAGGAAGTGACTGGTAGTTTATTGTCCCTTCCCTCATCTTGGTGAAGGTGGGTCATTAAAAAATGGTATCAAATCTGTTTGATTGATAGATAGGATGAAGTTCGGGGTTAGGCATAATGAGGATTTCATGGGATGGTAGAGAAAATAGTGTTAGGAAATATTATTTCATGAAATAAGCAAGGGAAGACATGCTAGAACCTGGGATTTTAAGGCCCCCAGTGATCCTATGCAAGGACTATGGACCTACTGAACGACCAAGTGAGGATACAATGATTGCATGGTAGAGACCCTAGGAAAGGTACATGCATCATAATGACTTCTGTTCTTGAATTTTATAGATGTTTGGGGAGTTTAAAATTAATAAAAAGTTTGAGAAAAAAAATTAAGAGATCTTCTACACTACGCAGGTTTAGGAATTTCCTTGTTTACCTTGTAGCTATAGAACCCAAACAACGAACATGAGTAGTGTGTGCGATCAAGGACCATGATGATGATTTGGTTGATTAAAAGAGGGCTAATTGAGAGGAGGAGGAAGAACTGTGGATGAAGATGCTTCGTAACTTTCAGTGGTAGACCATCTGGAAGTACGAGGACAGTGTCACAGACGTGGAGACAAAGGGATGGATTGACGAGATGGTGATAGCTTTCAACATGATCCAAGATCTGATAGAGTACTTGGATCCTCTAGCTCTAAGCCAGATAATAGGAGTGGTGCATTAGGGTTGGACGCTCTATCTCAGGGAGAAGAGGGGGGCTGACGTTTCATGGATTGACTTCGATAGAGAGTTCCGAGCGGAATTGCTCTCTTCCCCTTTGAAGTTTCATAAGAGGTAGAATTTAATCTTCATCAAGAAAGGGAGAATGTCAGGGAGGGAATTAGGGATCAAGCTTAAGGATCTTCGCCATTTTTATCCAAACCTTTTTAAGGATGAGGAGTCATGGGAGAGACCTTTAGAGGAGGAAATATGATATTCTTATCAGTATACTATAACTCCATTTACTCTACCGATGTACTTGGAGGTTTAGAAAAAGGCTAATCTGGTGGAAAAGATTCATGCACAGAGAGGTGTTCCATGAAAGCATATCCAATTGATATCCTTAAAGGGGAAATCGGTTAGCATCAGGCCTCCATCCTCAGGGCCTTCTAGGTGTCAGTCTATGGGGATTAGGCCCCAACCATTCCAGATTTTATCTCATGGTCCTAGACCTTTCCCTACAGGCCTAGGATTGAGATGTTTTATCTATGGTAGCCATGGGCACCTTTGGAAAAAGTTTCTAGATAGATTTTTGTACAGTGGAGGTGAGAAGGTTCAGCGCCCACCTTAGCAGTAGCAGTTTCTAGCCATGCATTTTCAGCAACCTCTATAGGGACAACAAGCTCCCACTCCACTTAGAGAAGAGGTTGCAAGAAGAGGCTGACCTCAGGGAGCTCATCAGGGACCTCATCTGGGGCATGGTTGGGGAGGCGATAGAAATCCGAGGGGAAGAAGAGATGGGTGTGGGAAGTTACATGTCGTAGAGGTAGCAATTCTAGCAGGGCCAAAGGTTTTTTTAGGTGCGATCTATTTGTTTAGAACTATTTAACGTGCCTTGTTTGATTGAAAATATTTGAACTACTTTGTTGTACCTATTCTATCCCATGCCTTGGTTATAGAAGTAGGGAGACAATCTGTGACCCTAGTGATAAGTACACCAGTTGGAGGATAGACTAGCCTGATTTATGTTTGTAGAGGATGCAGACTGATGTTGGGGCTACATCAGTCCAGTGGGGACCTATTTCTTCTACAAATGTATCCATATGATATCATATTGGGTGTCGGCTGGCTGTTTTCTGTGCATGCTATTATGGACTTCTTTCGGGGAAGGTTCGTGTTCTCAGATGTGGGTGTCTAGCGCATAGCTTTCGTTAGCTAGTGGGGTTTCCAGGAGGGCAGCCAACGAGCAGAGCCCCTCATTTCCTTGTTAGCAGAGTAGACAGTTGAGTCAGCTAATATAGAGATGGTGGATGTCCAAGGAAATATTAGTGAGTTCTTAGACATATTCTCCAGAGAGGTGGTTACTCTATCCCCCCTGACATGATGTTTAATTTGGTAAAGACTTGCAACCCAGTACCCATCCGATTTTGATGTTTCTCTATCAGATGAAACCTTCTGATTTATGGGAGTTGTAGATCCACATTGATGTCTTGATGAAGAAGAGTTTTATCTAACTGAGCATTTCACCATGGGTGCTTAAATATTGTACGCGAGGAAGGAAGACAATGGTATCAGGGTATGTATAAACCACTGAAGACTAAATCGGGTGACGATCAAGAACCGTTACCCCCTCCCAAGGATCGAGCAACATTTTGACTAGTTGAATGGAGCAGGTTGGTTCTCTAAGATCAACCTGTAGTTGAGATATCACCTCTTTATGGGGAAGTAATGTGACATCTCAAAGACTGCTTTTAGGTGTAGATATGGGCACTTTGAGTACGTGGTCATCTAATTCGGTGTTACGAATGCACCATCCATGTTTATGGGGATAATGAAATCCATCTTACGTGAATATATAAAATGGTTCATAGTCATATTTATCGATGAAATCCAGATATACCCATGATTAGAGGAGGATCACGCCAAGCATCTGAGGATGGTTTTAGAGGTCCTACGATAACACCAACTCTACAGGAATTGTTCCATGTGCATGTTATAGACACGAGAGGTGTACTTCCTTGGACACGTGGTGTCCTAGAAGATAATAGCATTGGACCCATCTATGGTTGAAGCAGTTGTTTCTTGGTCATCATAGAATAAATTTGTAGGGGATCTTAGTTTCCTCAGTGTAGTAGGTTACTACTGGAGTTTCATGGCCATCTTCTCTCAAGTTACAGCAACTTTGATAGCCTTGACCGAGAAAGACTACGAATTTGTGTGGAATGAGCAGTTCCATGCATCCTTTAGTTATCTGAAGGGGAATCTGATCAGTGACCTAGTCTTATGGTTTCCAAATAAAGGGGTATCATTTGAAGTGTTCTTTGATGCTTCAAGCCAAGGATTGATGTGTGTGCTGATGCAGTAGTAGGGAGTGATCTATTATGAATCTTGGAAGTTACATCCTCTAAAACAATACAATGCCAACCATGACCTAGATCTTTCATCTGTAGTGTTCGCGCTAATGTTGTGGCATAACTACCTCATCGGGGAATGCTTTGTGGTCTTCACAGATCACAATATTTTAAGGTATGTCTTCTCCCATTGAGACTTGAACTTTTGGCAAAAGAGGTGGATGGAGTTTCTTTAGTACTATGACTTTGATATTTCCAAAACCTCATGAAAGTTGAACGTTTTGGCCGATGACTTGAACATGAAGTCAAAGAAGGATGTGGTTTGGGACATGGAATATACATGGAAGGTGATGGAGGAGTTGGTTTCTATACTCCGGGATGTACAATTGGATTGTGGTAGAGGCTTTCTATTCTAGATGAAGGTGCGGTTTTCCTTGGAATATCATGAGGAGAAGTCTCAGTGCGGGGACTTAGAGGATGAAGTGATGTGCAGTCATGTTATCTAGGACAATGCTTTAGAAGGATGGTTGAAGATGGCCATAATTAGATTTTGTTTCATATAAAGCTATTTTTCCCAGTGGCAATGCGCAAGAGAAGTCTCAGTGAGTTCCACAAATCATCCATGGTAGTACACCTAGGTGTTTCTGAGATGTACTGGGGATTCAGGGGTCAGTTTTGGTGGCAAAAGTTGTAGTGGTCAGTGGCAGAGTTTGTGGAAAAGTGCCTCATGTTTCAGCACGTGAAATCAGGACACCACATCCAAGGAGGCATCCTGAAGCCTTCTGATGTCCCCGAGTGGAAGTGAGATGAGATCTCAATGGAATTTTCCATGAGACTATCCAAAGTTCAAGGAGGTGGCGATGCTATCTGGGTAGCGGTGGACCGACTGATGAAATCAGTGTACTTCTAGTCAATCAAGGAGTCGAGTAAGGTGGAATCCTTATCAATGAGGTATGTTGATGATGTGGTGCATTTTCATGGAGTTCTTAGATGCATAGTCTCATATCTGGATACATGGTATACCTCACGAGTATAGAATGTATTGAAATGTGCTTTTGGAACCCATATATGATGTAGAACTTCTTTCCACCCACAGACAGATGGGAAGATAGAGTGGACTATCCAGATGTTGAAAGATATGATATGGGCATGTGTTTTGGACTTCGTGGGATTGTGGGTGTGACACTTTCCTCTGGTAGAGTTTGCATACAACAATATGTATCACTCTACCATTGTAATGACTCTATTTGAAGCCTTGTACGAGAGACTGTTTCCTTCACCTGTGTGCTGGATAGAGGTTGGGGAAGAATGTTTTCTTGGCCTATAGGTGGTACAGAGAACGACATAGAAGGTTCCTCTTATATAGGATAGGATGAAGGTGACTCAGGACTAGCAGAAGTCATATGATGATCATAGGAGGATAACCATGGAGTTCAAGGTTTGGGACCACATGTTCTTAAAGGTCCCCCCCTTTTCATGAGAACCAAAGGTTCTACAGGGGATAAAACTTTCTCCTAGGTTCATCGGACCCTTTGTGGTGTTGTTGTGAGTCGACGAAGTGGATTATTAGCTAGCGCTACCACCTCCAATATAGAGGGTCCACGACATTTTCCATGTTTCCTAGATCTATATCTATCTATATAATAACTTGCATGTCCTCAACTAGAGTTTTATGGATATCGAGGATGATTCGACATTCATGGAGCGACCTGTGATGATCCGGGATTGTGAGGAGAAGGTGATTCATGGATGAACTATTCCTTTCGTTTGTGTGTAATGGAGGCATGGTGGACTCGAGGAGAGTACCTGGGAACATGATACATAGATGTGTGCCTAGTATCCAGAGAGGTTTTGAGTTTTGTTTGGTGTATTTCTATACTTTACTGTGATGTAGTGTTTGACCTTGTTAACTATAAGATTGGTTGATTACCTGGTTCACTATGTGTGTGTGAAAAATTCTGACCATGGGGATGGGAGGACCTAATCCCTAATCAAGACACATTAAGGTGGGTACTATTAAACCACTATGGGTGAGTTAGTGCAACCCAAAGTGGATAGTATCTTGACATAGGGGAAGGGAATCTCTAATCCATATGTCTTGACTGTATAACATTTATATGTTTGTGTGGTTACTTGGGGGAGAAGAGCAGTTGGGTATCCATGTTTTTTCAAAAGATAGATGAGAGAGAGGTGTTCATAGATATCAAGTTTTGTTCTAGACTTTGAACAAATCTAGGGTGGTTTTATCCTTGAGAAGTATCTTATGAGGTGGTAATTCAGACCCCTCTTTTTTCTTTGGGTTTATTCTTAAATTCTTGAGGATGAGAATAGTTTGAGAGGTATCTGATGTAATGGCTCGGACCCAAAAGTTCCATTACTTTTCAAAATTTCTGGTGTTTGAGCTATCCAAGGGACCATCAGTTACTCATTAAATAGTTTTCCAAAAACTTGGTTCCATTGAAATAGAAGCACCAGTCATGGTGGAACCGTTACAGTGGTACTGTTACGGTGTCTCACCAAACGGCGTCCCACCCATTTGTTTTTTTTCAGTTATCGAGTTTTTTCAGTTCCACTCTTGTAATGTATTTGTTGATGTAAATTTATTTTAATACCATTTTTAAAGAGAGTAAATGATGTTTTAAGACCATAATATTTGGGTGACTCTCTAGTTACCAAAACATGTGGCCTTTTTCCTCAGTGTCACACCCTTCCCCGTGATTTCTAGCTTCACCCCTGTTACATAGTTTTCTCTGTTTAAAAGATATATATTAACTCAAAGATGTTACCTCCACCATATACATGGATAATTATTAAATAATAATTAATTCCATCATGGGTAACCACCCAACCATGTTGTGAATCCACGATCCAACTTTTTTTAAGTGGGTTGAGATTTTATATCCCTTAACTCCAGGATCATCCCTTTTATATCACAGATATTGTTTTTCTTATTCCTTAATACCTTTATTTTCCTTGGTGATTATAGAGTTACTATTTTAGAATCATGCACCCATGCTGGAGCCCTTTCCACTTGGCCTTGGAGTCCATGGAGTTCTTCCTCTACATGTCGCGTAACTGAAGTTCTTGGCGTGAGAAGAAAACTTTGATCCTTTATCATCTAAGTAGGGTTTTCCTTCATCTACCATTACTATGTATCATGCAGGGTAGGTATGATAATGTTTCCTCAAGAAATGTTTGAAAACAAAGCTTAGCAAAGATAATAAATGGTTTTTAAATAATTAAGGTGTGAGTTTCATGAAGAGGTTTTTTTAAAACTTTTGTCATCGTTTATATATTGTGAATTTTATGGGCTTATGCCCACTAAAATTCATGGTCGTTGGTGGTCCTTCATTGTGAAATAATGAACCTTTGTTTTCTTGATAATCTTGTGATTGAATGGCTATAATCTATAAACTGGTTAATCACATAAACTTGGTTGATTAAATGGATTCCCAATGAATAAGAATCCATGTGTGATCAACCCGATTAACCAAAATGTATAAAGGAACGTAATGAATTTTGTGGAAAAATTTGGAAACTTCCTTGCTCTAGTCTTATAATATATGTGGTTTCTCCCATTGATTCTTATGAGGTTATATGGATGAGGATGGGATATCCTATTGTTCAATTTGTGGCTTGTGGATCTCTTCTCGTATGTTGGGGCTTGGTTTAGTTCTAGTACTTTAAGGGATCTCACTAATACATTTTGTTGATGTGTCTTTAAGGTGTGAATGATTAAATAGCTCCTTGGGTGTTTTCCTTTAGTTGTGGTCTTGGCTTGCAGTTATTTTTGTTATTTTCCAAGTAGTGGAGAATTATTTTCCAATGAAATCACTTGAACATGGTAACAAGAATGGGTTCAATGGGGATTTTTTTTTCAGAAATGGGTTGTGCTCTGGTTATGGCTGTTGTGAATATATGGATAGTAATTAGAGTTTTGTTGTAAGGGATAATTTCAGAAACCTTAGTATGGGATAAGTGCTTTATTACCTATTTGTATAATGTTTAGTTCTTAGGTTTATTAAACACACCCCACCCATGTAGAGCACTTAGTGCAGAACACCCCCATTTCATGGGTGAGGGTGTTTTTTCCCCAAAATTCTGAGTGTCAGGTTTTGTTATCATCTCTACTCCCTCTCCCAGGTAGCCCAAGACACTTTGGGAAGGATGTGATGACCTAAGGTTCATTATGTCCCAAGACTCTTCGGCTAGGGTGTGATGTGGTGGTTGACCTAAGTGTGTGTGGGCAGGATTGTTTCCCAAGCATATTCAGGATGAGGCCCAGTTTTCTTTGGGCATGGAAGTGGATGTTGAGGCCCAGGTGTCGTTGGGGGTGGTAGTGGTTGTTCTGGACCAATTTCCTTTAGTCATGGAAGTGGTTGTTGTGTCCCAGCTGTCTGTGGGTGGGGATATGTTTGGTTGTGATAGCCCATAAGGATGTTGTTGAATGATCCCATGTTCCACGATCACCTCTTTGTTTTCTAATGAACACATATATATTGTAAAACACTTTCCATATATTCTTTCATTATTAAAAAATCTACATTTATCACTTGGCCATTATTCACACAATGAAAAATTGAATATGTGGCCACTAAGGTGAAAAAAGGACATATAACACTTTTCCTTAGAATCTTCCTTTTTCTAATCACCCAATAAGAATATCACGCATTACAGATCCTCTTAAGGACACTCAAAAACCTTATAATAAAAATTAATTTTATATCTAAGAGAATCTATAACAACATTACCATTTCATGCTACATATACAATATCAAATTCAGACATCTATTAATGCTCAAACTGGTTCTTCAACTTTAGTTTCAGGTCTTTCTATCTAATGATATAATGAAGTCTATTATATTCTTGGATGAAAATAAATCTCTCTCAAAAGAGACAGTTTCTACAACACTTAAATGTTAAAATCACATATTCTATATCCATTTATTGTGTACATTACTTCCTCCCCTGCGATCAAAGATGATAAGACCTTTAGGAAACTACTTTCTATCCATGTATCAATACTACTCCTAGAAAAATGTCTAATTCATCACAATACAATGTATAACCAATCCCAGTCCCATGGATTATATTTACTGGAGTTCTCATTGACCATATCTTTATCTCATAGAATTAATATTAACATTATTCTAATCATTAAAACATTTCTCCTTTCTTTTTCAGTGTAGTCTTCAGTGTTTTTAGAAAAGAAATGTCTTAGATCAACCGTTAGTAATATCCTAGTAGGCAAAGGAAGTTACTTATCTTGACCACATTCTCAGGATTTATCCAAGACACAACTACCTATATTTTCTATGGATCCATTGATATTCTAATATGTGGAACCACATTACCCAATAATCACACCTACCATATCCAAAAGTCACACTTTGAAACTTTGGTGTAAATTCAATGTGATCAAGTGTACTCAAGACTATCTATGGGTTTTTGGAATTTTTATTTGGTGTTAGTGAGTATACATGGATTACACCAATGAATTCCATGAATAATGTGTCCAAATATAGGTGAATGATTTAATTCATGTTGTCTATGAACACTTATGACTTGTTTTCAATCCTAAAAAACATTTTCATATACTCAAACAATACATACCATTTGTAAAATTCCAAATTTGTAATTTTTTCCTCTCTAAATCACAACTGATAATAGGCCAATGGAAAATCAATATTGGAGAACCATTGGTCCACCCATAATCGATCAAAAAGTTCATCGATAATAATACATAGACATCAATTCTTTATCCTCACTTATTTTATATTATAGTAATCAAAATTGATCCAAATACATTTCCCCATCATCTAGTATAATTAAATAGTATAACACCATGGTTAAGTGATCATCCTAATAAAGAAATTCCAATATGAGTTTTGAAGTTTCACCTCAAGATCCATTAGCTCAATTCGTTCCATATGTTATTGTGGTATAAAAATAGGTAGTGCACTCGATGTGATCAATAAATAAAAGACATATACTCCATTGAGAGGGAGTCTTATGAATTCTTCTAGTAAGATTTCATGATAGAGATCTAAAACTGGTGTAAAAGATGAGGGGAGATTCCATAGATCTTACAAAAATATCCAATCTCACCATATATGATGCGATCATCTTGAGCAGACTCAAATATAGTCCAACTCTTCCAACTCCTATTTCACACTCTCTAAACATTACTAAATTATATATTTTTGGTGAAGTGATTGAAACACACCACTAATAGAGGTCTATGTGAGATCAGAGGGTAGTCATCAAATCTATGTTGAGCATCACATCGAAGGACATAATATATAGAATCATGAACACCCATATATGTCCACAACTTGAGGAAACTATAGAAAAATTTAGGAATCATTGGAGTTGATCTAATTTCTTTCATAATTGGGTATTAAGGGAGACTAATTCGGAGCATAAATAGACATCTAGGTCAATTAACTCAACTAAATTCATAGAAATAAAATAATATGGGTCACTGGTATCAAACAAAGAAGTAAATATTGTGGAAGTGATCATGGCTCTACCTTGAAGAGAAGATAAACCCTCTCATATATCATTAAGAGTATGATCCATAATATATAAGTGAAAATCCATAGTCTTATGACCTTGTATTTGAGGTGAATGAACAGTTCAGGTTTGTGGTTGAGAACCCCATATGGACCTTTGGTTCCACGGTTAGGGCTATTTTCATATCCTCTCTAATGATCTGGATCCAAAATGATTTAGATGTCCTATCTTATCACAATATTGTCACTGACTCTGGGAGGTGGGAATTCCCAATGTTAGTGTCCAAAAATCCCAAAGTTGAGTTATTTTGGGTCACCTACAGGTGTATCAAAATAGAAAATGATCTACTTCACAGGCATTCCACATCACTTTTCTGTGTCTATAGACTTATTATTATTATAATCAAAATAGGTAGTTATAGATGTAGTAGAAGGTCTATCCAAAAGAGTAGTGAATTAAAATACCATCAATTCATCTATACTCCATAACCCTCTCGATAGTCATGAGATTACATGTATCAACCAAGTATTAATCTTATTCTAATCTTTATAATTACTTTTTAAGGTTAGTTCAATGCCAGACATCAAATTTTCAAGCCTTCAAATCCCCATTACCTTCCAAAAGTGGATAAAAATATAAAATCTTGGTAAATCAAAATGATTAGTTAATTACTATCATGTATTGATTTTTTAGATCCATGAACTCTAGTGATTGGTGGATCTTTATCATGTTAGGGGTCAAATCATTAAAAAATACTCGTTGAAAGCCTTGATGATGAGACACACACATCTTTTAGACTGTCCCAAAACATCTCACTAATTCATAATATGACTGTGTATCATATTCACTACTATATTCACCATATAATCCATTAGAATATTGAAGAGGTAAATGAAAATATTAATGATTACCACCCAGTCCTTAGCATCATATGGTCAATTAATTCCCTAAAAGGATATAGGATGCAAGTGTTAGAAACCCATGGAATCCTCAATAATCAATATTTGTGTCTAGTGGTAAGGATCCAATACATACACCACTATGATGGGTGTGTGTATGTGTTTTGGATCCCCATTCTCAGCTGGATGTCCCAACAAAAATTTCTGAGGTGGCATCTTATACAATATAAGGAACATTAAGAATAAAAAATAGATTCTAAATAGTTTAAGTGATCACACAAGGTTCTATTAGGATCCTACCCTCATCCAAAGGTATAATCCTCCTAGCACAAACTATGGTCTTTTTCCCAATATGCAGGTTAAAGTCATCATATATATATTAACAGAATAGTGTTATCAATTAAACTAATTAATGCCAATAATGATATATCAAAATAGCAAAGTATCATAAATATATGAAACAAATTGAAACTATCCCAAACAGATATCATAGATAATGGAATTTAAATTATGACCTATTACACATCTCAAAAATAAGTTTATATATTGTATGTCTTACTACATTCAAAGTATTGATCATGAACATACAAAAATAATAATAAATAACATATCAAAATTATGTGCATCTCCCAAGGTTAATGAAATTAATAGTTACATAAAATCAAAATGTCTTCCACTTTTTGGAAACATTGTGGCACACAATATAGTGATGGCCACAAACAATCATTGTTTGTATTTCTATGTCCAAACTATCCTATATCATGTATACCATGTCCCAAATATAGGTGCAGAGAATAAACCAGTTAATGGGTCCTTGATCTCATATACCATTTTGTAACATCTCAAACCAACCACTAAGTCTAGTCTAGAGTGCCACATGATCTTTTTCATTACTCCCAATATATAATATGTTTTCTAATAGTAGAGGGAATCTGTGTCCATAAATGGGGATTGAATACCATCAATTATTTTATATTCTAAATAAAGTAATAAATATAATTAATTGTTATACTAAATAAGAGGAAACTAAATAATAGCATACATGAAATATAAATAAATTAGGATCCCAATAGGGAAAGAATATCCATTTTAATAAGTGGTTGGTAAATAAATAAATAATTTTTGGGGGTCCTCTAGTGTCTCTCTTTGTCCACTAATTACTATATACTCTACATCTCACATATCCACCACATGATGATTTCAATTCACCAGATCCCTCAGGAAATCTAGAGGTACATCAATATTTCCAACTATGGAATGAGTAAAAGACTTAATAAGATACCAAACATGGTTCATTAACCTAGTATGATAATTTATAAAATGTTTTTGACATAATAATAATTAATTAATAAAAATCATATAACCATACTATACAAAACTGAGCAGTCATGTGCTAAACCATTTTCCTAAAACCAATGATTGTACAAACTTCATCTCCATTAAATAATGATAATGGAAGATGTTACTTGTAATGAAACTATCCACAGTATGGAATCCTCAAGGATTAGTGTGAAAATACTACCAAACATTCTCTATCCATCATCTAGGTCATGCTGCCTAGCATCCTGTAATAGTGAACAAGGATACCTTAGAGGAATTATACTCAGAAAATTACCTTCTACCTCAAGTGAATCCTTAAAAAAATCCCTATGGATACATCATACCCCACCGTAATCTTAGGTCAATATTCACCATCATCACAATTCAAGTGAACTCTCCCTCTAAGGGATAAACCTATAATGATGATCCAAATGTCCCAAGTACCAATAAAAACAACCATGGGATGTGAACACACATGCAAGGTGAAGCATACAAGGTAGACGTCACATAGCACCATGAGTATATAGCATCACACATTAGAACAAGTGACCATAATCACACATGGAAACAAGATGCAATAGTATCACTTGTGGAATCAAATATCATAATCTATATTATGATAAATATACACAAAAACCCCCATGAAATCACAATAAAGCATATCAAAAAATATGTAAACACATAAATTATAATTTGGTAACCTATGTAATAGAGATCCAAATTTGAAATGAACCTCATACAAAATTAGTCAATAAGTAAAGCTCTAATAATGATGTCATTGTATGAACCATGTCTCAACACAAATCAAAATTAGATC
Source organism: Viscum album (assembly GCA_963277665.1). NCBI lineage: Eukaryota > Viridiplantae > Streptophyta > Magnoliopsida > Santalales > Viscaceae > Viscum > Viscum album. The sequence continues at coordinate 862,658,954 of OY728138.1, forward strand.
ACACAACAACTAATCCTATAACAAATTAAAATCCAATATGTTACTGTTTAAAAGTTTTGGTGATGAGATTGAAGTATGAGGGATGGAGCCAAAATTAACCAATTAAGACCATTGGAAATAACCATGAAGTTCTAGAAATATGGGAATCTCCCCTACACATGAAATGTGTTGTGATTTGGATTTGTATAGTGAAACACCCACCATGGAGTAGGGTGGTACACCATGGTGCAGGGTGTACTCGGAGAAAGACAACAAAACATAATTATGATGGATTTCGAGTGGATTTAATAATATATGATTAGAACCGTGTAAAGGAAAATTGATGTGGTATGGAGAATAAACCACTATGGTTCAAAAGAGTAGTATATGGACTAGGAGTTGACCTCCAAAGTAAAATACATTGAGCTATGTCATGGAACAACACAACATGATGTACAAATGTAATAAAAGGTTGAGTTTTGTGGCATTTAGTTATCCATATATCCCTTCATTAAAATTGTATTAATGTAAAACATTTAATTGATGAAGAATAAGTGACATTTGGTATGTTTCATATAGCATAGATACCTTACTTTAATACTTATAAAATAAAATATCCAATTTCTTATATGGGTTACCTGATTTTATTATTATAATGGACTCTATATGTCTTTGACTTCAAAAGTCCAACTCTTGAACCATCTATCTATAAGTGAAATATAAATATAAATGCAGCATGGGATGAGGCCCTACAATATAGCCTCCAATGAACAAATCATCCAGGGTGAGGGCCACGACACAATATCCTTAAACAACCATACTATAGTGAAAATCCTTCGGATGTAGTATTGAAAAATATTAAAAGTGCTGTTGGGAAGAATCTATATCGCCAATGATGTATTTAACCTTTTATTTTTTGTAAAAATATTACCAAAAACACATTTTAATCCTCCCTATTACATTTTTATTTATTGATTCAAAATAATGAGAATAATAAACAACATGGTCTACATAAAAAGGGGGAGGCCTATGGAGGCCTGGAGTAATAAATACCTAGAGTGTCTCCTCTAATCAGGTTCTTCACTTATACAAAAAAGGAAATAATTTTTATAGTTTTAACTAATTTCATATATCAATAATATTCTAAAGTGAATTTTGATATTTTTATGAAATAAATTATTATTAGTTAAATAGATAAAATTATATTTTTTACTGAAATCATAGTCTTTTAGACTATATAATGATTTATTAAAACCATTATAAAATAGTTTTGATGATAATGGATGTATTTAAAGAGAACAAATAATCATTAAAAATGTATCCAAGATTTAGAAAACCTCTATTAATAAATTTAGTTATTATTTAACAATAATGACTATTTTTGAAATTTTATTTTAATAAAATATTATTATGTAAAATTTAGGTTTTTTCTCACATTTAATGATATATATATTTTTTTATAATAAACCCATTTTTTCATGAGGATATTTTGTATTGATAATTTTATTATACACATACATTTATAATCATAAAAATAATTTTATTTCTATAAATGGTGTTTGACATTTTTTATGATCTAAAGATAAAATTAACTTTTCATATATATAGATATTTTATTTGATAAAATGGATTTTATATTTTTAATTAGTATATATAATTTATATAATAAGTTCTATTTCATATTAAGTCATAAAGGATAAATTACTTAGATAAAAACCATTTACCGCTAAAAAATCTAAAATGGATAAATAATAAATATTAATGTAAATGGATTAGAAAATGATTATAACATATTTATAATTGAGTTTTTGATTTCATAATCAATATTATATCAACAAACACTCCATTATTGATCGTATTTAGAGACATTAACCTTGAATAATTTAATGAAATAATTATAAATTAAAGAGTATTTACAAAAAATGACATTCACACCACATACAGAAGGGGAGAATAATGTTTTTATTTTTTCATTAATGGTATAATTAAAATTAAAATGGATCACTAAGATACTAATGATTGTTTGTTAAAAACCCCTAAAATATGATTCTCACTGTGTTCATCTACAAGCATTGTAACTAAATCTCATAGAGGAGGAAATTATCACTGTATAAATAACTATAATGAATAAATTATGGTATCTTAAAGGTTCTCATAATGATGAACATTGGGAGAAGAAAAATTACAAAAACTTCTATCATAGATGTTGTTCAAAATAGTCAGTATTACTCCCACATATTGTTGAAAATATATAATAACTCATTCATATACATATAACGAATGTTTATAATTAGGACTATAGATGATAATAGCTATTAATAAGGTTATGAAATTAGTTATTATGAAATTTGTGTTTTTTATACAGTATCTTATTGAATTTTTTACGAAATGAAAATAAATGGTCTTGGTTTTTGAATCTAATTTTTATATTGAGATATGATTCATATTCACCCACTATTTTTTTATTTATTGATTATGTATTGGACATGGATTTATTTTTCTCAAAAACATTATGAAGTATAGGGTATTTAAAATTAAATATAAAATTATACCTTTAATGGTTTTTGATTCTAAATATAATGATGATTAAATGATCATTGTTAACTATACCCCATATATTGAGTTAAAATGATTCATTTTAATCTTCTTTATTCCTAACAGGGTTTCTATAAAACAAATTATTTTATATCATGTTTACTTTTAATAATATATGGGGATACTATTTTTAATTTATTATTTTTAAAATGAGGAATTTCTTTTAAAAAAGGTATTTCAATGTTGAGAAAAATTCTAATCCTCTTTAATGATGATTTCCCCTCCTTGTTCATAATTTTCATTCCCATACATGTTCTTCCATATAATAAGAAACGAAATTTTTTGTTATGTCAAGTGAAATTTATATTTCCATTATATTACCTTCAAAATAATCCTTTATTAAAAGTTTTATGAGTTTGGATTACAACAAACAACATTTTAAAACATAAAAAATAGATCTCCTAAAACAACTCTCGTTGTATTTGTGTTATTCTTTGTCACTACTTTTATAACATTTTCTCTATATTATTCATAATTAATTAATAAATATTTTTTATATGTGTTACTTATATATAAACCTAGTTTACCATACCTTTACTTTATAGGGTTAATAGATATTTTATGTTCCCATTGAAATTTTATCTTTTTTGTAAATCTATCATATAGGAACTCTCCAATTTATTATTTCATGGAATGTTTCACCTATATAATTTTTTTACCATGAGTATGTTTTTTAGAAAATAATTATTTTATTTAAAACCATATTAGTTTAATTATATTCTAATGTGATGTAATAAGGTTTTTCATTTCTTTAAATACCCTATATATATTTTGAAAATAATCACGTTTATAGTTCATTTTTATTCATATTTATTATTGATTCATCATATGAATTTTCATAAATTGGAACTCAATGTTCAATAAATATGTTCCTATTTTAAAATATGAACTTCCAAAATGATTCAATTCCTTACCCTATTTGGATTCTTTATGATTTATTCTTCTATTATGAGTTCAGACAATATTGTGAAAACCCAGGTCTTTCACATGGATTTTATCCTTTTTATTATTTGAAAATGGTTTCTTTTTATTCTATAGATCATGTATGCACGTATATTTTATTATCTTCATTATATTATATGTGGGACAAGAAATTTATAACTATTTAATAAATTGAACAATGATTTCATCCCATTAGACACCATGTATAGTGCATGTGTGGTTATCCTACCATTTTATGCAATTTGATGTATAGTCCTTGAATTATATATATCCTTCCATCGCATTCAATTAATCATTATATATCAATAAATTTTATGAAGGATATTATGGAGTGAACCAAATATTCTATAGGACATTTTCCACTATGTTAATAGAAATGAGGAGTGAGCCCAATCCACCACTGAAATCTTTCCACTTTGTTTATCAGAATAATGAGTGAACCACATCGAAATTGGAACTTTTACACTATATGATGAAGGTAAGGGTAGTGAATATTGACCTATTATTATAATTTCTGGTCTTAGGTTGATAAACATATCTTCGATTTCATGATATTATGATATCATTTATATGATCCATGTTTTTATTCATATCTCACACTCTTATGTCAGGATACTTGTTTTTTTATTTTATCGTATGTATTTAATTCATGATTTAAGGATAAATATTATTTTTCTAATGTTTATTTAAATATTTAATTTCCCACTTTCTCATATTTTTCATATGATTATTGTCTAAAAATAAATGAAATATTTATAATTTTTCCTGAAATGTTTTTTTTCTTTTCCATTTCTTATGGTTCCCCTCCCCAGGTCTTGAATAAGAATATATCTTATGTGCTAGTCCATAATGTGGTATAAAAGTATTGAATTATAGTGATGTTTTCATATGATTCTTGAAGTAATTTTCATATGTAACTGGTCCTCAATGGTACTAATTCTTGTTTTCTTAAGAGTAAGATTATTTGGTGAGATATAATTTATAAATTATGGAAATGATAAAACTATATATGTGGTTTGAATAAGTCATTATGTTTTTTAGTAGAGAATGTTTTTGTTGTTATAGAGGATTAAATTACTTATTTTGGGTATTTGAAATAAAAATATATAGTTAAATTACTAGAGATGATTCTAAATGGTAATCTGAAGTGGTAGTAACGATCAATATGGAGTCTTGGGTATTTACTCAATCATCACTCAGTACACAATAACAACACAACAATATTGGTTCTCCCGATAGATATAATTTCCTCAATAACATTTTCATTTTAAGTCATTATAAAGGATTTATTATGATTTTGAATTACCTTAAGTTATATGAGAGAACTGACCCTAAGGAAATTTTAATTTAATCAAGAGTGAATTATTTTAAACAAAGATCTAAACTAATAATTTCTATGAAAAATACATTTTATGGTCAAGTGCTTCATGAGATCGTTTATGATAATTATATTATGATGTTTTCACTCAAGTTAAACCCTTTTGGTATTAAAATTGGATTTAACAAAAAGGAACTATGGGTGTGGGATACAATTTCTTGATTATCTCAATAGAAAAAAACTAGAATAGATGATGAAGAGAGAAACCCTATGATTATGTCAAACTATATATAATAAAATATGACTAAAAATATGTACATAGTTATAATCCCAAACATACCAGAAAATAGAAGGATGAATTATCAAGGATGTTCATATGAAAAATATGATGAATGAAATAATTTTCAATTTCCTTAATGTTAAAAATATTTTATTTTTCACCCATGGGAATATCTCAATGAAACAAAAATATGTTATATCTAGGGTAAATGTGGGAATTGAAAAATAAGATTCTATGGAAAATTTAAGAGTTTATTTAATAAAAAATGGGGTGAAATAATGTTCTAAATAAGGATCAATTAGATTTTTTATGTTTTATTATTTGAGGAATTTGGGAACAATGCATAACAAAGAATTAATCTAAGAGATTTATATGAAAATTGACACTAGAAACATCATAGACAATAGGAATAAGTGAAATCTTGTCCAATGATTAATATTTGAGTATAAAGTGATTAATCAGTTCATATATGTGAATCTCTTATTTCATTTACAGTATAACTAATAAGATATTTAGTTATAAAAAATCAATTTGGTTTCATATTATATTTATGCATAGTACAACTATCTTATACAAGGATGTTTTAAATTTTATTTTTATGGATTCAGATCTTCTCTAATCATTAGGATTATATCAAGAATGGATAATATTTTCTTAAAAATAGGTCATGTCAAATTTTAAAAGGGAAATATCATTAAAATTATTAAGTCAAACCATAATTGACTACTAATTTATAGTTAACTATATTCTCCATTCAAAAACTTTATTCATCGTATGAGTCTTAAAATTATGATGACAAACTTTTTTTAATGGGAGAAATATGAAATAACCTTAGATAATAGTATATATATTTCACTTAAAAAAATACAATTTGTTTAATAGCATGTTCAAAACACAACAAAAAAGTAAAAATACCTGCTACATATAAGATAAATAATATCATTAAATTTAAAATAATAAAAATTCCAATGAAGAATAAGATACTGATGAATAAAATATGTCTACAATTAGAGGAAAAATAATTAATATGATTTAAAATATGAAATTATTTTTCATTATCAAATAACCATTTTAGTAGTAATAAGTTAAAAATGAACACTATTAAATTATTATAATAATAAAAAAAATCATTCAATATTAATATTAATAAAATTATAATTTAGGAAAAAATAATTTTGAGAATATGTAATGTTTAATATGGTTATTTTTCAATAAAATAAGTTTTCTTTATATTTTCATTTAAAATTTAAAATTTCAAGAATACTTGTTTTTCAAAATTATCATCAGGTAAAAAAATTTCATAACAGTATTATCATAAGGTGATATTCTGAGAGTTCTATAATATAATTTATTTTTATAAAAATAGTAAAAACATATGTGTGCATGGACACCATAAGGTCTGAAAGTTTCTACATTGATATTGCCTCACTTCCAGTAATACCACCATTTTTTCACCAATTCTATTTTTGATGGCATCTGAACGCTCTTGAACTTTAAATTGAGAGTCTTCTAAAAAAAGTCATACATGATAACCAGAAGATTCTTCAATGTTCTTTTCAGTTTCACGTTGAAGGTGTCTTTCATACCTTAGCTCCTATTTAATATCATCTGAGGCTAGTTTTTTTCTATCAATGAAGTACGTCACGCAATTATAAAATGTCTCTTGAACTAGGTAAGTTATAGGTAACATGAAAATACCCTTGAAGACACCATTGATGCACTCCATAGTGTTTTTGGTCATGTGTCTGTACCTCCCCCCCTGTCATATGCTAATGTCCATTTTTCTTTTGGAATCTGCATCATATCATCATACACTTCTTGATTAGCCTTTCAGATTTGTTCAAAAAGTTCTTCAAATCTCTATTTATCCAGATCATATACTACATAGAAGATATTATATTTCACATAAATTGATTTTATCTTTACATTGAAATAGTAAAAAATAAAAAAGACAATGCGTACCAGGCCTTGTGATTACCTTCTTCATCGGTTCATTATGGAATGTTTTCCGCACATTTCTAGAAATGTATTTGATGTAGTACTGAAGATGTGAATTTGAGGGTGTCTATGTATTAGGGTCCACATTGATTGTATCATTGATTACCCAAAGCCAGCCAGATATCTAATAGACACCCCAAATGTTAGTGAAATGGTTGTTGATACATGCCAAAAATTAATTCCATAATTTGTAGTTTTCCTTCTCTACAATGAAAAAGGCAATCAGAAGAGGTGAACAGTTTCCATCTTAGATTGCTACAATAAAAAATACACCCTTTTATTTTCCATATAGAAGATTTCCATAAATCTATATGAACGTATTTCTGAAATGAAATGTGTAGATGCAAGGGAGGAATGCCGAGAACAATCGATGAAATTGAACATGAGATGGATCAAGTTGATTATATTGAGACACGTGTTCGTTCATATGAAGATAGAATACAACTTGGTTGTTGTGTCTCAGTATGGATTGCAATTTTAGCAACACTCAATATGAGTCTTCCCAATAACCATAGACCTTCATAATTGCCTTTTGTTTCGTCATCCATGCCTTATTATAAGAAATATTATATCCAAAAGTTTGTTGTATCCTCTCTTTAAAAAGGGCTATAGAAACATCTTGACATGTCCTAATCATCTCGACAACAGTGGATGACATAAATTCAACATCCAATGAGGTATGATCTTCTTTCATGTTTGGATGAACGCAAGTATGAACTGCCTCAATCTTGGAGATTCTCCAACCTCCAAATACAATGTTTGGAATCACCTATATATATATAGTGGCTCTCAATGTTAAAACCCTTTAGTGTGTTTTTTAATGCATCTTTACTTGGAAAATCCCTTCCAACATATAAGGTTTTGTCCAACTCACTAAACCTATCTGGTAAAACTCTGAGAAACTTAGTTTTGAGTGTGAGAACGTTGCATTCAAATTCCAAAACACATGTCATTACTTACGACTAAGACACAAATAGTGGTGGATGATTTATTATGGGTCGAGGCTACTATACAACTGATGAATTTCTAGAAGCTTCCTTCTAAGCTTTCACTACTCCCACCTCATCAGCACTGTTTTCACCATCTGTTCCATCATTATGAAAATAATCATTGAAAGTCATATTGACATGTATATCTAGGAGATCAATTAGTCTGTCCTCTTCTGCATCATTTTGAATATGCTCAATTTCATGGGGTGTATCTTCAACCACTCTTGTAAGTCTATGTCTTCATAAAACTAGATGTTGTTGTTATACAGTGAAAACATCGACATCTAACTCCATCATGGAACCATATGACCGTTGGGAAAATAGATTTTTTTCTTGGTCTCACAGTGAATTAGAAACCAATGAGCAATCTAGATTCCACAGTGTAGCTAAGAATTGAAAATGTCTATAACTCATAGACTTGATCTCTTGATCAGGTCCCATATTTAAGTAACCACAAATTCTAGCTTGAAGTTCACTTAGGGTTACACAATCAGTAGTACTAATCACTGTCATTGGTTGTGTACTATAACAAGCTCCTTTCTCAGTTTTAATAACCTCTGCGTAGCAGTACACACATGCAAACATGACTCTCTATGTCAAAAATGTTTTGTAATTAAGATTCTGATAGTACAACTAATATTAAAAATTATGGATGACCATATAATATTTATTATACTGAAATTTTAGCACGTCTTTTTATACCCTAAAATATGATACTAATGTTTATTAGAATATATAAGTTATATAAAGTTTTTCAAACTGAAGTAAAAAATGATAGAAAACATCAAATCACTTTACTTATCATTGATAAAATGACAATTATGATCATATAAAATGAAATAGATAAGAACAAACACATTAAATAAAACATGAATATTTTACAAAATACAATAAATACCAAGATTTTTCAATTTAACATGGTTTGGATGAGATGAGACAGACTTCGAACGTGAGGTAAATTCTAGCATATTTTAATAATTTCTTCTAAAGATATGTACTTAATAAGTTAAGTACATACCTTTAGAAGATGTTATCAAGCTACCAAATAGAAATAATCTGGATTTTACCTTACTTCCAAAGTCAGGCTCATCTCATCCAAACCATGTTTAATTAAAAAATTTCAAGGTATTTCTTATATGTTGTAAGACATTAATGTGTTATTTAATGTGTTTGTTCTTATCCATTTCACTTTATATGATCATAATTTTCATTTTATCAATGATAATAATTATCTAATAATTTTATGTATTCATATTTTAATCCTAAGTTATTCATTAATTAATCTATACTTAATCATTAATAATAATAACTATTATTTCTAAACAATATAATCTTTATGATATTAAAATTTTAGAACATCTTGTTATATCCTAAACAATGAAACAAATTTTTCTTAGTATAGTTTTTAACTAGTTAATCATTCTTCAATCACTAGTTAATCATTACTAAGTTATTATTTAGTTAATCATTCTTTAATCAATCTACAATCATTCCTTATTAAATCATTAATCATATGATATTCATTAATTAATGATTATTATCTAATAATTGCATATATTCAATTGTTAATTTTAATTTATTAATTAATTAATCTATACTTAATTATTACAAATAATAAATATTATTTCTAAACTATGATATTAATCTTACTTAGTATAGTTTTTTAATTAGTGAATCATTCTTTAATCAGTAGTTAATCATTACTAAGTTATTCATTTTTTAATTTATTTGTCCTTATCCATTTCATTTTATATGATCATTATTTTTATTTTATCATTGATAAATAAATTTATTTGATGTTTTCTTTTCTTAGGTACTTTAGTAGTTTATAAAGAAAATAGGAATCATCTAAAACATATCCATCGGGAGTGTCAAACCAGGATGCAGTAAGGCTCGTTGTCGTGTACCAGGTTACCCAGAGTTAGGACCAGGACACCTTGTATAAGGCCCCAGCCTTAAACCTTACTTAATCTTGAGTTATTACAAGATTACACATTGAGGATCTTTTCAGGTTTAGAGTTTTAGAGAATTAGATCATGAAACTTGCATTACATTCCACCTTTAAACAAAGTGGTTACATAAAACATAGGATTCATTCTTCCCAACAACGGAAAAATGTTTAAAATAAAACTTGGATTATTTCTTGACACATCCTTGACTCTATCATCTTATCATGTACCTTTCCCGTGACCTGTGAAAAACATTTCAAAAACTTGGGATGAGCATAAAAAGCTCAGTAAGGGATACACAAAGAATGAAAACTGTTTGTTTTTCAAACATCAAGTAAACCATGTATACTCTATCAAAGTAATACCTTCACCTTCATGAATTAGTAAAAACTCTTCACTGAATAAAGTATCATTACTTACCTTTTTGTAACCAAAGGATTACCATAAAACCCATATAAAGAACACATAGCATATATAAAGGTAACTTGGGACATAAACATACTTAAGTGGAATAACCATACGGTCGACTTCCACACATATCACTTAATGGAATAGCCATACGGCCAATTACCATACATACTTAATCGAATAGCCATACGGGCGACTTCCATACCCAATGCATTGGAGGTTATAACGTAATCACCCGTCCTAGTATTCACGGCACCACCTATCATAATGTCCAAGTACCATTATTACACATAAAATATGGAAAATATAAACATTTCAATAACGATATTTCATTTGCAATCACAATAAATAATTCCCAGATATTGAATTAATCAATCCATTTTCAAAAACCATTTAAAAGAAATTTTTGAATCAAAGTGTCCCATACCACTTTGAAGCTTTTAATGGAATTATAATTTTAAAACATTAATGTCCATATAAATAAATACTGAAAACCATTTTGAAAACATGGACATTAAACATAAATATTTAGAATAATAAATCTTTAAAACATTTAAAATGATATTTTTGTTAAAGAGTTTTTAACAAAATGAGAGATTATTGAATACAAATAATAGCGGAATAACATTTAATCCGAACTTTATAATATCATGAGAATAAAAGGATTCATGATATAATATGTCAAAGGACAGTATACACACCATATAAGAGTGAATTGGTGCATAACAATAATGAACTCTCAATAGAAATGTCAAATGTGATTAAATCCCTTATAAAGAAGGTATCCTTAAATTAAGGACAAATCAATCTCAAAAATATGTGTGACAAATATAAATACACACAATATAAGTGGATATTAAGTTTAAAACAATAAAAGGTCATTCACACATATTCAATGGATGACATATTCAATGACTACATGTTGAACCCAAAGAAATCGAAATTGGGTTAAAAAGTTCCCTTGACAACCTAACGGCATCACATCAAAATGAGTTGATGAGAGATAAAAAAGTGTATCTCATCACTTGGACATTAAATTTACATCAATAAGGATATATGAGAACATATCCCAACATAACAATATGTAAATTAAAAGACCCAACAAAAGAAGTCTTTTAAAAAAAGAGGAGGGTGAAAGGTTCCCTTACCGACTTGGGTATCTTTCAAAACATACACCCCATGAAAGAAGTACAATAAATCATTGATGTAAATACTCATAAAGGAAAGTATATTACACAAATATTAGAATAATGTCAGTACATACACCACTCAAAGGAAATTGTGGCAAATGTAGCATGAATCTCATGGGAATAAATGTGAGATGAAAAATCCCTTACGAAAACTCGGCAGCCTAACGGCGCCACATAAAACTTCCAAAAATGGGTTGATGAGATCAAATAGGGTATCTCATCACATTAAAACAAAATGTACAGAAAGAGGAATATGAAAGAACATCCCCCATCATAACAAATAGGATCTTAAAAGAAGTTACATAAAGGGGAGTACTTAAAGAGAAAGAGAGAGGTTAGATCTCTTACGAAAATTCAGCAGCCTAACGGCGCCACTCGAAACTTCCAAAATGGATTGATGAGAGAGAATAGGGTCTCTCATCATATGAACATAAAAATTACAGTAAGAGTGATATAAAAAAACATCCCAATAACAAGAAATAGGATCTTAGAAGGAATGACATAAAAGAGTGTACTTAAAAAGAAAGAGAGGAGTAGGATCCCTTACCTCGGTTCCGACTTGACTCGATCGTTCTTTAACGTCCTGAATAATAAACTTGAGTTAATTTCTACTTGATTAAGAAACTTTTTAAAGTTTATTATTCCTTTTATATCACTTATTGCCATGTTATAAACATTATGTAATCATTTAAGTTAATAATGATTGTTTTGTCGATATTTGGTTCTTAAGTCGAAAGTGGACTTCTTACAATGACATGTTGTTCGTGTGGTCCAAGGTTCTTTATATCCAGAATGACATTCCTGATTTTTGATATCATATATATCATATATATCCATCATATACATGTATTTATAATATTACATAATCATTTAGAGGTAAAAAATGAAATGCACTGTTCATGGAGACGGTAAGTCGTACGTACGCATGAACGCTACTTTCATTTCTATTTCGTATTTTATAGAATGGAATCATAATTATATAAAGTTTTATTATAATTACAGTATAATATCATATATAATATCATAGTTCCATCCTTTATACATCCCACATATGGTATTTAATGAATCAAATCACTTTGAGGGGGCGGTAGTCCACACTTCCTAAAATGAAGATATCGTGTTTATCCATAATGGAAACAATAATGGTATGCCATAAATGAAAAATACAGAAGCATAAAGAAATAATAAACATATTATAAATCATATATAAAAATAGTGACATCATAATGTCCACCTTTTAAGGTGTTAAATGAGTATTGAACAATCATCGTTTCGGGAGGCATAATTTCTCCATCCACGGAAACCGTATGTTCTTTAACCATTTGATGTAGTTGTGTGAGAGTGTAGCTCGAATAAATTTTATAACAACATCCTAGTATATTGAAGATACTTGTGTTGTTACAAAAGAAGTAAATAAAAAGAGTTTAGGGGGTTGGAGAAGCAAAATAAAACAAATGAACATGAGAGAATGAATTACCTTTAAAAGTGTAACTCCTTTTGATTTGAGCCTAAAGGCTTCCTTTGAAAGGATTCTACCCAAAGGTAATCCTCTAGGATGAGTAGAGGGATGTGGAGAGAGTAAATGGGCAGGGTATGTCCGAGCCAAAGGCTTGAGGAGTGTGTGAAATGAGGTAGAGGTGGGGGCCTTTTATAAGAGGAGAGGAGGGGCACTTTTGGAAAGTAAGAAATATTACTTTATTTGAACATGTGTTTCGGTTTTAAAAGGTCCCACATTGATATAATTCGTGGATAAGGTGATAAGGGTTCGAAATCCACCCATCCAATAAGTTTTGAACATGTGTAGGTCATAGAGTTTACATTATCTTCTCATTTAATTCAAATCGTCAGATAATGATGTCATCGCTGCATCATTATGATGTCATAAATAATTTAATTTATTTAATGTATAAAAATTATAAAAAATTACTATGATGTAGAAAATATTTTTAGCTTTCCAATGAGTAATTATAATAAAAAATCTAACTTGTATAACCCCACTTAAAAATTGTTTTAGTAAAACATATCATGTTTGTGTCATTCTTACTTTTACATTAAATAAAAAGTTATTTATGTCATTTCCCAACCAAAGTGGCTCCATGGGGTCCCCAAGTTGACCCATGGCTTGTCTTGGTCGGCCATCACACATCCAATGAGGTTAGGACATGTGTCAAGTTCATTTCATATTATTAAAACATTATTTTTACCTTAAACTACACTAATTACCTCTAATCGCGATTAATGAAAAAAGTTACTATTCACCAAAAAATTATTTTCATCCCATTGAACCAAATTCTACATACTAATGACAACCATGTATGTCGGATTTTTAAATTTCAATACACATTAGTGGTAAACTTTCATTTAACTGAAAAATCAATTTGCTTGATCACCACTTAGTGGTTTCACTATTCATCAAAAATTGGAGTTTTTCAGAAAATTACCAAAAATTCACCCTAAGCTATATTTGATATTCCGAATTCAAAAATGAAGTCTATTTTAAAAAAATTCAAAACATATAAGTCATATTAATTAATTTAATAATTAATTCCCGATGTCAGAGCAAATAGCGTGTTTTTATAAAACAATAAGTATCAAAAGATTGGCACCAGTTTAAGTCTAATTTCAAAGTGAAATTGATTCCAATGACCACCATTGGATTAAATGGTAAAAATATATTCAGATTAAACATTAAGACCAATTCAAAAGATAATCTAATCATATAAATAAATTAGATTAAAAAAAGGTTTTGAATTTAAAATACAACATTTTACACTATTCATTAAAAAAATGAACTTTATCAGAAAGATACCAAAAATTTACACAAAGTAAATTTTGATGTCCCGATTCTCAAGAAGAGTTTTATTTGGTCCAATAGAATTTATAAGAGTAAAAAAACTATATTTAATGACGGTTTGTCATCAAAAGGCGATAAGTGAACATTTAGTGAGAACTAGGGCATATATGCCTAAAATTGAATTCTTTCTGTATTTTAAGCCTTTATCTTTTATTGGATAAATGTAAAAACATTTAAAAACATATATAATCAAATTTTAGTTATTTCTATCCATTACCGCCAATACAATGGCTACATGTTAACTACCATTTAAAATAATATTATTTTATTATTAGAGTGCAACGTAAGATTCCCAAGAAACTCGTTGTTGCGTGTTGGGTACCCCATCGAGCATAGCGTCCCCTTTAAAGTCATATTAATGTTTTATTCAAAAATATGGATAAATATGAAAATGTCATATTCTTTATTTACCTGGGGTGTTACATCCTTCCCCCCTTTTCGGAATTGCGTCCTCGCAATTTTTATAATTGAGCTTGGAAACATCTTTGAAAGTCTCACATCAGAACAAGAGTCGGTAAAATAATCACTTTAAAATAAATAAAGATAAGCACAGAGGTCACCCGAGTTAACCCATACTAGGATTCCATGTAGAAAAATATGGACATGGAGGAGAAAACATAGGGTCATGTTCTGATGGAGAGTGATAGAAAACATGTTTAGAAGAAAGTTAACAATAAGAAAATCACAAACTTGTGATGGGTTAAACGGTATTGGATTCCCCAGTAGGAAAAGTTAATAGACAACATTTTTGTTTTAAATTACTTTTTATTGAGGAATTTATTCATAAGGAAACATAATCACTTATCATGTTGACTTTCAACTTTTACTAGATTCCTTAATCAAACTCATATTTTTTCCAAAAGACGAGTATTTAGGGAGACTTGTTCGCATTAAGAGTAATATAATCAACTTCTAGAGAATCACCTAATCCAAAAAAGAGAACTATATACTTCCCATATCTTTAGACATTAACCATAACCAAAACCAAAAAGGTTAGTACAAGGTCAGATAATCCAGAAAAGGATAACCCTTTATAAAAAGAAAATCTATTCTTAATCTCCAAAATTTGTCAAACAAAACTCAAAGTTCAACAAGGATCATTAGATAAACAATTTGTCCATAAAATTATTCAAATTAAACCAATATAAGATTGAAACCCAAATGTTTGAAGGATTTAGTCACATAGTCTTCCAAGTTAAATCGTAACATTTATCTCCAAACAACATCAGTTTCTCCTAAAGTCTCGTATTGAAAAGTAATTAACCTAATCACATATCCTCTATGATAGGTTAATCATTTTCATAAATAACCCAAAATCAAATTACTCTTAATTCATAAAATCATATAACTAAAAAGAGTCAGTCAAACTAACCAGGGACTTCACGTAGTCCAGTGGTAGGCGATAAATACCAGTCGCACTTTGGTTGTGGGTTCGATTCCCACAGCTTTGTCCGACGCGACGGGTTGTCACACGGTCTGCGTGTTGTCCTTTTTCCAAAACTATATAATTCTTAAATCATTCCTCAAAAAGGGATAAAATCATCAAAAATAACCATAACATAATTTAACCTCAAGTTTATCTCATGCCTTTTTCCAGCATATCATATAATAACCCATAATTACCTCAAAAGTAAGGATCATATAAACTCTAATTGTTACCTTTATAATTATTACCTAAACTTCCACATTGATTTGGTCATCTCGTATATGATGCATTATAGAACATACCAAGGTTCAAATGGTTGATCATGACTCCTTGATAGTTGGTTTAGAACAACCATGAGATTCCTCATTGAATCCCCCATTTTATCTAGTATCTTAATCATAGAACCACCACAGTTTCCTTCAAACCTGTTGTCACTTTGGTGCATGCTAGATCCATCCATTCAATAAAAACAGAAATGTCAGTGTGAGTATATCAAAAAAACCATCATGTACTAATGAGGAAGGTAAACACTAAGATATACTTACTCATTCACTTTATCTAAAACTAGGACTCTTTCTGAAATCCTAACCAATATGGTAATGTCACTTGTGATTAGAGAATACCCTAACCTCTAAAGTTATCTAAACCGACCTTTGATACCAACTATAAGGCCCCAGCCTTAAACCTTACTTAATCTTGAGTTATTACAAGATTACACATTGAGGATCTTTTCAGGTTTAGAGTTTTAGAGAATTAGATCATGAAACTTTCATTACATTCCACCTTTAAACAAATTGGTTACATAAAAGACAGGATTCATTCTTCCCAACAACGGAAACATATTTAAAATAAAACTTGGATTCTTTCTTGACACATCCTTGACTCTATCATCTTATCATGTACCTTTCCCGTGACCTGTGAAAAACATTTCAAAAACTTTGGATGAGCATAAAAATCTCAGTAAGGGATACACAAAGAATGAAAACTGTTAGTTTTTCAAACATCAAGTAAACCATGTATACTCTATCAAATTAATACCTTCACCTTCATGAAGTAGTAAAAACTCTTCACTGAATAAAGTATCATTACTAACCTTTTTGTAACCAAAGGATTACCATAAAACCCATATAAAGAACACATAGAATATATAAAGGAAACTTGGGACATAAACATACTTAAGTGGAATAACCATACGGTCTACTTCCACACATATCACTTAATGGAATAGCCATACAGCCAATTTCCATACATACTTAATCGAATAGCCATACGGTCGACTTCCATACCCAATGCATTGGAGGTTATAACGTAATCACCCGTCCTGGTATTCACGGCACCACCCGTCATAATGTCCAAGTACCATTATTACACATAAAATATGGAAAATATAAACATTTCAATAATGATATTTCATTTGCAATCACAATAAATAATTCCCAGATATTGAATTAATCAATCCATTTTCAAAAACCATTTAAAAGAAATTTTTGAATCAAAGTGTCCCCTACCACTTTGAAGCTTTTAATGGAATTATAATTTTAAAACATTAATGTCCATATAAATAAATACTGAAAACCATTTTGAAAACATGGACATTAAACATAAATATTTAGAATAATAAATCTTTAAAACATTTAAAATGATATTTTTGTTAAAGAGTTTTTAACAAAATGAGAGACTCTTGAATACAAATAATAGCAGAATAACATTTAATCCGAACTTTATAATATCATGAGAATAAAAGGATTCATGATATAATATGTCAAAGGACAGTATACACACCATATAAGAGTGAATTGGTGCATAACAATAATGAACTCTCAATAGAAATGTCCAATGTGATGAAATCCCTTATAAAGAAGGTATCCTTAAATTAAGGACAAATCAATCTCAAAAATATGTGTGACAAATATAAATACACCCAATATAAGTGGATATTAACTGTAAACCAATAAAAGGGCATTCAGACATATTCAATGGATGACATATTCAATGACTACATGTTGAACCCAAAGAAATCGAAATTGGTTAAAAAGTTCCCTTGACAACCTAACGGCATCACATCAAAATGAGTTGATGAGAGATAAAAAAGTGTATCTCATAACTTGGACATAAAATTTACATCAATAAGGATATATGAGAACATATCCCAACATAAAAATATGTAAATTAAAAGACCCAAAAAAAGAAGTCTTTTAAAAAAAGAGGAGGGTGAAACGTTCCCTTACCGACTTGGGTATCTTTCAAAACATACACCCCATGAAAGAAGGACAATAAATCATTGATGTAAATACTCATAAAGGAAATTATATTACACAAAGAGTAGAATAATGGCAGTACATACACCACTCAAAGGAAATTGTGGCAAATGTAGCTTGAATCTCACGGGAATAAATGTGAGATGAAAAATCCATTACGAAAACTCGGCAGCCTAACGGCGCCACATAAAACTTCCAAAAATGGATTGATGAGATCAAATAGGGTATATCATCACATTAAAACAAAATGTAAAGCAAGAGGAATATGAAAGAACATCCCCCATCATAACAAATAGGATCTTAAAAGAAGTGACATAAAGGGGAGTACTTAAAGAGAAAGAGAGAGGTTAGATCTCTTACGAAAATTCAGCAGCCTAACGGCGCCACTCGAAACTTCCAAAATGGATTGATGAGAGAGAATAGGTTCTCTCATCATATGAACATATTAATTACAGTAAGAGTGATATAAAGAAAACATCCCAATAACAAGAAATATGAGCATAGAAGGAATGACATAAAAGAGTGTACTTAAAAAGAAAGAGAGGAGTAGGATCCCTTACCTCGGTTCCGACTTGACTCGATCGTTCTTTAACGTCCTGAATAATAAACTTGAGTTAATTTATACTTGATTAAGAACCTTTTTAAAGTTCATTATTCCTTTTATATCACTTATTGCCATGTTATAAACATTATGTAATCATTTAAGTTAATAATGATTGTTTTGTCGATATTTGGTTCTTAAGTCGAAAGTGGACTTCTTACAATGACATGTTGTTCGTCTGGTCAAAGGTTCTTTATATCCAGAATGACATTCCTGATTTTTGACATCATATATATCATATATATCCAGAATATACATGTATTTATAATATTACATAATCATTTAGAGGTAAGAAATGAAATGCACCGTTCATGGAGACGGTAAGCCGTACGTACGCATGAACGCTACTTTCATTTCTATTTCGTATTTTATAGAATGGAATCATAATGATATAAAGGTATATTATAATTCCAGTATAATATCATATATAATATCATAGTTCCATCCTTTATACGTCCCACATATGGTATTTAACGAATCAAATCACTTTGAGGGGGCTGTAGTCCGCACTTCCTAAAATGAATATATCGTGTTTACCCATAATGGAAACAATAATGGTATGCCATAAATGAAAAACACAGAAGCATAAGGAAATAATAAACATATTATATATCATATATAAAAATAGTTACATCATAATTTTCACCTTTGAAGGTGTTAAATGAGTATTGAACAATCATCGTTTCGGGAGGCAGAATTTCGCCATCCACAGAAACCGTATTTTCTTAACCATTTGATGTAGTTGTGTGAGAGTGTAGCTCGAATAAATCTTATAACAACATCCTAGTATATTGAAGATAATTTTGTTGTTACAAAATAAGTAAATAAAAAGAGTTTAGGGGGTTGGAGAAGCAAAATAAAACAAATGAACATGAGAGAATGAGTTACCTTTAAAAGTGTAACTCCTTTTGATTTGAGCCTAAAGGCTTCCTTTGAAAGGATTCTTCCCAAAGGGAATCCTCTAGGATGAGGAGAGGGATGTCGAGAGAGTAAATGGGCATGGGATGGCCGAGACAAAGGCTTGAGGAGTGTGTGAAATGAGGTAGATGTGGGGGCCTTTTATAAGAGGAGAGGAGGGGCACTTTTGGAAAGTAAGAAATATTACATTATTTGAAAATGTGTTTCGGTTTTAAAAGGTCCCACATTGATATAATTCGTGGATAAGGTGATAAGGGTTCTAAATCCACCCATCCAATAAGTTTTGGACATGTTTAGGTCATATAGTTTACATTATCTTCTCATTTAATTTAAATCGTCAGATAATGATGTCATCGCTACATCATTATGATGTCATAAATAATTTAATTTAGTTAATGTCTAAAAATTATAAAAAATTACTATGATGTAGGAAATCATTTTAGCTTTCCAATGAATATTTATAATAAAAACTTTGACTTGTATAACCCCACTTAAAAATTTTTTTAGTAAAACATATCGTGTTTGTGTCATTCTTACTTTTACATTAAATAAAAAGTTATTTATGTCATTTCCCAACCAAAGTGGCTCCATGGGGTCCCCAAGTTGACCCATGGCTTGTCTTGGTCGCCCATCACACATCCAATGAGGTTAGGACATGTGTCAAGTTAATTTCATATTATTAAAACATTATTTTTACCTTAAACTACACTAATTACCTCCAATCGCGATTAATGAAAAACGTTACTATTCACCAAAAAATTATTTTCATCCCATTGAACCACATTTTACATACTAATGAAAACCATGTATGTCGGATTTTCAAAATTCAATACACATTAGTGGTAAACTTTCATTTAACTGAAAAATCAGTTTGCTTGATCACCACTTAGTGGTTTCACTATTCATCAAAAATTGGAGTTTTTCAGAAAATTACCAAAAATTCACCCTAAGCTATATTTGATATTCCAAAATCAAAAATAAAGTCTATTTTAAAAAATTCAAAACATATAAGTCACATTAATTAATTTAATAATTAATTCCCGCTGTCATAGCAAATAGCGTGTTTTTATAAAATAATAAGTATCAAAAGATTGGCACCAGTTTAAGTCTAATTTCAAAGTGAAATTGATTCCAATGACCACCATTGGATTAAATGGTAAAAATATATTCAGATTAAACATTAAGACCAATTCAAAAAATAATCTAATCATATAAATAAATTAGATTAAAAAGAGGTTTTGAATTTAAAATACAACATTTTACACTATTCATTAAAAAAAATGAACTTTATCAGAAAGATACCAAAAATTTACACAAAGTAAATTTTGATGTCCCGATTCTCAAGAAGAGTTTTATTTGGTCCAATAGAATGTATAAGAGTGAAAAAAAACTATATTTAATGACGGTTCGCCATCAAAAGGCGATAAGTGAACCTTTAGTGAGAACTAGGGCATATATGCCTAAAATGGAATTCTTTCTGTATTTTAAGCCTTTATCTTTTATTGGATAAATGTAGAAACATTTAAAAACATATATAATCATATTTTAGTTATTTCTATCCATTACCGCCAATACAACGGCTACATGTTAACTACCATTTAAAATAATATTATTTTATTATTAGAGTGCAACGTAAGATTCCCAAGAAACTCGTTGTTGCGTGTTGGGTACGCCATCGAGCATAGCGTCCCCTTTGAAGTTATATTAATGTTTTATTCAAAAATATGGATAAATATGAAAATGTCATATTCTTTATTTACCTGGGGTGTTACATCCTTCCCCCTTTTTCAGAATTGCGTCCTCGCAATTTTTAAAATTGAGGTTTAAAACATCCTTGAAAGTCCCGCATCGGAACAAGAGTCGGTAAAATAATCACTTTAAAATAAATAAAGATAAGCACAGAGGTCACCCGAGTTAACCCATACTAGGATTCCATGTAGAAAAATATGGACATGGAGGAGAAAACATAGGGTCATGTTCTGATGGAGAGTGATAGAAAACATGTTTAGGAGAAAGTTAACAATAAGAAAATCACAAACTTGTGATGGGTTAAACGGTATTCGATTCCCCAGTAGGAAAAGTTAATAGACAACATTTTTGTTTTAAATTACTTTTTATTGAGGAATTTATTCATAAGGAAACATAATCACTTATCATGTTGACTTTCAACTTTTACTAGATTCCTTAATCAAACTCATATTTTTTCCAAAAGACGAGTATTTAGGGAGACTTGTTTGCATTAAGAGTACTATAATCAACTTCTAGAGAATCACCTAATCCACAAAAGAGAACTATATACTTCCCATATCTTTAGACCTTAACCATAACCAAAACCAAAAAGGTTAGTACAAGGTCAGATAATCCAGAAAAGGATAACCCTTTATAAAAAGAAAATCTATTCTTAATCTCCAAAATTTGTCAAACAAAACCCAAAGTTCAACAAGGATCATTTGATAAACAATTTGTCCATAAAATTATTCAAAGTAAACCAATCTAAGATTGAAACCCAAATGTTTGAAGGATTTAGTCACATAGTCTTCCAAGTTAAATCGTAACATTTATCTCCAAACAACATCAGTTGCTCCTAAAGTCTCGTATTGAAAAGTAATTAACCTAATCACATATCCTCTATGATATGTTAATCATTTTCATAAATAACCGAAAATCAACTTACTCTTAATTCATAAAATCATATAACTAAAAAGAATTAGTCAAACTAACCAGGGACTTCACGTAGTCCAGTGGTAGGCGATAAATACCAGTCGCACTTTGGTTGTGGGTTCGATTCCCGCAGCTTTGTCCGACGCGACGGGTTGTCACACGGTCTGTGTGTTGTCCTTTTTCCAAAACTATATAATTCCTAAATAATTCCCCAAAAAGGGATAAAATCATCAAAAATAACCATAACATAATTTAACCTCAAGTTTATCTCATGCCTTTTTCCAGCATATCATATAATAACCCATAATTACCTCAAAAGTAAGGATCATATAAACTCTAATTGTTACCTTTATAATTATTACCTAAACTTCCACATTGACTTGGTCATCTCGTACAAGATTCATTATAGAACATACCAAGGTTCAAATGGTTGATCATGACTCCTTGATAGTTGGTTTAGAACAACCATGAGATTCCTCATTGAATCCCCCATTTTATCTAGTATCTTAATCATAGAACCACCACAGTTTCCTTCAAACCTGTTGTCACTTTGGTGCCTGCTAGATCCATCCATTCACTAAAAACAGAAATGTCAGTGTGATTATATCAAAAAAACCATCATGTACTAATGAGGAAGGTAAACACTAAGATATACTTACTCATTCACTTTATCTAAAACTAGGACTCTTTCTGAAATCCTAACCAATATGGTAATGTCACTTGTGATTAGAGAATACCCTAACCTCTAAAGTTATCTAAACCGACCTTTGATACCAACTATAAGGCCCCAGCCTTAAACCATACTTAATCTTGAGTTATTACAAGATTACACATTGAGGATCTTTTCAGGTTTAGAGTTTTAGAGAATTAGATCATGAAACTTGCATTACATTCCACCTTTAAACAAAGTGGTTACATAAAAGACAGGATTCATTCTTCCCAACAAAGGAAACATATTTAAAATAAAACTTGGATTCTTTCTTGACACATCCTTGACTCTATCATCTTATCATGTACCTTTCCCGTGACCTGTGAAAAACATTTCAAAAAGTTGGGATGAGCATAAAAAGCTCAGTAAGGGATACATAAAGAATGAAAACTGTTAGTTTTTCAAACATCAAGTAAACCATGTATACTCTATCAAAGTAATACCTTCACCTTCATGAAGTAGTAAAAACTCTTCACTGAATAAAGTATCATTACTTACCTTTTGTAACCAAAGGATTACCATAAAACCCATATAAAGAACACATAGAATATATAAAGGTAACTTGGGACATAAACATACTTAAGTGGAATAACCATACGGTCGACTTCCACACATATCACTTAATGGAATAGCCATATGGCCAATTTCCATACATACTTAATGGAATATCCATACGGCCGACTTCCATACCCAATGAATTGGAGGTTATTACATAATCACCCATCCTGGTATTCACGGCACCACCCATCATAATGTCCAAGTACCATTATTACACATAAAATATGGAAAATATAAACATTTCAATAACGATATTTCATTTGCAATCACAATAAATAATTCCCAGATATTGAATTAATCAATCCATTTTCAAAAACCATTTAAAAGAAATTTTTAAATCAAAGTGTCCAATACCACTTTGAAGATTTTAATGGAATTATAATTTTAAAACATTAATGTCCATATAAATAAATACTGAAAACCATTTTAAAACATGGACATTAAACATAAAGATTTGGAATAATAAATCTTTAAAACATTTAAAATGATATTTTTGTTAAAGAGTTTTTAACAAAATGAGAGACTCTTGAATACAAATTATAGCAGAATAACATTTAATCCGAACTTTATAATATCATGAGAATAAAAGGATTCATGATATAATATGTCAAAAGACAGTATACACACCATATAAGAGTGAATTGGTGCATAAAAATAATGAACTCTCAATAGAAATGTCAAATGTGATGAAATCCCTTATAAAGAAGGTATCCTTAAATTAAGGACAAATCAATCTCAAAAATATGAGTGAAAAATATAAATACACCCAATATAAGTGGATATTAAGTGTAAAACAATAAAAGTTCTTTCACACATATTCAATGGATGACATATTCAATGACTACATGTTGAACCCAAAGAAATCGAAATTGGGTTAAAAAGTTCCCTTAACAACCTAACGGCATCACATCAAAATGAGTTGATGAGAGATAAAAAAGTGTATCTCATCACTTGGACATAAAATATACATCAATAAGGATATATGAGAACATATCCCAACATAAAAATATGTAAATTAAAAGACCCAACAAAAGAAGTCTTTTAAAAAAAGAGGAGGGTGAAAGGTTCCCTTACCGACTTGGGTATCTTTCAAAACATACACCCCATGAAAGGACAATAAATCATTAATGTAAATACTCATAAAGGAAATTATATTACACAAAGAGTAGAATAATGGTAGTACATACACCACTCAAAGGAAATTGTGTCAAATGTAGCATGAATCTCACGGGAATAAATGTGAGATGAAAAATCCCTTACGAAAACTCGACAGCCTAACGACGCCACATAAAACTTCCAAAAATGGATTGATGAGATCAAATAGGGTATCTCATCACATTAAAACAAAATGTACAGAAAGAGGAATATGAAAGAACATCCCCCATCATAACAAATAGGATCTTAGAAGAAGTGACATAAAGGGGAGTACTTAAAGAGAAAGAGAGAGGTTAGATCTTCTACGAAAATTCAGCAGCCTAACGGCGCCACTTGAAACTTCCAAAATGGATTGATGAGAGAGAATAAGGTATCTCATCATATGAACATAAAAATTACAGTAAGAGTGATATAAAAAAACATCCCAATAACAATAAAGATGATCTTAGAAGGAATGACATAAAAGAGTGTACTTAAAAAGAAAGAGAGGAGTAGGATCCCTTACCTCGGTTCCGACTTGACTCGATCGTTCTTTAACGTCCTGAATAATAAACTTGAGTTAATTTCTACTTGATTAAGAACATTTTTAAAGTTCATTATTCCTTTTATATCACTTATTGCCATGTTATAAATATTATGTAATCATTTAAGTTAATAATGATTGTTTTTTCGATATTTGGTTCTTAAGTCGAAAGTTGACTTCTTGCAATGACATTTTGTTCGTGTGGTCAAAGGTTCCTTATATCCAGAATGACATTCCTGATTTTTGATATCATATATATCATATATATCCAGAATATACATGTATTTATAATATTACATAATCATTTAGAGGTAAGAAATGAAATGCACCGTTCATGGAGACGGTAAGTCGTACGTACGCATGAACGCTACTTTCATTTCTATTTCGTATTTTATAGAATGGAATCATAATGATATAAAGGTATATTATAATTCCAATATAATATCATATATAATATCATAGTTAAATCCTTTATACGTCCCACATATGGTATTTAACGAATCAAATCACTTTGAGGGGGCGGTAGTCCGCACTTCCTAAAATGAAGATATCGTGTTTACCCATAATGGAAACAATAATGGTATGACATAAATGAAAAATACATAAGCATAAGGAAATAATAAACATATTATATATCATATATAAAAATATTGACATCATAATGTCCACATTTGAATATGTTAAATGAGTATTGAACAATCATCGTTTCGGGAGGTAGAATTTCACCATCCACAGAAACTGTATGTTCTTTAACCATTTGATGTAGTTTTGGGAGAGTGTAGCTAGAATAAATCTTATAACAACATCCTATTATATTGAAGATACTGGTGTTGTTACAAAAGAAGTAAATAAAAAGAGTTTAGGGGGTTGGAGAAGCAAAATAAAACAAATGAACATGAGAGAATGAATTACCTTTAAAAGTGTAACTCCTTTTGATTTGAGCCTAAAGGCTTCCTTTGAAAGGATTCTGCCCAAAGGGAATCCTCTAGGATGAGGAGAGGGATGTGGAGAGAGTAAATGGGCAGGGGATGGCCGAGCCAAAGGCTTGAGGAGTGTGTGAAATGAGGTAGAGGTGGGGGCCTTTTATAAGAGGAGAGGAGGGGCACTTTTGGAAAGTAAGAAATATTACTTTATTTGAACATGTGTTTCGGTTTTAAAAGGTCCCACATTAATATAATTCGTGGATAAGGTGATAAGGGTTCTAAATCCACCCATACAATAATTTTTTTACATGTGTAGGTCATAGAGTTTACATTATCTTCTCATTTAATTTAAATCGTCAGATAATGATGTCATCGCTGCATCATTATGATGTCATAAATAATTTAATTTATTTAATGTCTAAAAATTATAAAAAATTACTATGATGTAGAAAATCTTTTTATCTTTCCAATGAGTATTTATAATAAAAAATCTGACTTGTATAACCCCACTTAAAAATCGTTTTAGTAAAACATATCATGTTTGTGTCATTCTTACTTTTACATTAAATAAAAAGTTATTTATGTCATTTCCCAACCAAAGTGGCTCCATGGGGTCCCCAAGTTGACCCATGGCTTGTCTTGGTCGGTCATCAAACATCCAATGAGGTTAGGACATGTGTCAAGTTCATTTCATATTATTAAAACATTATTTTTACCTTAAACTACACTAATTACCTCTAATCGCGATTAATGAAAAAAGTTACTATTCACCAAAAAATTATTTTCATCCCATTGAACCACATTTTACATAATAATGACAACCATGTATGTTGGATTTTCAAAATTCAATACACATTAGTGGTAAACTTTCATTTAACTGAAAAATCAGTTTGCATGATCACCACTTAGTGGTTTCACTATTCATCAAAAATTGGAGTTTTTCAGAAAATTACCAAAAATTCACCCTAAGCTATATTTGATATTCTGAAATAAAAAATGAAGTCTATTTTAAAAAATTCAAAACATATAAGTCACATTAATTAATTTAATAATTAATTCCTGCTGTTAGAGCAAATAGCGTGTTTTTATAAAACAATAAGTATCAAAAGATTGGCACCAGTTTAAGTCTAATTTCAAAGTGAAATTGATTACAATGACCACCATTGTATTAAATGGTAAAAATATATTCATATTACACATTAAGACCAATTAAAAAGATAATATAATCATATAAATAAATTAGATTAAAAAGAGGTTTTGAATTTAAAATACAACATTTTACACTATTCATTAAAAAAATGAACTTTATCAGAAAGATACACAAATTTACACAAAGTAAATTTTGATGTCCTGATTCTCAAGAAGAGTTTTATTTGGTCCAATAGAATGTATAAGAGTGAAAAAAATTATATTTAATGACGGTTCGCCATCAAAAGGCGATAAGTGAACCTTTAGTGAGAACTAGGGCATATATGCCTAAAATTGAATTTTTTCTGTATTTTAAGCCTTTATCTTTTATTGGATAAATGTAAAAACATTTAAAAACATATATAATCATATTTTAGTTATTTCTATCCATTACCGCCAATACAATGGCTACATGTTAACTACCATTTAAAATAATATTATTTTATTATTAGAGGGCAACGTAAGATTCCCAAGAAACTCGTTGTTGCGTGTTGGTTACGCCATCGAGCATAGCGTCCCCTTTAAAGTCATATTAATTTTTTATTCAAAAATATGGATAAATATGAAAATTTCATATTCTTTATTTACCTGGGGTGTTGCATCCTTCCCCCCTTTTCGGAATTGCATCCTCGCAATTTTTAAAATTGAGGTTGGAAACATCCTTGAAAGTCCCACATCGGAACAAGAGTTGGTAAAATAATCACTTTAAAATAAATAAAGATAAGCACAGAGGTCACCCGAGTTAACCCATACTAGGATTCCATGTAGAAAAATATGGACATGGAGGAGAAAACATAGGGTCATGTTCTGTTTGAGAGTGATAGAAAACATGTTTAGGAGAAAGTTAACAATAAGAAAATCACAAACTTGTGATGGGTTAAACGGTATTCGATTCCCCGGTAGGAAAAGTTAATAGACAACATTTTTGTTTTAAATTACTTTTTATTGAGGAATTTATTCATAAGGAAACATAATCACTTATCATGTTGACTTTCAACTTTTACTAGATTCCTTAATCAAACTCCTATTTTTTCCAAAAGATGAGTATTTAGGGAGACTTGTTCGCATTAAGAGTACTATAATCAATTTCTAGAGAATCACCTAATCCACAAAAGAGAACTATATACTTCCCATATCTTTAGACCTTAACCATAACCAAAAAAAAAGGTTAGTACAAGGTCAGATAATCCAGAAAAGGATAACCCTTTATAAAAAGAAAATCTATTCTTAATCTCCAAAATTTGTCAAACAAAACCCAAAGTTCAACAAGGATCATTCGATAAACAATTTGTCCATAAAATTCTTCAAAGTAAACCAATCTAAGATTGAAACCCAAATGTTTGAAGGATTTAGTCACATAGTCTCCCAAGTTAAATCGTAACATTTATCTCCAAACAACATCAGTTGCTCCTAAAGTCTCGTATTGAAAAGTAATTAACCTAATCACATATCCTCTATGATAGGTTAATCATTTTCATAAATAACCCAAAATCAACTTACTCTTAATTCATAAAATTATATAACTAAAAATAATCAGTCAAACTAACCAGGGACTTCACGTAGTCCAGTGGTAGGCGATAAATACCAGGCGCACTTTGGTTGTGGGTTCGATTCCCACAGCTTTGTCCGACGCGACGGGTTGTCACACGGTCTGCGTGTTGTCCTTTTTCCAAAACTATATAATTCTTAAATCATTCCCCAAAAAGGGATAAAATCATCAAAAATAACCATAACATAATTTAACCTCAAGTTTATCTCATGCCTTTTTCCAGCATATCATATAATAACCCATAATTACCTCAAAAGTAAGGATCATATAAACTCTAATTGTTACCTTTATAATTATTACCTAAACTTCCCCATCGATTTGGTCATCTCGTACATGATGAATTATAGAACATACCAAGGTTCAAATGGTTGATCATGACTCCTTGATAGTTGGTTTATAACAACCATGAGATTCCTCATTGAATCCCCCATTTTATCTAGTATCTTAATCATAGAACCACCACAGTTTCCTTCAAACCTGTTGTCACTTTGGTTCCTGCTAGATCCATCCATTCACTAAAAACAGAAATGTCAGTGTGAGTATATCAAAAAAACCATCATGTACTAATGAGGAAGGTAAACACTAAAATATACTTACTCATTCACTTTATCTAAAACTAGGACTCTTTCTGAAATCCTAACCAATATGGTAATGTCACTTGTGATTGGAGAATACCCTAACCTCTAAAGTTATCTAAACCAACCTTTGATACCAACTATAAGGCCCCAGCCTTAAACCATACTTAATCTTGAGTTATTATAAGATTACACATTGAGGATCTTTTCAGGTTTAGAGTTTTAGAGAATTAGATCATGAAACTTGCATTACATTCCACCTTTAAACAAAGTGGTTACATAAAATACAAGATTCATTCTTCCCAACAACGGAAACATATTTAAAATAAAACTTGGATTCTTTCTTGACACATCCTTGACTCTATCATCTTATCATGTACCTTTCCCGTGACCTGTGAAAAACATTTCAAAAACTTGGGATGAGCATAAAAAGCTCATTAAGGGATACACAAAGAATGAAAACTGTTAGTTTTTCAAACATCAAGTTAACCATGTATACTCTATCAAAGTAATACCTTCACCTTCATGAATTAGTAAAAACTCTTCACTGAATAAAGTATCATTACTTACCTTTTTGTAACCAAAGGATTACCATAAAACCCATATAAAGAACACATAGCATATATAAAGGTAACTTGGGACATAAACATACTTAAGTGGAATAACCATACGGTCAACTTCCACACATATCACTTAATGGAATAGCCATACGGCCAATTTCCATACATACTTAATGGAATATCCATACGGCCGACTTCCATACCCAATGCATTGGAGGTTATAACGTAATCACCCATCCCGGTATTCACGGCACCACCCGTCATAATGTCCAAGTACAATTATTACACATAAAATATGGAAAATATAAACATTTCAATAACGATATTTCATTTGCAATCACAATAAATAATTCCCAGATATTGAATTAATCAATCCATTTTCAAAAACCATTTAAAAGAAATTTTTGAATCAAAGTGTCCCATACCACTTTGAAGCTTTTAATGGAATTATAATTTTAAAACATTAATTTCCATATAAATAAATACTGAAAAACATTTTGAAAACATGGACATTAAACATAAAGATTTAGAATAATAAATTTTTAAAACATTTAAAATGATATTTTTGTTAAAGAGTTTTTAACAAAATGAGAGACTCTTGAATACAAATAATAGCGGAATAACATTTAATCCGAACTTTATAATATCATGAGAATAAAAGGATTCATGATATAATATGTCAAAGGACAGTATACACACCATATAAGAGTGAATTGGTGCATAACAATAATGAACTCTCAATAGAAATGTCAAATGTGATGAAATCCCTTATAAAGAAGGTATCCTTAAATTAAGGACAAATCAATCTCAAAAATATGTGTGACAAATATAAATACACCCAATATAAGTGGATATTAAGTGTAAAACAATAAAAGTTCATTCACACATATTCAATGGATGACATATTCAATGACTACATGTTGAACCCAAAGAAATCGAAATTGGGTTAAAAAGTTCCCTTGACAACCTAACGGCATCACATCAAAATGAGTTGATGAGAGATAAAAAAGTGTATCTCATCACTTGGACATAAAATTTACATCAATAAGGATATATGAGAACATATCCCAACATAACAATATGTAAATTAAAAGACCCAACAAAAGAAGTCTTTTAAAAAAAAGAGGAGGGTGAAAGGTTCCCTTACCGACTTGGGTATCTTTCAAAATATACACCCCATGAAAGAAGGAAAATAAATAATTGATGTAAATACTCATAAAGGAAATTATATTACACAAAGAGTAGAATAATGTCAGTACATACACCACTCAACGGAAATTGTGGCAAATGTAGCATGAATCTCACGGGAATAAATGTGAGATGAAAAATCCCTTATGAAAACTCGGCAGCCTAACGGCGCCACATAAAACTTCCAAAAATGGATTGATGAGATCAAATAGGGTATCTCATCACATTAAAACAAAATGTACAGAAAGAGGAATATGAAAGAACATCCCCCATAATAACAAATAGGATCTTAAAAGAAGTGACATAAAGGGGAGTACTTAAAGAGAAAGAGAGAGGTTAGATCTCTTACGAAAATTCAGCAGCCTAACGACGCCACTCGAAACTTCCAAAATGGATTGATGAGAGAGAATAAGGTCTCTCATCATATGAACATAAAAAATTACAGTAAGAGTGATATAAAATAAACATCCCAATAACAAGAAATATGAGCTTAGAAGGAATGACATAAAAGAGTGTACTTAAAAAGAAAGAGAGGAGTAGGATCCCTTACCTCGGTTCCGACTTGACTCGATCGTTCTTTAATGTCCTGAATAATAAACTTGAGTTAATTTCTACTTTATTAAGAACCTTTTTAAAGTTCATTATTCCTTTTATATCACTTATTTCCATGTTATAAACATTATGTAATCATTTAAGTTAATAATGATTGTTTTGTCGATATTTGGTTCTTAAGTTGAAAGTGGACTTCTTACAATGACATGTTGTTCATGTGGTCAAAGGTTCTTTATATCCAGAATGACATTCCTGATTTTTTATATCATATATATCATATATATCCAGCATATACATGTATTTATAATATTACATAATCATTTAGAGGTAAGAAATGAAATGCACCGTTCATGGAGACGGTAAGTCGTACGTACGCATGAACGCTACT
The DNA here is from genome assembly GCA_963277665.1 of Viscum album. NCBI lineage: Eukaryota > Viridiplantae > Streptophyta > Magnoliopsida > Santalales > Viscaceae > Viscum > Viscum album. The sequence goes on from OY728138.1 coordinate 862,691,188, forward strand.
TTCATTTCTATTTCGTATTTTATAGAATGGAATCATAATGATATAAAGGTATATTATAATTCCAGTATAATATAATTTATAATATCATAGTTCCATCCTTTATACGTCCCACATATGGTATTTAACGAATCAAATCACTTTGAGGGGGCGGTAGTCCGCACTTCCTAAAATGAAGATATCGTGTTTACCCATAATGGAAACAATAATGGTATGCCATAAATGAAAAATACAGAAGCATAAGGAAATAATAAACATATTATATATCATATATAAAAATAGTGACATCATAATGGCCACCTTTGAAGGTGTTAAATGATTATTGAACAATCATCATTTCGGGAGGCAGAATTTCGCCATCCACGGAAACCGTATGTTCTTTAACCATTTGATGTAGTTGTGTGAGAGTGTAGCTCGAATAAATCTTATAGAAACATCCTAGTATATTGAATATACTGGTGTTGTTACAAAAGAAGTAAATAAAAAGAGTTTACGGGGTGGGAGAAGCAAAATAAAACAAATGAACATGAGAGAATGAATTACCTTTAAAAGTGTAACTCCTTTTGATTTGAGCCTAAAGGCTTCCTTTGAAAGGATTCTGCCCAAAGGGAATCCTCTAAGATGAGGAGAGGAATGTGGAGAGAGTACATGGGCAGGGGATGGCCGAGCCAAAGGCTTTAGGAGTGTGTGAAATGAGGTAGAGGTGGGGGCCTTTTATAAGAGGAGAGGAGGGGCACTTTTGGAAAGTAAGAAATATTACTTTATTTGAACATGTGTTTCAGTTTTAAAAGGTCCCACATTGATATAATTCGTGGATAATGTGATAAGGGTTCTAAATCCACCAATCCAATAAGTTTTGGACATGTTTAGGTCATAGAGTTTACATTGTCTTCTCATTTAATTTAAATCGTCAGATAATGATGTTATCGCTGCATCATTATGATGTCATAAATAATTTAATTTATTTAATGTCTAAAAATTATAAAAAATTACTATGATGTAGGAAATATTTTTAGCTTTCTAATGAGTATTTATAATAAAAAATCTGACTTGTATAACCCCACTTAAAAATTGTTTTAGTAAAACATATCATGTTTGTGTCATTCTTACTTTTACATTAAATAAAAAGTTATTTATGTCATTTCCCAATCAAAGTGGCTCTATGGGGTCCCCAAGTTGACCCATGGCTTTTCTTGGTCGGCCATCACACATCCAATGAGGTTAGGACATGTGTCAAGTTCATTTCATATTATTAAAACATTATTTTTACCTTAAACTACACTAATTACCTCTAATCGCGATTAATGAAAAAAGTTACTATTCACCAAAAAATTATTTTCATCCCATTGAACCACATTTTGTATACTAATGACAACCATGTATGTAGGATTTTCAAAATTCAATACGCATTAGTGGTAAACTTTCATTTAACTGAAAAATCAGTTTGCTTGATCACCACTTAGTGGTTTCACTATTCATCAAAAATTGGAGTTTTTCATAAAATTACCAAAAATTCACCCTAAGCTATATTTGATATTCCGAAATAAAAAATGAAGTCTATTTTACAAAATTCAAAACATATAAGTCACATTAATTAATTTAATAATTAATTCTCGTTGTCAGAGCAAATAGCGTGTTTTTATAAAACAATAAGTATCAAAAGATTGGCACCAGTTTAAGTCTAATTTCAAAGTGAAATTGATTCCAATGACAACCATTGGATTAAATGGTAAAAATATATTCAGATTACACATTAAGACCAATTCAAAAGATAATCTAATCATATAAATAAATTAGATTAAAAAGAGGTTTTGAATTTAAAATACAACATTTTACACTATTCATTAAAAAAATGAACTTTATCAGAAAGATACCAAAAATTTACACAAAGTAAATTTTGATGTCCCGATTCTCAAGAAGAGTTTTATTTGGTCCAATAGAATGTATAAGAGTGAAAAAAACTATATTTAATGACGGTTCTCCATCAAAAGGCGATAAGTGAACCTTTAGTGAGAACTAGGGCATATATGCCTAAAATTGAATTCTTTCTGTATTTTAAGCCTTTATCTTTTATTGGATAAATGTAAAAACATTTAAAAACATATATAATCATATTTTAGTTATTTCTATCCATTACCGCCAATACAACGGCTACATGTTAACTACCATTTAAAATAATATTATTTTATTATTAGAGTGCAACGTAAGATTCCCAAGAAACTCGTTGTTGCGTGTTGGGTACGCCATCGAGCATAGCGTCCCCTTTAAAGTCATATTAATGTTTTATTCAAAAATATGGATAAATATGAAAATGTCATATTCTTTATTTACCTGGGGTGTTACACCTTGTCAGAGTTGTTACTCCTAAGTAGATCTTTTCCAGAGCCACATCCACTTATTTGTATCCAGATAGCGATTTTATTACTTAGATATCCACATAATCTTTATACTACCAAAATTTTAGAATGTTTAATCCTAATTTATTCATTAGTTAATCTACACCAAATCATTACTAATTATAACTTTTATTTAAAACTATATATAACTAAATAAACTACTTAATAAATAAAATATTTAGAACTAAGTAAACTACTTAATAAATGAAATATTTAGAACTAACTAAAAAGAATTCAATTAAATAAATAAATTAAATTAAATTAAATAAAAATACCTCTAAATGATGTTTTGTGAAAAATTGGGACTTATTTTAGGCCACAGGATCCACCACAGACAAAAAGAACTTTTTTTAGAGAGAGAGTATCTAGAATGTAGAGAGAGGAGTGGAATTGGATGTGAGAGAGTTCCCTTTTATAAGGCATTAAGGAAAAGGCGGTGTGGGGGGGGGGATTGCCGCTTTTTGCCTTTACATTTGGAGAATGGTGGAACCCTTGCTTCCACCTTTTGGGTTGTCTTTAGGCAAAAGTCGGCACCCCACCCACCACCTTTTCCATGTCATCGATCTTGGGAAAAGGTGGTGGGCAGGGGGAAGGTGGAAGGCGTGCTACCGCCTTTTGATTGAACCAAAATGAGGGAGTAGGGCTACAGCCTTTAATACAGTTTTTTTTAAACCTTCACATTAAAAATATCAGAAAACATATAAAAAACTCGTAAGTGGGAGAGTGGTGTGAGGAGGAAAAATCTCTGCCACAACTTCATTTAAATTTCTGACAATTGTGTTTTTTTTGTCTATATATTTTTGTAATTATTTTTTTGAACATGCTCTCTGAGTTCCCCTATTTATATTATATTCACTTCACTGTATCTTTATCTTGAAATTCTTAAACTTGATCTTTGATGTACGTAAATAATTCCATGATTCAATCCAATTTTTTTAGTTTATTTTCAATGAAAATTCCATAAAAAATTTAGCGTGTTTGAAATTGATCACTATTATAAATCTAGGTTTATCCAATGTTAAACTTTTTGATCCCTAGCTAAAATCAATGACAAAGACCATTTTATCAATGCTACTAAAATAACTGATAAAAAGGATCTTTATCGGCCCTTTTTTAGTGATGATAAATGGGATCTTTATCACTACTAAAAAAATGCTTATAAATGAACCCTTTATCAGTACTAATAACTAAGAATTGATAATGGGTGGTCCTTTATTAGTGCTACTAAAAAAGCATTGATAAAGTGGTGCATTTATTAGCACTGATGAAGGGGACCCTTTACCAGCACTGATGAAGGGGGGGCTGTATCAGTGCTACTAAAAAAGCACTGGTAAAAAAGTCTATTTATTAGCACTGGTAAAAAACACTAATAAAGAACCCCCTTTATCAATGCTTTTTTACTAGCACTGATAAAAGACCTCCTTTATCAGTGTTTTGTTTTCTACCACCAATAAAGGGTAAATTTCATAAAAAAAATATTTCATTAAAAACAATATATATATATATATATATATATTGATATTGATGCCGCTTTAGTGGTGGCGTAGTGGTGAAGAAGAGGGGTAAAACAACGCCGTTCTTTGAGAGGTTCAGGGTTCGAATCCTGAGAGTCCGCTTTTTGGGTGAACCTCTCCCTTGGGATCCACTCACCTTCTCGAGTCACCTGGTTTCTGACTAGGTGGGAAAAATGAGGTGCAACCCACCCGTGCTGATGGATTTCTTGAGGAACCATCGTCGCCCAGGTGGTCGCCCTCCGGGACGCTCTACCATCTCGGCTGGCAACTGCTCCTTCCCGGCTGGGGCTCTCTCTAGAGTGGCATCTTCGTGGGGAGGAGGGTTCCCTTGTGTGGAGGCTTCGAAAAGTCCACACATGGGAATTCCCTTTTCTAAAGATACGATATTGATATTGATATAAATATATTATATTTTTTTAAATATGATTTAAATAAGACTAAATATTCATTTTCACTTAATATATATAATATTTAGTGAAAATGACTTATAAAATAATTAAAATACTATTAATTAATAATTTTATAATTATTATCAATTAATAGTCATTTAATAACAATTGGATGACATAAAAATTAAATGAATTAATGAACAGTCTACGATAACTTGAAAACATGACTTGAACTTAAAACGACAACAACTTTTGATCCAGGTGTTCATTTGGGTTTTAGCACATATCAAATCAAAGTCTGCAAATAGATCTACTCCACAGTGACCCAAGGAACCATCGTCACTATTTTTTTCGAGGCCAAAAAAGGTCTAAAATGGCTCTAAAACTAAGTTTTTTGTCGTGGTATTTCAATTTTTTAACATTCGATAGAATTTTAACCTCATTTAAAGGGTTTTATTTTCTTTTTTCGGTGAGGACTATATTTATTCCTAGGGATTAGATTCATATAGATATTATGGTTTTGAAGTTTTATCATTTTTCATAATTTTATTTTATTTTAATTAAATATATGCATATTTTCTTATATTTACTTATAATAAATGAATTATATAAATACATATTTAAACATATTTACGTAAAAATATATTTTTAAATTTATAATCTAGATTTAAATAAATATCTATTATTCATTTTATTTAAAATAAAAAAAAATCTATTTTATTTACCATATAAAAATGCATAAATATGAATATATATATATATAGCAATAAAAGTAATGTTTAAATATAATCATGTGTGTCAATAAAAAATATATATTTATATGTATATTCTAATATATGTAAATAAATATATATTATGTAAATATTTTTACATGTATGTAAGAAATATAAATGTATACTTGTGTGTGTTCATGTGTGTGTCTGTATCAATATTATGTATATATACATCATATGTAAATGTATTTTTTATAAATAAACCATTATCATTATCATTAAATATATTATATAAATGTATTTTACAATAAATATTTATAAATACATTATAAAAAAATTACATGTAAATATACAATTATATGTGAATATATAAATATATAAACATATAAATATATATGTAATGTATAAAATTTATATATAAATAAAAAAATATATAGATAGATTCTAAAAATGTATTTAAAACAACATCTAACAAGTTTTTACATTATAAAAAATATATGAATATATATACGTATACCCATATACATATATATAATGTTTATATATACATATGCATGTGTATTAATAAACAAATATATATTTATATTGTATTCTCATATATGTAAATGAATATGAATATATAACATATTTAAATAAATATAAGTATATATATATATATCACACACACATATATTTTATAGATGTATTTAAAAATAATTAAATAAACATATGAATAAAAAATATATATGTAAATATATATAAATAAAAAATAAATATCGTAAAATAGACAACAAAACATCTTGGTGCAGTGGTAAATGTGTCCGAGTTCCAAAGGAGAGGTACAAGGATCAAATCCAAGTGTGCATGACGGGTCAACAATAGGTTGGAATTTTGAAAAGCACCGATAAAGGCTCATTCTGAGCACTGATAAAGGGATGGTTGGCGAGTGGGTGAAAAGTGTTGATAAAGGTGTGGGGGAGAACTGATAAAGGGGTGGTTGGAGAGTGGGTGGAAAGAACTGATAAAGGGGTGGGGGAAAGTGTTGAAAAAGGGGTGGTGGATATCTCCAAACAAAAATAAAAATATTCACCCTTTATCAGTGCTTTTTTCGAGTGCTGATATAGAGAGTGTTGGACAAAAATACCTCAAGGTTACATCTCGGTGTTTTTGGGTATGATTGTGTTTGTTAACAAAGCTAGATGACTGTGAATCATTACGGATGGTGTTTTTCAAAATAGATTTTTAAGGTGGTGCAGTTTCTTAGTGTTTGCTAAATTTTTGGAGCCCAAAATTGGGAGTTTGGTTTTTGAAAAAGGGATGTTTTTTCGTAGAACATAGTTTACAGATTGCAAACCATAGTTCACGAACCACAAAGGGAGTATGCAGAATGACGAAGGAAATCAGAAAAGTAAGGATTTTTTCATAACAATGATATGCAGACAGTGAAGCACGCTACACGGATCACGAAGCATGCTATGTGGACCGCGAAGGGAAAAATGGTTCATAGGAGGATCGAAGTTCATAAGAGGCATGAATTTCATGGGAGTCTTGTGATTTTCAAAAATGAGGTGGCGATTTGAGGAGTCGAAAAGGGTTTTCATTCGCAGAAGAGATCAGTTTCCACAAAGGGAGACCGCATAGAATAGTTCTTGGAAAGGACTGTACCGCATTGAAGTTATGCGTAAAAAAGATTAGCATAATTTTTTAATCTATTTTCTTATATAAGTACCGATAATCAGATCATTAGGAAGAGCGATTTTTATTAGAAAACATCTTCAATTTGGGAAGAATTCATAGAAGTCTGAAGCAGTTCGCGATAGAAGATTCTACGAAGAAGAAGAGGTTCGTGAGGGAGGATTCCATGAAAGGAAAAGAGTTCCACATAAGGGATTTTTTTGGGCATTTTAGCCCGTAAAGAAAAAGGGACTGCGGAGTTGAAGCGGTTTGTGGGGCATCATCCATCCATAAAGGATAGGTGGTTCTCTAAAGAAGAATCCATCTGTGAAGCAGGGATGGCCCGTGGAAGAATAGGTTGTCCGCAAAGCAATCACACTATGCGGTGCAAGGAAGTTCATAGAGGACGCAAGGAAGTTCACGAAGGGACTAAAATAGTTCACAAAAGTAATTTCCAAAAACTAAACATACGTGGAAAAAAGGATTTCATCTCTATGTGAAAATAGGACTTCAAGAGAGCATATATCTACAGTTGAGGATGCATGAATTCATGCAAATGAAGAGACCTATAAGTCCATAAACTGTGAGTGGATCCCTTCCAAGAGCGGTGAGCATAGGAAGGGGAGGATGTTGATTCTTTCCACTGACAGTGATCTAGAGAAATAGACATAGGGAGTGACCCTTGGGAAAGTAGTGATCTGACCTTAAACCTTGTAAAGGAAGTGAGCTTGGGCATAAAAGTGATCTAACCCAAACATTTTAATTTGGCAGTGACCCTTAGTGGATTTGGTACATCAGCAAATCACCATAGTATTCTCCTTGGACGTATCGCAGTTAGGATGAACCAAGTAAAATTTTTGTGTCTCGTGCATGAATTAAATTTTCTTCATGCATTGCAATGGAAAAGAGAGAAAATCGTATTTTGTTTAACAACTAAATAAGATCCTAAGTTACAATTATTTTAATCTATCATACCCTAATTCACCCCCCCCCCTCTGAGGGTATTTAATCTAATTAGGCTAACATTCATACCTTTAACATTTCTCGTATTATCAATGCTTCTTTAGCACTGATAAAACTCTTTTTAGCACTATTAAAGGGAAAATTTGTAGTAGATCAAACACCAATTGAAGTCACCAGTAATTTCAAAACCAAAAATATAAGATCAATCATGGGTTAAGCACATCATTGATGAAACATAATATTGAATATTCATATGGTGATGATGATGATGATGAAAATGAAAATAAAAATATAAGAGAAAAATAATAAGTAGAGAGAATACAATGTAGAGCCCAAAAGGTTCACAAATTTCATTAACACATAGCCATATATATATTGTACATGTTATATGATCCAACGGTTAAGATTAATCCTTGTTATATCTAATCCAATAGTTTGATTTTCAAAGGTTGGAGAATATGAAAGGTTGGGTCATCTAAAAGGTTGTATTGGGAATCGAGGATTCATCATCATTATCACAATTATGACATCCAAACATTAATATCTCATAACACTCCCTCTTGGATGTCATAAATTCATGGGATCTTATATAAAATTCATTTAAAAACATAGTGGGAAAAATAATTGAAACCAAATTAATTGAATTCCATGTCATGTTGCCTCATTAAATACCTTAACCTAAAAACCCAATGGAAAAAAACCCGATGAAAGGAAAAAGAGTGCAGCATTCCCAACTCCTGTTGATTATATCATTTAATTGCATCTTCAAGACATTAATCAATATTATTATTTAATTATGTCATTGATCCATGGGAGAAAGACCATAGGTAATAATGGATGGTCTCATTAAAAATTATGACTCGTGGGGAAAGCTAACAACTACCATTTTTTTAAAATATCAATAATAATTTACTAAATTCCCTTGGATATTCGTTATGATGTATGAATGCCTCCTTAAAACCTCATCAAGGAAAAAAACTTTTCAAGGGAAAAACATTGATTAGGGAAAAAAGAATATAATAAATCAAGTCCTCTTAGTTTTGTCTCATTAAAAATATTGTCAAGAAAACCCAATGGGTAAAACTTGACCAAGGGAAAAAGAGTATATAAATTACAACTCTCTCTCATAGTGGTCATCACTACATCATTTATGTAGCATCCCAACCTAGTTTTTCACTCAAACAGTTCCCTGAGGCGATTGTTCGTTGGGCCTTAGGCGTGCCTCCCTATACACCAAAAGTCATTGACTAGCAGCGAGGGTCTAATTAGGCGATAGTGGGGGAACTATACCCTCTGGTGGTGATAATAATAATGGTCCATCTATATATATATATAACATAACATAATAAGGACCATAACAACAACAAAAGCACAAAGCAAACTCATCAGAAGCATAATAAAAATAGCAGCAGTAAATAAGCCCAAAGCATAACACTATTCATATATGATAAAACATTCCATGATAGTTCATACAAGATAGATAAACAAGGTTTATTATGGTCGATAATATAGGTACATGTATATAAAAACCCAAAAGAAGGACCAACTTGATGCAGAGGAACCACCTGGTCTACTGTCATCCATCACATGCTAAAGGCACCTCAACGATCAATAAGGTCTAGCTCCTGATCCTGAATCCTTACCTGATCTCAAAAGCATAAAGTTTACACATGTCCTGAGGGGCCTATGTAGGGTGTGATTATGAACTCAGTAAGACACCAGCGACATATGTTTGTCTTACATCCATAATTCTACAGTGTATGCATAATATAAATAAAGAAAAAACACATGAACATTTAATAATTAACTTGCTTCCCTTGTGCTCAACAACCACAAGAAAGTGTTTACCTGCTTCAGCCATCATCGATATATCTCTGATTACATGCCCCAAAATATATATTTGGAATACCCAATAGGTCCGCAAATATATATTTTCAGTGGCGGGGACCCATGGCTTAGTGTCTAAAGAGTCCCTTAATGAATTTGATGCCTGGAGAGACCTTGGGAACCTCCCATAAATATATCACCGACACTTCATCCCATAAATCAAATATTCAGCATCCTAATGGAAATCCCCATCAATAAGTCTCAGGCCCCTCAAGCCTCCACTCATAAAGTCCCCATCGGCTCAATAGCCTAACGTCCCTAGGCATGATGATATATTTCCTCCAATAAATAATAATCATTGTCGGCTCAACAGCCCTACGTCCCGAGGAACAGTGAAATCCATCCTCCACTAATCCCAGCCCATCTATCTCAAATACAACAGTGATCTTCAACCTCCAACTAATGGTCTCAACACCATCTCCTGATGGTCCATCACCATCAACCATGGTTTTTTACAACGAGCACCTCCAACATCACTGATGGCCAACACCATCCACTAAACTACAATATTCACAGAGACCTCCACCCACAATGAGTGATCAACACCACCTCAACTGAGTTTTATCTTTGTGCACATGACTCTAATGACACATCATCCAATAATGGTGAGAAGAATCACCAACAATAACCTAAAACATGTCATTTGACATCTGATTCCCCTACGACCACATCGCTACGTCCCGGTGGTCAACACCATTCAAGTCCTAAGAATCATTCCCTCATCCTGACAACCTCATCACCCTAATCTCGATGACCATATCACCTCAACCTGGTGATCATCATCATCCCATGTATCTCAAGCCATGCCCCAAGCTTGAAGACCATGTTTCCTAATTCCCAATGATCAACATCACCCAAGTGAATTCGAGCCACGCCCCACATGTTCCCACAAAACCAGTTCAAACATATAACAATTTAATTAATTAAATTCAATGACCGGCCTATCCCTCCCAGTTGTTTAGAAGCCCCTTACCTAGATTAGAATATATAATCATAGGCTAGGGCATGACCAAGGACATCCCATCTCACTTAGACAACCCAACATGTGCATTTAGGTACACACCCCAAAATAACAATAAAATTAAGGAGAATTCTAGGCACCACCTACCTTATACTCGTAGGTGCTCGCTAATTGAATATCGTCCTCTAACTCGAGCAGAAACGAGAGAAATTGGAGTTTTAAATAAACACCTTAAAAATAGGGAAAAAGAGCTCGCATGGATTTAACATTCCATATGGAGAGATAAATGAGAGAAAGAAGAAAGAGGATCAAAGGCCTTACCGCCACGCTTCTGATGAGACAAAAGAAGCTCAGATCAAGGCTCGGATAAAGAAGAACAATCAAATCTCTAGAGAGGCTTGGGAGAAACCATTTTTTGGTTGAGAGCTACTATGCAGAGGAAAAATGAAAGGAGGGTGGGGGATGATCCCTCAATCCCCTTTTTTAAAAACATTTCCCTGCAAAACTTATAGTGTGTAAATTTTACATGTCATGTATTAACTTATTGACGTGTAAACCGCATACATATCGTGAATTCCTCAGGTAGGACCCCTGAGCCTTCACGCCCTGCTGCTCGTTGTGAAATGACTTAAATGTCGTGTAAATGTTACACGACATGTGTTTCGGGATGGAGATATTTCCAACAGCCCGGGTTGTCCGCCCTTTGGTGTTCTTCTAAACCCCTGGGACTCCCACCGAAACCAAAATCCCACCTAAAACAGGGTCTTTGGGGTATAAAACTTTTAGAATTAGGTTTAGAATCTTAGATATTAAATTGGCCCAACCACCAAACTCAAAAGTTCAAAAAAGATGCAAAATTCAACCCGCTCAAAAAATCAAGATGTTACAGTCTCCCTGCCTTATAATAGCTCATCCCCAAGCTATCAGGATTTACCCAGATATGGTATCGAACATTCCCATATCATTTACATTAACCAGATCTACCCTAGTTATTAGTCGCGGTTAATTCCTCTTGTGGCACTCTCCACCTTAGGAATTACTTACTCGGTTGCTTTCTGAGCCAAAATTAATTATCTGAGGGTTCCTTTGACCATCCCTGGACATACAAGTCCTCCCATGATGTATCGTCATTCCTGCACCCCCTCATGTTCTCAATTCATTCTCGTGTCATACATGACACTCAATAAACCCCGCATTTCATAAAATGCTCAAGATCATGCATCCCAACTAATGCTCAAAAGTAAAGTTGCATCATAAAAACATATTCATTCCCATCAAAATCTTAATACCTACACACCTCATACAAAACCCACATCGCATCGATGCCCACAATAAGTCCATGTGTCAATGAATCTCATATATATATATATATATATATATATATATATTTATATATATATATCATGTATCATAACCAATGCCAACCAACTATCCAATTCTTAGTCTAAAAATAATGTGTGTGCGCCTCGTATACCAGAACTGGTCATGGCATATAATAGAAAACCTGGTCACACCCACAACATACCAATAAATGTCGTCAGCCCGCCGACCTGCTCTGACCCTGGCAACTCCATCCTGTGCACTTGGCCTAAATCCCGACTGCTCAAGGTCTGACCTCCCTGCGGAGCTACACTAGCTACCAGCCACTGACCCCACTGTTGGGTCTCTCTGTCTCTACCATGACCTACACGTGTAGTAAAATCCTGACTACCATCTCCTGGTACCACTCCTAGTCCTACCTCATATCCCTGAGTTAGACCCAGTCCTTAGCTCTCAACTATCCAAGAAGGATTCCCATAGAACCTCTCCAAATACCCAATATGACCACATGCTCCACACTCATTCGTAACCCGACTGAATTGGGTCTGAACATTCCCTAGATGCCAGCATTGGAAGCACATCGTTGAATAACCACTCCTCGATGGCCTACCTATAGGATCGAAATAATGATGTATATTCTCAATATACAAGAGGGGGGTGAATTGTATACTTTAAAAAAATTCCTTAAACAAGAAAAGATCTAAGTTTAACAAAGTTAAACTTAAGAAAATTTACAACATCTCTAATACCAATGACAGATTGGGACAAAGTATGAAGTTACAAACTTCTAGTTCTATGCATTTGCTTAAATCTGGAAAGTGATTCCGAAAAAAGTGGTTCCAAAAATATGGATCCAGAAATTGAAATTTAACCAAAGTTTACAATATGAGATTCTACCTTAAAGCATATAGAATCTAAACTAATCAGAGTACAATACTTTCCTTACAATACAAAATTTCAGCGGAAAAAAACAAGTAGTACAACTACAAGTAACAAGATATAAATATTTTAACCCAAAGAGAAGGGTATCCAACACCTTGGATAAAGGTACCATGATTTATACTTTCAAGCAAGTCTGTCTTACCCACACCAGGGTAAGCCCTCGATACGAAGATCGGTGTCTCTGTCTTGCTATCCCCGCAAGCCCTCAACTTCAAGGTAGTTGGAACCTCTGTCTTCCTCAGCAGGAAGCCCTCAAACTTCAAGGTAGTCGCCACCTCTGTATTCCTATCCCCGGAATCCCTCGAATGTAATCACCAACATTCGGAGTCGCACGAAGCAATCTGAACGAGTAGTTCAGTACGCACAAAGCATGAAAAGCTTATCTCTCTAAAAATCATCTTAACAGCGTGTGGTCTCTAGAGTGATCAACTTCTTGTTGTTTTTTGAACTCTTTCAAATGAGCTCCTATTTATAGGCTTGGTTGGAACGGACGGCTCCTCCTCCAACGGTCATATTTTCCTTGAATATCGGAGGGACCTATACACGTGTCACTAAACCAACAGTTTGTTAGAAACAGAATGGACGACATCATTTTATAACAAATCATGTGTAATTGAAAGCACGACATCGTTTTACAATGAAACGAGTGTAAGTATAAGTAAAATTAGAATTCGGAGTGTAGGTAAATAAAATTTCAGAGTCTAACCAAAATGGAATTCGGAGACTATGTTAAAAAAATGTTCGGATTCTGTTTTATAGGAATTCAGAACCTGAAATCTGTAGAAGTCCGAAGTTTGAATTTCTAAGGAAATTCGGAGTCTGGTTTCACCAGAGTTCAGAATCTGAACTTACAGAGTTCGAAGTTGAACTAGTAAAAGTTATGAGTCGAACTTCATAATAGTTCGGAGTCGAACTCATGAAAGTTCGGAGTCGAACTAGTAAAAGTTCAGAGTCGAACTTCATAAGAGTTCGGAGTCAAACTAGTAAAAGTTCGGAGTCGAACTTCATAAGAGTTCGGAGTCGAACTCATGAAAGTTCAGAGTCGAACTTCATAAGAGTTCGGAGTGGAACTCATGAAAGTTCGGAGTCGAACTTCATAAGAGTTCGGAGTCGATCTCATGAAAGTTCAGAGTCGAACTTCATAAGAGTTCGGAGTCGAACTCATGAAAGTTCGGAGTCGAACTTCATAAGAGTTCGTATCTAGAATTCGGAGTGGAACTTCATTAGAGTTCACATCCAGAATTCGGAGTGGAACTTCATTACAGTTCACATCCAGAATTCGGATCCTAAAAACAGAATACCCCAATTCTTGACATTATATGATTCCGGGGTTTTGGGTATGAATCCGTACTTAAGAAGAATATTGATATGTATAAGAAAATCTAGGTTAGGGTAAATTTTATTAAAGAAGAAAATTTTCCTTATGGAAGTAAAATGTCGATTTGCTTAAGTATAAGGTGTTTGTGATTTTCAAAACAAGAAGGAATGGAAAAGTCATAAGGAAAACCTTATTGACTCAACACTACCCGGGTCTCTAGCCTGATCACATGACTACCTAAAGCACCGCTAAACTCACCTAACATCATCACCTGACTCGAGTATGCCCAGTCCATCAAATTTACCTTAACTTTCAATGCCTGTTTCACCACCTTTGAGAAAGATGTCAGCTTAAAGATATTCACTTGCACCCTAATGGCATGCCACAATCCATCCTCAAATTGCAACACCTTGGTGATGTCGTCTCCCATCATAGAAGGTGAAAATCACATTGGGTCTGTTAAATTGGCCACATATTTCGTAACGAGCGTGTCTCCCTATTGGAGGTTTATGAACTCATGGGCTCTGTCCGCCCTGAAAGTCTCTGGGAAGAAGTGCTCGAAGAATCCGAGCTCAGAATACTTCCACGCTAGTCTCTAAAGTCTGCATGCCTGAACCTATAGGCCCCACAAGCACTTTGCCGGTCCTCTGAGCATATTAGTCGTCAACTTCACCCTCTGGCCTAGGGGTGTCTCAAGCTGATCAAAGATAGTTTGCATTGACTTGATCCAATTCTCTACGATATGTGGTCCACCCTCACCCTGAAACAAAGGTGGGGGATGAAACTGGAACTCATGAGTCAAGTAAGCCATAGATGGCTGAACTCCCTGAACTCCCTGAACTCCCCTGTTAATGCTTTGCATGACACGAACCAAGCTTGTCGTAAGGTGCTCATCAGGTCATGGCCCAAAGTTTGCATCTGTTGTGGCTGCCCGCCTGTATCGAAGCCTGTACTTGTGGCTCATGATCAACCCGACCCTCAGGGGCCTTGTCTTGTGCACGCTCACGTGGTACCATATCTTCTCCCTCCTGACGCTCTACCGGAATCCATCTAAGTGGCATCATGATGAATACCAAATACCATGGCCAAACAGCCATAACAGTATATATATATGTATACATATACACTATAGATAGGGAAAGTTGTAACAGGTAGCGCATATCACAACCCTTACACCCCCTACAGCACCATGTCATGTGACATTTGGCCTCATGGCCCCTTACCTACCCATATCAAAGTCATGTATCACATAATCCGACCTCATGTCCCCTTGCTTACATATTATCAGTCCGGCATGGTGTTCATTATAAAAGAGTCAAAAAAAAAAAAACTCTCCCTCACTATGGATCTCCCGTTGAGTGAAGTAGAACCAGAAAAAATTAAAACAAAAAACGGGAGCCTAGCATGTGGAGGAAATGTCGACGAATAGGGTTCATATTGAACACCACCACCATCCGCCCACAACCATGGAGATGAAGACGAACATGATGAGTGGGTTTAAGTGGTGGAGGGAGCCGGGGGGACCTTGGGAATGCCATGTCGTTCCAGTTCCACCACCACCGCGTCCATGGACGGGGGCTTCAGCCCCAGCGGCAGCGGCAGCCATGGCTTCGATATCGCGTCTCCGATGGCTGCGTCTATGCTCTCCATCGACTGCCCACATATAAAAGGATCACTCCCAGTTCACCCATCCGGTATATGAATCTCGATTCCCAATGAACCATTAACAAAATTTGATCCAACAACAGGATTTCAATTCAAAATGCAGGCGCATGGAGAGAGAGAGAGACTCACGGGATGTAGATCAAACCGAGGCTGAGGGGCAGAAGGGACAGCGGCGCCCACGCCTGGTGCGTACGCTGGTGCGGCTGCGGGTATCCTTGCCGCGACCGCCACCCCACTGCTGCATCTCTGCACGCGCCTCCACTTTCAGCTTATAATCATTATTACATAAACCATCCCACCATTGTAATTTGTAAACCCCCTTAAACTGTAAGAACTTCCTTACTGATAGTGGCAAAGCTTCAGGGAAACATGGCGCTCCTGGCAGCGGCATGACCCCGACTGGAACCTGAACCTGCACCACACAGTCATATATAAAATAAAGCCTTGTCTTTTCATCGTTTTAGGGTTTTCAACATATAATAAAATATAATTTGGGTCAAATATCTGGGTGGTATTTTTGTCATTTTATACAGAGAGGCATGGACAAATCTTTCCACAGATTTAATATTTTAAATAATGCAAACGGACTAGACCTCGAAATGACGAATAGACTAAAATATTGCAAGGGATGCGTGAGAAACGGAGAGCTTACTCGGTAGTGAGGATGAGGATGAGAGTGCCGCCACAAAGATGTGGCCGGCGGCGGCGGCGGCCACGTCGCTGGAGGAGAAAGAAGCTTGGTGGGCCACATGTGCAGGAGAGACAGGTCGAGGGAGGGATGACCCCACACGTGCAGAGGCCGGATCGGGTGCACCGGCGGGAAGCCCATGGTGGGTGCGAGGCAGGGGTTGAGATGCCCCATAGGCCCTCCTCCCCGACCCCCGTCGCCTCCGCTGTACCGTTGCCACAGTTGGCCGCAGCTCCAGCTCGCCGCCTCCGCCTCCCGAACCAGCAGATGCTTCCGGTGCGACCGATATTTCTAAAACCAAATAAAACCGCTGTGGTTTATATTTCATTAAATAATTAACCCACGGCACGCTCGCTTCAAGATAAACACGCCGGCAACCGGATTGGGAGAAGACAATCGGCGGCACGGGTTTCCAGATGCATCTGTCTTCAAATATAAAAATGGGTTTATTTTAATCGAATTACTTAATAATTCGGTTGTAAAGATGGAGCGTGTCGCCATTTTTTATTTTATTTTTCAGGTTCTGATCGAGTTTCGTGAATTTGAGAGAGAAATCGAGATATACTTGAAGATGGCTAGCGATGTTATGGCGAGTGAGACAGTCGATTCCCATGAGCTCTAGAATTCTTGAAGGGACCGCCTTCTCCACGCCCAGCTGCTCCACCGCCTGCACGAATCTCCGGTGCAGCTCCGGCGTCCAATCCACCTGCACCGCCGTGAACATGAATCCGATAAACAAAAACGTGAAAAAGAAAGATGGAAAACAAAAAAGCATGGATCTTGAAATTCAACTCGCTGTTCATCAGCAATCTTAACCTTTGGCCTCTTGGGCTTCCTCGATGATTTTCTGGCCTTCTCTTCTCCCAGTAACGGATCGGCTACGGCGGGCGGATCATGACCCGTCGTTTTCACCGTCTCTTCCACCTTCCCGGCGCTATAATCCAATCCCATTCCATCCGTTTCTTTCCTCTGCGCTTCGCCGTCTACTCTTTCTGATTTCCTGGCTTCCGGCGACTCGTCGCCGGCGCAGATATCGGTGTCGCCGCTGCTTCCTGAGAAATCTCCGAACGCTTCAAGCGGGTCCATTTCGAGATCCGGCAAAGCATCGCCGTCGTCGATGCTGATGCAAACGTCGTCGAAATCGAAACTGAATAGTAAATCCCCCCTGCCCAGATCTGAAAGGCCGATTTCCGAAAACCCCGTGGCCGGGAAACCGTCCATCTCTCCTTCATCTTTCTCGCCTGCAGTACTTCTCAAAGACGGCGCAGCAGCAAGCATGAATTCGAAATACCCACCTCCTTCAGCCCTCCTCGTGGGGAAAAAACGAAGCACAAAAAACAGACCCGACAGTTGCAGAAAGCTACAAAAACATAACGGCACGCCCACTACTTTAAATGCCACGAAATAACCGTAACTCTGAGCATAGCATTGATTGGAAACTGCCTGCGATGGGGTGAACGTCCGACGCGAAAAGCTATAGAATGAGAGCCGTCGTCGATCGACGGTGGTCTTCCGGTGTCTAAGAGTGGGGATGGGGGGAGAGGAAGAAGACTACCCGCCGCGACGATGGTTTTGTTATATAGTGTAAGTGGGCAAGTGGCGTGAGGAGGACAAATCTCCGCCACCACTACATTTAAATTTCTGACCACTGTGCGTTTTTTTATCTATATATTTTGCGTTAGCTTTTGCTTAAAAAAATAATTATAAAATCTATATATCTTCTAAAATTGTCTTTTTTCTGCTGCCCTGTACTTATCACGCCTCCACGTCACCACAAATTCCTCACCCAACCCTCCAAACTCGAAAATACCTCCCGTGACCTCCAACCCGATCGGGATTTCCTGTCGCTCCATTCTCTAGGTTTCCCACACCCTTTCCCGATCCCCAGCTGAGGCTCCACCTGCACGTGATCCATCTTCGGCTCCTCCGACTTCCGCTCCTCCGACTTCCGCTCCTCCGACTTCCGCTCCTTCGACTTCCGCTCTTCCGTTCCTCGGGCTTCGGCTCCTCCAACTTCGGATCCTCTGACTATGCCTTCTCTACAACCGGCGACTCCCACTTCGGCACTCCCACGTTCGGTTCCTTCGCTCTACCTAGGGTTCCCGCGCACTCGAGCACGCACCGAGTAAGCACAGGTATAAACCAGTGTCAAATGTTTAAATCAGTGTCAAAGATCTTCATATCTCAGTGTATTTGATTTTTTATGGTGTTTTTATTAAATTATTAATCTTTATTCTTTGTCGTGGATGATGGGTCTCTGAATCTAAATTCTAATTCAGGGTGACAAATCTCCAAATAAAACATCTGGTGAAGAGTTTCAACCATATACTTGAATTAAACTTCATCAACTGTAAGGTATATGTTCAAATGTAAAATAAGGGTTCATCGCATATCTATTCGTGCTTGTAACCGAGCTTGTGTGTGTGTTGCAGAGAAAGATTACAAACACAAGCACATAATATGAGTTCAAATGTCTTTAAGAAATGATCTTGGTTGTCTGGAAGATGGTATTTATTTTGAAATTTGAAATTGATTTGTTGTTTCCCAATAACCTTGGTGTCTGAAGGACTGCTTTGCATAGAATTTTCTTCATGATCACATTCATTGATTAGTCACTGAAAGTGGCTAATATTCATCGTTAATATCTTAATATTAATTTGTTTCGAAGTGGATAAACATCAATTTTAGTCCAATTTAGAAATTGAACTTCATTTCCCATCATTGGGCAATTCATACTAAAAATGTCAATTTGATCTCACTCAATAAATTGCTTTGAAAAATATATTGTTCATCATTTTAATTTGATATTTTGGTATATGATTCATCACTTTATTTGGAACATTTTAACTTTTAGGTCCGATTGATGAATCCCAAGAGAAGATGGAGATTTTTGCGCCTGAATGTAGAAATTTGTTGGAAAAAGCATAATGGGCCTAAGGTCCATCAAACAAATGTGGGGCCCACAAATCAGGCCCAATGAAGCTCAAATTTTTATAGTAGAAAGAGAAAAATATGGGGATCATTTTATTCAACTGTGGCCAGAGCTAATTCTGAAGTTTTCATAGAGATATATGAATCCAAAGTTTACATTTAAATGGTGGGACCGATAGGAATGCCCATAAATTCTTCCCACCATTTCGAGCATAACATTCAAACGGAAGCACCAAATGACCTGAAATTTGTACAGATGATAGATGACACATGGACGAAGATATTTGTCTGCTACGACCGCTGATGATTCGGCCTTATTTAATGTTAAATTCGAACGTCCAAAAGGATGATGAATCTGGACAGTTTTCTGGGTCAACTTCGAAACGTCAAATTCCCTTCATTTTCTCACCCTCATTTTAACTCTCCCAATTTATGGGGATGAAATTTATTGTTGTGGGGTGTCTCTAAGGCTTCTAATATGCCTATATAAAGAGTTGGTGGTGAAGATAATTAGCATCTAATATTTTTTCTTTCAATTGACGTTTTTCTTTCATCCATTGTATTTCTTTCAATTGTAATTTCCCGCTTTCGTTTTGTAATCGCATCGACAATTCGTCTAATGTAAGTTTTTTCTTTCGCATTTAGTATTTTAATAAAATTTATTCTTCTTCTTCTCCACTTTTTATTTTTCCTTTTCTTCACGCGTTGATACCGTTGAATCAAAGTGTGAATTTATTCACACTCGCACTTGTGAATTCATCACGCAACGGTGGAGTGTTGATTTTTCAATATTTTTTCTTCATCAATCCCGCTTCTTTAAGTCGACTACCCGCTTCCATTGATAGAATAGCATCAATGGAGGGCTAACCTTTTATGGGTTGATCCTAGGGAGTTGTATGAGCTGGATTGAATGTTATTTGATGTTTTTAAACTCTTAAATTTGTTCTTCATTTTAAGAGTTCCTTTCTTTGATTTATCTTCTTCTTTGTCTTTATCGACTTTAATGACAACACATTTTGAGTGCTAGTACGATCCAATTACTTGAAGTGCTCATTTAAGTGATCCTCTAAGTGAATTAGTGATTATCCTTGAAATTGTGTATGAATTAAATCGGAGAATGATATTGAGGAATTATTTCATTTAATGGATACCACTTGAACCGATGAACATAAAATTTAAAAAAAAATAAATATATCCAATCAAGACCTAGAGACAACCTTGGATCGACTCATCTTAATTAATTGTTTTAATTCAAGTCATTTGGTTTGTTTTGTTCTTTAAATCAAATTACCATTTCTTCAAATCAATCAACACCATAGTTGGCCACTTCATAGCCAACCCCGCATCCAATCATAGTGTCTCAAGGTTACTTCTTCGGTCCTTCTGGATTTGATAACCCAATCCGTACTACTAGCGACCTCTTACACCATATAATTTGGGTAAATTTGAGTGTGAATCATTCATACCTAGTAATATTTTTTATGAATGCACATATATATTATATGCATCAGTTTGATTGAACTGCATTATGAAAAATATCAACTCCATCGACATGTGGTTTACTGTATGCACTTGAACTCATCTTGTGTAACATGAATCAGAATGCTTCTTTTTTAACTGCTCAAAACACATAAATTTGAATTAATGATACCCTAACAAGGGGATGTCCTCAAATTGTTCTTATTATTGTTGTCCATGGTTTGACTATTTCATTTTTTATTTGATATATATTAACCTGCATTACTACTATAATAGAAGCTTCGTTATTCAAAGAGGCCATCAGAATGGGTGGAGTGTACCACCACTTGAAGGTTACTTCTGATTCATTTTAATTTTCATTATAATAAAGACAATTTCATGTTTTTTATTCTTGCCATTTTTTTTACAGTTTTCATTTTATAACATATAGTTTATTGTATTTTCAGGTATTTTTGGACCATTGGTGCATGCCTCATAATCGGTTAGTTTTTTCATTATTAATATGTTGTGTTTCTACTCCATATGTGTTTCCCGTGTTATATGTATTTTAATGGTATACATGTTTCCATTCACTATTGGTGATTTGTTTTCAATATTGAATCCACTATATATAAAGAACGCATTGTATGAATCCTAAAAATCTTTCCCCCTCTTGACATTATGTTATACGATTAAGCAATGTCAAGAAAACCACTTGCTGTTATGTCAAGCAGTTGACATAATGTGGAGTGGAAGTCACGTCTTAGGTTAAGAAGTTAATGTAATGTGCATCACTACTGTGGGAAAATAGATTAATGTTTTCATATAAAGATTCATAAAATTTTGAATAGATTTAATGTAATGTTACATTAAATAGTTATGAAGATTTAATGAATTTCTAGGATTACTACATCTCCTGCATATTATACTTTTTTGGTTCAATTACATTCAAATCTAGTTTCAAAAAAAAAACCTTACATATTTTAGTCAATAATATGTGATTGTTTAATATCAAGTTTCCTACCTTATTTTCTTACAATTTTGATTAGTATCAAACAGTAATACAGTGAAACTATTCTCTTTTTATACTCTCTCTGTAACAAGTTTTTATACCTTCTTCTGATCGGATTCAGTTTTTATTATATTGTTGTCTGTTAGTACATGCGTATACCCCTGCATTGATTGTATAATTCTATTTTGACCTAACAAGTTCATATCAGATTCTTTTTTGATTGTTTTTATATTCTTTATTGAATTTTTTTATCCTCTGTAACAGATTTTTATATATTCTGCTGATCGGATTCTGTTTTGATTATTTTTATACTCTCTATAACAGATTCTTATACACTATACTGATCAGATTTGTTTTTTATTGTTGTTTTTATATTTTTTCTCCATAATTTATGCGATTTTAGTTTGAATGTTGACAAAAATATGTTTCTTCAAGTTCATTAAATAATTTTTTGATCATTATGTACAGATTCTACATGGATGAAGATGGTTTCGGTTACACCATAGCTATACTGTGGAAATTTTTCAAGAGATTCTTTGAGCCTCATTTCTATGACATGTGTTTAATGATCGATGTATATAATCTCATTGATGGTTATTTATATAGGTTTTGGTGGAAAAAAAGTAAAATATGGTTTCCTCTATGACATACAGTGGTGAGAATACAATTCGGTATGAATAGATGCAATGCAAGATTAAGTATTCTTAAAATATGATGAATTTATGTATGTTTTTGGCTCTAGGTGTTGTCTATATGGGATTCAAAACACTCGTGGCACATCTCATGGTGGAGGTGTTTATGTTCTGTTGTAATGGTGAGTTTGGTTTTTTATAGATTCAAATTTTTTAGTAGGTTCTTATTTTTTTCTCATTTGTTCATATTTTTTTAAATCAGGTCTATTTTTTCATACATGTTTGTATTATATTATTCTTACATTTAACATTCCCTTGTATCACTAGAAATAATACATTCAAATGGTGAGTTTGGTTTATTTATTTTTATTTTCTCAAAATTAATGGATGTTACAAATTATATGTAATTAGTTTTTTATTGTACTTGACATTTTTACATTCCCTTGCATCACCAGAACTAATACATTCAATTTTTTTGTATGCAAATGAGAATGAAAGTCCAATAATGATACGTGTACCTTCAGGTATTGAAGATCAACTACAGGTTCCTATGTTTCTATACCTCTATTTTATCTCTTCAAAATTTTTATAGTTGTTTTCATATAACCATTGAAGAATCTATGGGTTTGGTTCAAAGTGAACTATAAACTTTTCACTAGCAAGGATACCAGGATATCAGTAAAATCAATGAGAGTAAGAAGCACTTAATATATCACATTTAAATGAATTTCATGAGAGTTTCATAGAGAATTATGAATACCCATGCATTAATTATTAGCTAATAAGCAGTATCACATAATGTTTTCATAATATATTAACTGTCTATCTTATTTCACCAATATCTATTCCCATTAACTATTTGTATATTGTCTTCATTGTTAGTCTGTTGTATTGACTGTATGTGTTTCCTATTTATATATTATTTGATGTCGTATATGTTACTATTATGTTAGTATATGCTCTTAGTATGCAATCATATATGCTATAATATTGTACCTTCGATTCCATTCAATGTTAGTATGTTGTATTTATGGTATTAATTATATATGAGGTTGGTATGTTATATATGTGTTTCCATTAAAAGTTTGAATATTGTATTCATTGGAAGCATATTTTGTATGTATATGCTCTTATTATGTGGTCGTGATGTCAGTATGCTATATTGTATTCTTGAATGTGTTCTACACCATTCCACAGTTTTAATAAATTAACTGCAGGAGGACAGTGGAAAAGAGCATTCCCTTTTGACACAAATCTTCATTGGTCGCCCCGTAGAAGGTCTGATGACCCATTAAGCCAAGATGCCCAATTTGGGGAGGCCAAACCCATTGCATTGTCCCCATTTCCACTCTCATTCCCTCAGGTTTATTTTCTCCAACACGGGAAGGAGGGTGAGGTGCGAGAAATAATTTTTTGTCTCCAATGTAATTCCTAGGTAACAAGATTTTTGAACTAGGTACACATCTAATGATACTTGTCCAGTTTTCTCTTCATTTCCTACAGTTTAATTTTTTTTAAATTAATAATGTTTCATGTCTATTTTTTACTACTGAATAGTTTATATTTTAAAAACATTGTTACTATTAATGGCACTGTTAATGGTACTTTCATTCTCTTCTTCGATGCATGAAATTCAACTGCATATTATTCCCTATGTTATCTTTTCATAGTTTATATGAAGGAAGCAGTTAGTTATTTTTTTTATGTGTTATAAGTAACTAAGAACTTCAATGTCACCAACTTCATATTTGGATCCTTCGCTGTTATTTTTCCTTTAGATGACCAAGACATTGATATAGAGAGGTTCCCAGATAATAATGAGCATAAGAAAAAGAGTGGCCAATGTTGCCTTCTGGATTATTTGGAGCATAGTCAGGATAACCTTCCTCTTCATCTTATTGGTATGTGATCTGAATATTATATGAATATCAGGAGTTGACTGACTGATTTAGATGTTTCATATGCTGTTTTTGGTTTGTTTCTTTACTTTCTCTAATTATTTAATTATCTAATTCTTTACTGATCTATCTTCAGTACTCTCTTCTTACTATTCATGAACATGTTCCTTATAAGGAAGATACTCAAAAAAACTGTATGAAGGTCTGCTATGGAACCATGAAAATAATACTTGGATGTAATATTCTGAACACAAATGCCTTCCTTTCTAGTATTGGAATTTTAACAAAAAAAAACCATCTTTATATGCTTTAAGGTTTTCTTTATTGTGGGTTTCAATTTTCAGAAAATCAAAGGAGATTGTTACAACTTCCACATGGGTTGTGTTTGGAATTTTGATAGGTGTCTCCTCAAATATTTTCATTCTTGAAATGGTACATCTATCCCTATTTTATATTCTTTCTTTTACTTGCTTTTCATTTTGAAGAATACTCTTGAGTAGATGAACTCTCTGTCACCTAGAGATATTTAAACTTTCTTCCATATGGAGATCATTTATTTTTCGTATTATGTAGCTCCTCTTTATTTACATCTCGGACAAACTGACAAAATCCTAATGAATTTACCAACTCAGGTCTATTAAATTGTATGAGTTTTTTTACTCTGGTATTCAGAAAAATACTTTCTTTGGGTTTATTTGGGAATGGATGAAACAAACTTAATTTAAAGTGATTATTTATTCTTATCATTGAAACGTTATTTGCAATTCATTTCATTCAAGCTCATGACTTATTGCAAAACATTTTTTAATTGACTGACTATATAACATCAACTTTTTATTTTATATCATTACTATATATTATACTTATAAATTGTTCGTGTATCTTCAGAATGTTGCTGGTGGGAGATCTTTAATGCTCACGACTTATTGTTATAATCTCTCTGTAACAGGTTTTTATATATTCTGCGGATCAGATTCTGTTTTTATTATATTATTTTTTATTGGTACAAGCATATACCCCTACATTGATTACATAATTCTGTTTTGACCTAATGAGTTTCGTTCGAATTCTGTTTTGACTGTTTTTATATTCTTCATTGATTGTTTTTATACACTCTGTAATAGATCATTATATTTTTTTCTAATCAAATTCTCATTTGATTGTTGTTTTTATACTGTTTATCCATAATTTATGGGAATGTAGTTTGAATTTTGACAAAACTATGTTTATACAGTAATCATATTGCATGATTATTACTCTACAACTATTTTCTCTTGTGTGAAGCTTCCTCTGGTTGTGAGGAACTTCTGGTAGAAAATTCATATTTTATTTCATGTTCATAAGCGATCAGTTGCTGAATTTATTTTCTATTTTATTTTAAACAAATTTGTTGCAATCTATTTGTGCTGCATGAGAAAAAAGATTATCCTTATTTCGTAATTTTTTTCTTGATTTGGATTCGAATTTATTCCAAGTTTATTTCTGGAAAAACAATATTCGTACTTTTCTCCATCCTTGATTCAATTTGTATATCATTGCATCCACTTGTGGATTCAATTTATAATAACTTTTTGTATGCATCTCTCCCATTTCCGGAATATCCACATAAATGCTTATTTTTTTAAACACCATAAGTTTATTTGTTTCCTTTGAACAGGTGGAGATGAAGTTTGGATGCTCCATTCTAGGTTCTGTTATAAAGAATAAAACATTCCCAATTTCCTTGCAGTAGGTAAAAATTGTGAAGTTTAATTATCTACTTTAGTAATGTGTGCAGCTACCAGATTACTATCAACCAGCAACCACTAGTACGTGTCCATTGTAGTGCCACATGAACCCACTTCTTGAAGGTTTTTACTAGCACAGTTTTCTGAATTTAGTATGACTATAAGAGGGACACTATCTGATATTAAAGTATTCAGAATCTGTAATATTTTCACCCAGATTGCAGCGCCACATGAACCCACTTCTTAAAGGTTTTTACTAGCACAGTTTTCTGAATTTAGTTTGACTCTAAGAGGGACACTATCTGCTGTAAAAGTATTCAGAATCTGTAATATTTTCACCCAGATTTTTTCTAAATAAACCATAAGTCCAAAAAATTTGTTTTTATTTCCATGTGTTCAACTCAAAATCAACTCTGACAGAACTACTGTTTCAATTCTAATGTATCACTTTCTCTATTACTTTTTCTTATTTGATCTAAATGACACTTAATATATTTTATTTCTCTATGTTGACAATATATTACCATTCCTTTTCATATATACTTTCTAATTTTTACTACAATATTGAATTTTTAGTAACATGAAAAAAATTGTTTCATTACGTTGAGTACAATGACATTACTTTTTTTAATGAAGCAGAACCAGATGATTTCAATGAAATTTGAATAGTCCCGTGCATTTGCACGGGCGGAGTACTAGTTATAATAAATATAGTCATTATATTTATAATCTTAGAAATATATATAATAAATATATTAATTATATATATTTATAAGATTGTGGATATATATAAATATATTTCTTCTAATTTTATAATTATTTAAATGAATATATGTTTATTTATAATTATAACTATAAATAAATATTTATTTATTTATTTAAATAATTATAAAATTATAACAAATATATTTATTATAATTTTATATTTATTTAAATATATCTGTATTTATTTATAATTATAATTATAAATATTTGTATTTATTTATCAATATTTCTAAATATATTTATTTAATTATATATAACATTATATAAGAACAATAAATATATATTTATTATAATTTTATAATTATTTAAATATATCTATATTTATTTAGAATTATAATTATAACTATTTGTATTTATTTATAAATATTGGTATATAAATATATATAATTAACATATTTATTATAATTTTATAATTATTTAAATATATCTATATTTATTTAGAATTATAATTATAACTATTTTTATTTATTTATAAATATTTGTATATAATTATAAAAATATTTATTATAGTTGGTCAATTTGGGGAGAAGATGTCACCCTCTTATAAAGATATGGTTTTGGCTTCTGTGAAGACTCCCCACAATGACACAAATGGTTCTCCTATAGGAACAATGGATACTGATGAGGATCATGTTGATTAGCATACCTTTACAGGTAAAGGGGAACAAAATTTTGTTGTTGTGCAGGTGATGTTGTAGCTTGATGATGATTTGCCACCAAAGGCTTTAGTTGTTTTTGATAGGGAGTATGGTTACTTAGCCCAATACTCAGACAAGATGGATGTTGGTGGAGGAAATGAGAAAGATGATGCAGCTGCAAATTCTGATGACTTAGAGCATGTCATTGAAGCATAAGTTGATATGTAATTGTTCCATGAGCAAGCTTTGAATTCCTCTAAAAGGAGGGGTGAGGATATATTGGTTTCCCCTTTGCAAAGTAGGGGTTTGGTGAAACAAAGGGATGAAGGATCTATGTAGGCAGCCCCAAGTATTGATGTTGAGGTTCCCCCTATGCTGGAAGAGCCGGGAGGGGCTTGACAACATACCAAGACTTGGCAGCGAGGTCGATATCCGAAAACCATGGTCGCGGATGTGGTTGTGATGAGTTGATTGGTGCTCGAGGGCGTGGCCAATAAACCGAGTCATCCTCCAAAGGGCTCTCATTGGAGTAGAAAAAGCTTAGGGAGAAGTATTCTGTGCGTTTTAGTCAAAAGAATCCTTAGCTGGATTGGGAGACAACTAATGACGCAGATGATGTCGATCATGATTATGGGAATGATTATGTTCTAGACTAGTAGTGTTTCTTCTGGATGAGGGCACGTCGCTTTGTTTGACTCCATCCTTTGTCTTCCCTATCACTTTTATCTTTTTAATAAATTTTTAGAAGGCTTGCATGTCTCATGAACCGTTTGAGTATATTTATTTAATTATATATATTTATAACTTTATAATTATAATAAATATATTTATTATAATTTTATAATTATATATATAGTTATAATTATAACTTTAAATAAATATATTTATAAATATTTTTATATAATTTTAAATATATATATATTTATTTATAAAATTATAATATATGTATTTATTGTAATTTTATAATTATTTACATAAATATATTTAATTATAATTATAATTACAAATAAATATTTTTAAAAATTATTTATATATAATTAAAATTTTATAATTATAAATACAATAAATATATTTATTGTAATTTTATAAGTATTTTTAAGAGCATAATAGATTCATGGGTATAAAATTAATGAATCATATACCTAGTAAAGCATAGATAATAAAAAACCAGTCAACACATATGGACAACATGAATAATAAGAAGGGTGTAATGTATAAATGATCATTCACGATGAATACATAATATATATGCACGTCAATCATACTCACGCATCAATATATTTTATTGATCAAATTCATTGAAACATATATTTATTTATTTATAATAATAATTATAAATATATATATATATACTTAAAAATATTTACAAATATAATAAATCTAATGAATTTAATAAATCTAATAAATCTAATAAATCTAATAAATCCAATAAATCTAATAAATATATTTATTGTTTAATGAAATTTATTATAATCTTATATTTATTTAAATATATATTTATTTAACTATGATCTTAGAAATACTTTTTTTTAAACATTATATATATATATATTTGAATTATTAAAAAAAATATTAATTATAAACATGCATTTTTAACTTAATGTATACAAATAAACATTATTTTTGGATATAAATATAATAATTTTATATAAATTAATAATATTTTTTATTAAAAACTTTTATCAGCACTCTTTTTAGCGCTAATAAATGGTAGATTTATCAGCGCTTTTAACTAGTGCTGATAAAAGCCCCCCTTTTATCAGCACTTTCTGTTTAGCGTTGATAAAATTCGGCACATCTCGTACTCGGATCTATAGTAGTGATATCGTAATATCACATCATAAGCCTCAATGACTATTTTTTCAAATTACCATTTTACCTTCAATTACACATTCTTCTTTATATCAATTCATCATCGGCCATTTCAATAACAATAATCCATTACTAAGGTGATTCTATATCAAAAAATCACCTAGGTTCTCATATCATGCTAAACATGCTTTAATCCATTAGCCACTTCATTATTACTCAAGGGTGCACCCACCCAACGAGTATCCATAAGCAAGGTCACAATACCATTTGATCTAAAGGGATCCAAGGATATATCCAATCCTTGATTTATCATCATTCGTCATTCTATTGATTAATGCACACATTATATTGACGTAGTCACAATATTGCATATACATGACAATTAAACAAACCATAGGGTTATGTTTTAGACCCTTTTCTTTTATTTGGTGATCAAACAATGCTTCCAACAGGAATCACCAATAAGAACATAGGTTAGGAATATCACAAGAAGGAACCTAGAACACACAACAATGAGATCAAAAACCAAAACAACCACGATCAAGAGATTTACTCCGCAACGATGGAGATGAAAGGAAGAGGAGGGGAAACCTAAGCAAAACAAATCACTAGTGATCATACACTTGATCGGGATGCCTGGAAGGGAAGAGAAGACTTCAAAATCTGTTGGAAATCACTCTCATCTTAAGAGAGGAAAGTTGCATGCAAAATGAATGAATAAAACATATGCATTGTGGCTTTAAAACTGCCCAGCCTGTGAATTCCATGGCATGTAAATGTATTTCACAACATGTAATTCTTGATTATGAGGTACGTTGAAAATCACATCGCCTCATTTGAATTTAACCATAATCAAACATTACATGTCGTGTAATGTAGATTCATGACATGTAATCCAGTTTATGCCATGAACTAATTCACAACATACATGCCTTTCATGACATCTACTCAGTAGTAGTTACACGTCGTGTAATGCATTTTACATGACATGTAAATTTTCTGTAGACATCTTTAAGCCCAACTTCTGCAAAAGCCTCTGTACCACCTTTGAAGATTTCCAAACACACAAAAAACCCTCGTAAGCCCACTTACAAATTTATACTCAAACTTCATTAATTTAAACAAACATACATCCTTGAACTTTAGGTCATTTTTTCCAACAAATCTCTTCATCTTTGAACGAGACCCGACCACCAAGTTTTAATGAAGGAAGAAAACCCAAATGAAAGACGTTTAACACGAAACTCAAAGAGGGGCGCACTTGAAAAAAGATGGGATCTTACGTGGCATGTTTGTGAATGTTATTATATATATAGTTATGTGATTATCGTTTGAACTTGCCTCCATTTGCAACTCATGGAAAGGTAAGGGTAGTTAGGTGGGAAATCTAGGGATACATGCTGCGCTAGTTACAAACACACCCTAGCTAGTGGCCTTGAGTTATAATTTTCACTATGTATGGGATTTGGCCCCTCTATTAGGCCAGTGAGGGTAATGTCGGGTGTTTGGGAAGATCATTTGGTATTTGACACTGATCTTTCTTTATATTGGTTATGTTATCCATGTCCTAGATTTTCCCTTGATCTTCTAGGTTTCCTTGATAGATACTATTATATATATATATATATATATATAATATTTTCTATTAACTTATGGCGCTGTTTTTCAAAAATGGTCGTTAGCATTATGCTTTCCTTTTTTTTTCTAAAAAGGGTTTCATTGTATTTCATGCCACTTTTTTTGTAAAAGGTTTCATGATAGTCTTTTATTAATGGTGTTTTCTTTGAGTTAAAAAAGGGGGAAATAGTTTTGAAAACATTAACACATTACTTATTTTGGAAAGAAATAGAAAACCTACTTTTTGTATGTAATTTCAAATTAGAATGAAATGGTTTTATCTTTAAGGGGTATTCACGGGATATGGGGAGGATACCTACTAGGAATATCTTGCTCACTCTTATTGTGTTACAAGTCCAACTGGTTCAGTAGGTACATGATAGTTGTTACTAATTTCTCGATTCAAGTTGGTGGGGATGACAAGTAGAGGTGTTCCACTTATAGAGATTAGGGGTTTTAGTTTGGTTTCTTTTTTATTCGTTCTTGATCCCCTTGTTGTATCAAATTCTTTGACCTCCTCTACTTTATCAAATCTTGTTTACTTTTATTTGGTTATGCATGTATTTGGTTTGAGTTTATTTTTTTTATGTGAGTGTATGTTTATTTTATACCATGTTTCGTTTGGTATTTTAAATGAAGTTTCTTGTTTGTTTCACGACCTTCCAATGTATGAAATGATCATGCCGAAATCTCAGATGTGAGTTCTTGTTTACTAATTCATTTATCAGGTGATAACATTTCCAAACGTAGTCATATAATTCCCTGATGCTTGTCACCATCCCGTGGAGATCAGGAATGCCCCTCGGGCCATGTCACGTACCTACTCAGGAACCCTAATCGGGGGTAGCCTGGTTTGATTCATGACATGTATAACACCTAGCGATGGTAACATGCCTTGTGCTGTAGCATGATATGTTCACTACTGAAAAAACGGCCTATACCCATGGTTCAAAACTGTGGGTATAGCCCCCAAAACTGTGGGTAATCCTATACCCACGGTTTTGGGAACCGTGGGCTAGAACGGCGTCGGTATAGGTCCCCAGCCTATACCCACGGTTTTCCAAAACCGTGGGTATAGGTGTCCTGCCACCGTGTCACTGAAACATAGCCAATTTCCATGGTGTCAACGGCTTTTACCCACGGTTTCAAAACCGTGGGTATAGGTCCTAAAATAATGCAGGCGCTGAGTTTTGATCTCGCAAACTCTTCGCTACAAACACCGCGTCTAACCACTGCCCTAACTTCACCTATATGTATATATATATATAGTTAAATATAGTTATAAAAACTGTGGGTATAGAGGGAAGAACCGTGGGTATAGGGTTCCCGCCAAAAAAAATTTCCTTCTCGCGGAAAAAAAAATTTCCTGTGCACACAAAAGAGACCTATACCCACGGTTTTTCATAACCGTGGGTATATGTATTTTAGTCCAGACCTATCCCCATGGTTTTCCCCAAAAATGTGGGGATAGGGACCCCTATACCCACAGTTTTGGGAAACCGTGGGTATAGGTGACTTTTCAGGACCTATCTCCAGGGTTTTCCAAAACCGTGGGGATAGACCCCCCTATACCCACGGTTTTGGAAAACCGTGGGTACAGGTCCTTAAAATTATCCTATACCCACGGTTTTCCAAAACCGTGGGTATAGGGGGGGTATATCCCCACGGTTTTGGGGAAAACTGTGGGGATAGGTCTATTTTCCAATAGTGGTTGCTTGATTGAATATTGTGCTCTCTTCAGGATCATACATCTGTGTAATATGATGTACTCAAGTATATGCTGTAAATAAATTAAAATTGAACTAAAAAAAGTTTACAAAAAACAAGATAATGTAAATTTATTGACATAATGGATCCCGAATATCTCCATTGTATCACATTAGATAAAATATAGATTTTTTTAATACTTTGGTCAATTGTAAGAACTTGGTTCTTCCTTTGAGGTACGGGTTTTTTTCGGGTTGTTTTTGAGAAAACAGGGGGGAGCTGGGCAAGTAATGGAATTAGACTATCACCCGACCTGACATAGGGTTACACACCATGTAATCCCAAGTACACGCCATGTACTCTCTAGCCGTGTAAGGGGTATACATGGCATTCAGGGATGTCAGCATGGAATTAGAGGACCAAACCATGTACATGTCGTGTACTACCTAGTACACACTGTGTAGTCATGTCAGCAAGACTTGGAAAGTAGGTTGATGAAATTCAGCCGTATTTGGAACAGTAAAAGAAACTAAAAGGTGTGTAGTCCCAAGTGTGCACCGTTTACTTTGTAAATTTTTCTTAAAATAGGTAGTAGCCTCATTTTGAATTAGTGGAAAGAACCTCCTCACCCAGGTTCACAAACCAGTCGACCAAGACTTGTTTTTACTCCCGATTCTTCATCCTAAGTCTAAATTGAAAATATTAAGATCCATTGGGACCCCACCAGTAATCTATTGATTCCTCTTGATCTGTTCTTCATGATTTTGTTTCTCTACCAAGTTATAGGAGTTTGAGTGTTTATGCTCGTTGTGTAGATCTACCTTGTTAGAGACCGAATTAAAGGTTGGTACTGGATGAGAATTATCATACAAGTATGAGGTAGGTAGTGAATACTTCATTTTTTGTTTTCATAGAAATTTGGGGGTTGTGGATTTTAGCACAACGATGGTTTTTTTAGTGGAACTCTATTATTTCATTTTAATTTGATTGTTATACCTTGTGGGATGTCGTTGGGTATTCCCTTACCTGTTATGCTTGAGTGAGGCTGGGTGAGAGGTTTTTGCTCATTGAGTTATTTTGGATGGGGTGTTAAAATGGTTTTAAACGAATTATCTTGATTTATATTAGTATGTTAAAACAGTTTAATATTTTTTAATCTTGTTAGAGGCATTCAAGACCTCAGTGTTGTAATGTGATGGCTAGTAGTTAGTGCAACTCAATTGTTTAAATTGAATTGCCTTTTTATAAGTGTTTTAATGTGATTATATATATGTCATGGTTAGGATTACATATGATGATGATCTCGATATTGTGGAGAGCTTGGCCCAAGTTTGGATGGCATGGACATCAGGATTGGGTGATGTTGATCACAGGTTGGTTGAGGCCCGAATTTACTTGGGTGGTTTTGACCACGGGATTGGGCGTCATGGACGTTGGTTTGAGGCAGTGTGATTGTCAGGTTGGGATTGACCCAAGATACCTGGATGGAATGACCATCGTATTTGAGAGACATGGTCGTAGGGACACAATGTGTCAGAGATGGTGTGGCATGGGTTCTTAATTTGGTGATTGCTGCTCACCCGTGATGGCCAAAAGCCACTTGAGTCATGTGTACACATGTTGAATCCATGATGAGGTGGTTTTGACCACTCATGTAGGTAGAGGACCCGGATAGTTTCAGTTTAGGTACTATTGGTTTGAGGGTTCCTTCCATATAAATCCACATGGAAGGTGAGGAGCCTTCGGTTGGTAACAATGAGGCTACTGAGTTGGGGGATGAGGCTCACCGTGATTGAGGGAAGACATCGTTTTTCCTCTAGTTATTTATTTGAGGATAGAAATTGTTGTTACTCTAGTTATTATTTAAGGATAGGAATTGTTGTTCCTCCAGTTGTCGTTCCATGGGAAGATGTAAGCTTTCGAGCAGGGGTCCATGGGATTGGGTTACTTCTGTTTGGGTGTGCCTTCAGGACATTGGTACTTGAGACACACGGTGTCAGGAGGCACATGATGCCGGGTTATATGATTGAGGTGGAACCTGAGGGTTCACCTAGTATTTGTGACTACAGGGGTACCTTGGACCATGGGATAAGGGCTCTCCTTGCTTCTAAGATTTTGGTGTTGGCTGAAGAAGGTGACACTCCCTGGTGGCTGCTGAGCACTAGTAGAGGTTGTGTTTATTTATTGCATTGTATTATTTACTTTACATGAGATGCATGTCTACTTAAACACTCACTATTGGAATTTTACCCTTTACCAACAGTTCAAAACTGTTGGTAAAGGTTGGGAAACAGTTGGTATA
The DNA here is from genome assembly GCA_963277665.1 of Viscum album. Taxonomy (NCBI): domain Eukaryota; kingdom Viridiplantae; phylum Streptophyta; class Magnoliopsida; order Santalales; family Viscaceae; genus Viscum; species Viscum album. Next base: position 862,726,093 of record OY728138.1, read on the forward strand.
TTATATACCAACGATTTCCCAAACTTTGGCCAAGTAATCCATGGGTACAGGCTTATACCAACGGTTCTGTGTAAACCATTGGTATATGTGTTAAAGTAAGAGATATACCAACGGTTTGTGAAACCATTGGTATATGTTACCCTTATACTAATGGTTTAGAACCATTGGTATATAGTGTATAATATACATCCAAAGGATATACCAACGGTTTTGAAAACCATTGGTAGAAGTTTATACCAATGGTTATAACAAAACCGTTGGTATAATATACATCAAAAGGCTATACCAACGGTTTTCAAAACCATTGGTATACATATGTTACAGCTCCACACCAGCCAACAGCCACCTCCAACCTACAACTCTCCATGACCTACAAGAACACATACAACCAGAATCCAAAATCCTACATGGGATGTTTAAAATTCATCCAAATTTCAAAAATTTAGAAATTTAAAATTCATTCCTCACTCAAACCACAACACAAGAGAAAAATACAGAATCCAATACATCCAAAATCCAATACATCTAGAATTGAAATGTAATAACACCCATAACACCAATACAAAATTAAAATCCAATACATCCAGAATCCAATACACATAAAAATATTCAAAATTTAGAATTCATTACTAATACAGCCAGAATCCAATACATCCAGAATCCAGAAATTTAGAATTAAAAAGCAATAACACCCATAACAGTATTAAAAATTTATAATTCACTCCTCACTTAAACCACAACACCAATACACACAAGAGAAAATTCCTACATGTTATAGGAAGCACATGGGATGTTTAGTCATGGTCTTGGGTTGACTATCTTAAAACCAACAGAAAAACTTGGGTAGAGTGGACAAAGATCATGATACCCATAAGATAAACAATGGTAGTGGTCATGTTCTTAGAACTAGGATGAGTTATAAGAAGCACATGGGATGTTTATATTCCTCTAATGACTATGTATCCATGTATAAATGGTTCCTGATGTGTCAGTGGGAAACATTGGCCAATCTCGACATATGAGATGGGTTACCAGAATAGCCTACATGTTTTTCAAAGACTTTTTAATTGGAATAAGGGGGTATGTGGCTAATTGTAATTTGGTCTCATAAGTGTGATGTGAGATGAATCCCCATTTTTGGTAGTGGTTATGAATATTCAATTATGTCTTTGGTGTTGGGTTCCCAAAGGGACTTTGGTTTGGTCCTAGAACCCATTATTTGAGGATGGGATTGGGGTATTAAATGCCATGTGTTTTAGAATAGGGGTAGGAGTTCCTCACATGATAAGTGGATTGTGTCAGGCTATACCATGGATCCTTGTGCTAAAGTATCACCAAAATATAAATACGTTTGGTTGATTTTCCATATGAAAGTTGTTGTTTTCACTTAAAATCCTGCCGATTTCAAATAAAAGTGAGATAGTTTGAGTGGTACCAGCCACACTGTGCCTTATATTGAGGTGGGTTGGCTCTTACACGTCAAAAATGACCCATAGATCGTTGAAAAAAAGTATCAATATAATTTGAATGCGTTTGGTCAGTTTTCCGTATGCCAGTTGTTGTTTTCACTTAAAATGTTGTCCATTTCAAATAAAAGTGAGACTCTTTGAGTGGTACCAGCCACATCGTGCCTTGGATTGAGATGGGGTTGACTCGTACACGTCAAAAATGACCCATGTATCCTTGTGCTAAAGTATCAACATAATCAGAATACGTTTGGTCGGTTTTCCAAATGTCTATTGTTTTTACTTAAAACAATGTCCATTTTAAACAAAAGAGAGACACTTTGAGTGATACCGGCCACACTGTGCCTCAGATTGAGGAAGAGTTGACTCGTAATCATCACAAATTACCCATGTATCGTTTTCCTGAAGTATCAATATAATCAAAAAGCATTTGGTCAGTTTTTCGTATGCAAGTTGTTGTTTTCATTTAAAATCTTGTCCATTTCAAAAAAAAGTGAGACAGTTTGAGTGGTACCGGCCACACCGTGCCTCGGATTGAGGCAGGGTTGATTCATACACATCAAAAATGACCCATGGATCGTTTTCATAAAGTATCAACAAAATCCAAATACGTTTGGTTAGTTTTCCATATACAAGTTGTTGTTTTCACTTAAAATCATGTCCATTTCAAATAAAAGTGAGACAGTTTGAGTGGTACCAGCCACACCATTCCTCAAAT